>OX608081.1:29921882-29929382 GCA_951509765.1 Sphenella marginata | reverse complement strand
AGTATTTAAATTGAATATAAATTACTGAAGCTGTTTCGGAGATAGTGTGGATATACAAACATAAGTAAAAGCTCGTCAAAAATTAAAAGATGCTAGCTAAAATTGCTCAAAAATAAATTTTCCATAAAAAAAAAAAAATTCCAAATGAGATTTTTAAAATCACTTAGAATTTCGACTACTTTATAGCAAGCGACAAAATCATATTCGATTTTCGAGGGAAATTTAAAAATTAAAAAAAAATTTAATTTTGTTAAATTTGAAATTACCAAACAATTTTTTCAATAAAAAAAAAAAAAATTGCAACAACGATTTTCAAAATCACTTAGAATTTGGACTACTTTCCAGGAAGCGACAAAATCACATTTGATTTTCGAGGGAAATTTTAAATTTTGATAAAAAAAATTTTTTTTTGTTAATTTATTCCAATAGTTGCTAAGCGCTTACGAATGAAATGTGGCTAGAGCGCAATTTCGAAAATTTTTATTTTTGGCCCTAAAAAAAGGAATATGTTGGGTGAGGTTTTTTTCCAAAAAATTTTCTAAAAAAATAATTAAATTGTTCGTTGTCTGGTTCCCATAAAAGCGTGCAAATAAATTCTAAAAAATTCACATTCAATAACTCATTGTGATATTTGCCACAACTGCGTTTTATCAAAAATTCTGATATATGACACTGCAACCACCAGGCAACGTTAATGGCTTAAAATATCAACAAAAAAAAAAAAAAAAAATTTTTTGTCAAAAATCGCATTTAAAGTTAAGCAAATTTTGTGTTTTTTTGTTTTTTTTTTTTGCGTAAAAACTTTGCTATATAAAGTGCTTAATTACCAATAGTGACAAGCTGGCATTGACCAGCATTTGGCAGCAGCTGTTTTGCATAGCAAAAAAAAAAAACAAAAAAAACAACAACAATAAATGTGAAAATAACTGTCAGCTCACATTTTCATGCAGCATGCGCACGTTATATTGGTTTAATACAACAACAACAACAAAAAAAAGCCAACAAAAATGTTTTATAAAAAACGCAATATTTTCAAATGTTATTTACTGTGCATTTCAAAAAAGCTTTTGTAAAATTTTAAATGAAAATAAACAATTCTTTACAGATTGTTACGTACACCGCAAGAATGAAGCCATAAAATAAAATAAAAAAAGGATGTATTAAATTAATTTTGACTGTAATTTACTGCTGTTGCCATAATGGAAATGTGAATTTGCCTATCGAGGTATGTATGTATGTATGTACATATGTGTTGCAATATGCAATAACTGAAGCAAATGTGTGTGTGCTTATATGTGCATGTGTGTGTGTGTTTCAATATTTATATGCATTTTTTAAACCGCACACTAAAGCTGTCACATTTCACACCCGACGGAAACTACCAAAAAAAGAAAAGAAAAATTCTTGGTTGGTTTTTAAAGCAATCAAAAGTCGTTTTCATATATATATATTTTTTTATCTTAGTTGTATTCATTTGCAAGTCAAGCTGAAAAAATAACAAACTCCTAAAAAAGTTGCTTAAAGTATCTTCAGTTTGTTCTCGACTGACGTCGAAAGTTCATGACGAATATTTATCAAACTTTCACCGCATTTTCAGTGGTTCGATCGGTACGACATAGACTATATATACTTTTGCGAAAGTAAAAAAAGACACCGACGAAAAGTCCTTATAAAATATCGAATTCGATTTTTTTCATTTTATAATATCTCCCAAACCATTTGAGATATGTGCCTTTATCACATCGTATATTGCAGCACTCGTTAGCACCTTAAGTTTGATACCCATAATGTACTAACACATTTTGGGTCACCCTAGTCCACGTGTGGATGCATAACTCTGAAACCGATCGAGTTATCAAAATAAAGGCTGTCTATTATATCTAACTAGATAACGAGTTATGCCACGGTGAAAGTCGCATGCAATACAATTCGGCAGATTTTGAGTGATGCGCGCACAAACTTACTAACAGACAGACAAAAAATCTGAAAACTGTTGGTTTTTCGAATATAAAGAAGTAAGAATATGGGAATCTATGAAATATACCAAATACATCTTCACATATAATAAAATTGAAACAGTTCAAAATTGATGATGATTGAGCCAAAGAATCCAAAGCAAGTGTTTTTTGGAATTTTCGACTGTCAGTATGTATGTTTGTTCGCGTATCAGCCAAAAACTGCTAAAGGAAATTGAATTGAACTTTCACTGTTAAATAAATAAAAGTCTAGCTTAAAGTTTAAGATATCTTTATTTTCAATATCTTTACCGGTTTCAGAGTTATGGCGCACATATGTCTACCAGCATCACCTAAAAAGAGTTAAATTTTAAGTGCCTATTGGTTGATTTAGCTTATCAGGATTCTAACTTATGGATTTTTTTGAAATTTTTATCGCCTCTATATGTAATTGCCATTTCTGTTATTTTGAATTATGGTTTATTAGTTTTGATTTTTATTGCTTTATCAAACAGCATGAAACTAAACAGCAAGAGCTTTTTGTACTTTTCACTTCTTTTGTTTAGTTTTAGTTTCAATAGTTGAATACCAACAACAAATATGTATGGTTTGCATAGAAATTTCAGCAAAAAGCTTATGATATACATACATACCTACATAGGTATACAGTTACTGATAACAAAACCATTTTATATTTTCTTTAGTAGTTATAAAACAAATAAGTTAAATGAGAAACATAAATATTAATAAAGAAAAAGCAAAATATCAATTACCACAATGCGTGAAAATAATGAAAAACTCAAAATGCAATTGAAAATTATATCATCACAGATTTATACAACAAAAAAAAAAAGTAAAAGTGAAAGAATATAAATTTTTTAGATTTTGATATAAGTAGAATAGCGAAAATATTGTTCTTTTATTAAATCATAAAACATACAAAAATTTTGATTAATCAGTAAAAGCTTTTATTCGTAAGTTAAATATTTTTAGTTTTAAAGTATTAATAAAATTTTTTTTTTTAAACTTTTTTAAAACGTTTCTGAATCCTGGAGCTCAGCTTATTATATATTTAAACTCGAATTAAATTTTTATGACTACGTACAGTTGTGTTCAATAAAATACCAGAAATGTACAAAAAAGCTTTAATAATAATAATAATAATAATGCCCAACGGATTACCCACCATATCCCGCCCGACCGGCGCGAGGGGCGCATCCGCATGACGCGCGGATTGTTCTCTCGTGCCGAGTCTTTGAAAGGCTTTGGTTTGTTAATCGTCGAGATCTAAAACTGCTCAGCTACAGAGAAAACCTCATCAGCTAAGTAAAAAAGATTACACAATTAATAAATAATTAGTTGACAACGAAAAGTTATTGTTAAGAACAAAGATAAGAATCAAAGGATATGAAAAAAAAAATTTGTTGTTATGTATTTAGGATAGAAAGAATCGACTTTTTTATGCTGTATAGTGAGTCTGAGATATCGAAAGTACCAGAATGAGAATTATAATCTTGACACAAACAACGAAAAGGCTCATTTAATTCAAAATTAGTCCGGCACTGCTTCAAGATAAGTGGTTTAAAATGTCTTGTTATGCGAGAAGGTACATTGAAGTTCACTTCGCTCAAAAGAAACGGGCTTACGATTGAACCATTTAGTAATTTAATCATGAAGACAATTCCAAGCATTTCTCTCCGACTAGAAAGGCTGTGAAGATTAATTAGTTTTAAGCGACTCGTATACGATGGCAAATTATACAAGGGATCCCAGTGAAGATCTCTTAAGGCAAATAGTAAAAATTGCTTTTGAACTGATTCTAAGCGATCCACGTGGACCTGGTAACGCGGGTTCCAAACAATAGAACCGTATTCAAGTATCGGTCTGACTAATGTAGTAAAGAGAGTTTTAGTTACATAAGGGTCGCTAAATTCTTTAGACCATCGTTTAACAAATGCTAGAACGCCTCTAGCTTTATTGACTGTTACGTTAATGTGGCAGTTGAAACTGAGTTTGTAATCCATAGTAACCCCAAGGTCAACAAAATCATATATTTGCTCAAGATTGTAATTGTTAATTGTATAGGAAGCTGGCTGTGAAATCCCTCTCGAAAAACGCATGTATTTACATTTCTTTAGATTAAGCGGCATATAATTTAAATCGCACCAAGTAACTAGTGTATTTAGATCTGATTGAAGCTTATTGCTATCTTCGGGTGATGCGAATGACAAGAAAAGCTTTACATCGTCGGCATACATTAACATTTTCGAAAATTCTATTACTGTAGAAATATCATTTATAAACAACAAGAACAGAATCGGGCCCAGATGGCTTCCTTGAGGAACTCCAGAGGAGACATAAATAACATCGGATTCACAATTTTTTTTTTTTTTTGTATTCTGTCGCTAAGGTAAGAAGAGATCCAGCGATTGAGACCCGGCTGGAAACCCAACTGATCTAGTTTATAAATAAGTAACGAGTGACACACTTTATCGAAAGCTTTGCTGAAATCAGTATGAATAACGTCGGTGTGCAGATTTTTTCTAAAGCCATTTGAGACATGATTTGTAAATTCAAGTAAATTTGTAACGGTGGACTTTCCCTTACAGAACCCGTGTTGACAGTCAGAAATCAAGGTAGAGATAGGATTCGTAAGCTGATTAGTAACAATAGCTTCAAACACTTTTGGGATGGCAGACAGCTTTGCTATGCCACGATAGTTCTCAATAGAAGCCTTGCTTCCGCTTTTATGAAGCGGTAGAAGAAACGACTCTTTCCATGCTGTTGGAAAAACACCACACTTTAGTGACAGATTGAACAAATTGGTAAGGGGTTTGTAAATATTGTTAGCGCACTTCTTCAAGAAGCATGTAGGAATCCTATCAGGACCACATTTAAAAGATTCTTTCAAGGTTTTCAGATAAACAAGAACATCATTGGCGCATATAGTTGGACAATTAATTAAATTGTTCCCATGTAGCTCATAGGGATAATTTACAAAGTCAGAATTGGTGACGGCAGAATAGTTAGAAGTGAAAAATTGCGCAAAGAAATTTGCGATATCTTGATTATTGCTAGATAAAATCTCTTTATATTTCATTGCTGAGGGAAATCCCACTACTTTTCGTTTAGAATTTACGAAATCATAAAATGACTTAGGATTGCGAATAATGTCTCTTTTTGTTTTAGAGATATAGGCTTTATAGCACTTTTTATGCAAGTCGATGTACCTCTTACGTAGAACAGAATACAACAAGTAATGTTTGTTTAACCCCGATTTCTTAAATAATTTGAAAGAACGCGTTTTTCTATTTTTCAACATCATAAGCTCTTTAGTAAACCAAGCTTGCGTTGGATGATCATATGTTATTTTACGTTTAGGAACAAACTTCTCAAAAAAGTAGTAAATAGTTTGATTAAAGTGTAAAACATTTGAATCGATATCGGTCAGAAGTTTTTCTTAGCAATAAAAGAACTTTTAAAAGTAGGAAGTGAGAGACTTTAACTGGAATGGAAAATACAGATAGTAGATTACTTGAATTCATTTGGTGTTTCCAATTATTTTTTAGCAAAAATAATCGATTATTTTTTTTTATCAATGTGGTTATTGTTTTTTTCGACCCTGAAAACTCATTTAAATTTCATTTATTTCAATATTCTTTATTTATTTTAATTATCATTTGATGTTTGTAATTTGCGATGTGCGTAAATAATCGATTTGTATTATAATCGATAGATTTTTTTTGATTATCGTTGTTTTCGATTTGGAAAACTAATTTCAATTTTATTTATTTCAATATTTTTTATTTATTTACATATTCATTTGGTGTTTGTAATTTGCGATGTGCGTAAATAATCGATTGGTAATACAATCGATTTTTTTTTGTTATCGTTTTTTTCGATTTTGAGAACTCATTCCGATTTCTTTTATTTCAATATTCTTTATTTATTTGAATATTCATTTGGTGTTAACAATTAGGGTTGTGCATAAATAATCGATGTGTACTATAATCGGTTATTTTTTTGGTTATCGTTTTTTTGTATTATCGAAACTCATTTAAATTTTTTTTATTGCAATATTCTTGATTTATTTTAATATTCATTTGGTGTTTTTAATTTGCGATGTGCGTAAATAATCGATTTGTACTATAATCGATTTTTTTTTGTTATATATTTTTTGATTTTGAAAACTCATTTGCATTTTATTTATTTCAATATTTTTGATTTTTTTTAATATTCATTTGGTGTTAACAATTAGGGTTGTGCATAAATAATCGATGTGTGCTATAATCGATTATTTTTTTGGTTATCGTTTTTTTGTATTATCGAAACTCATTTAAATTTTATTTATTGCAATATTCTTGATTTATTTTAATATTCATTTGGTGTTTGCAATAAATGATCGAATTTTTTTTTTTTGTTATCGCTTGGATAGTCTAGCCAGGGAGCTATTGGGACAACAAAAAAACTAGTCAGAAATTGGAATATAATAGAACAATGGGGTTTTCGTCCGATTTCAAGCTAGAAAATATTTTTATTCAATATAACTAAGCTTATAATTTTTAGAATAGTTTGAACTAGTTTGCGACTAGTTGCTTGTATGAAAAAAACAAAACACTTTGGTAACTAGTTGTTGCATAATTGCTTGTAATTGCTTTCACTGCTGTTGAACTATGCTCTCACTCTCAACTCATAAACATGCATATGGTGATTACACAAGCATATTGCATGAGCGTAACGTGACAACGTGCCACAGCAATGTGCTACAAAATGTCACATTAATGACTTCAGTGCAACGCAACTCCCAAATCAGTGCAAACCATTTATAATACTTGACAACTAAAGGCGTTGTGCATAAGTGTGTGAGTGAGAGGGTAAACTGTATGGGCTTGCATAATGGACGTTGAGGCAGCGCTGGAAGATGAAGAAAGTTATAAAAATAAACAAAATTTGTCTTCATTATTTTGTATGCCTTGGCATTTTAATTATTAAACGTATTAAAATTTGACTTGGAGTTAGAATACAGATTAATCTCGGAATTATATTTTCGTGTTCCGCTTTTACGTCGACGTCACTTCCTTATCATCACCATCGTCATAATAATATTAAATAAGATTTTTTTCACTTACTTGTAATCTTCGGTTTCGTATGTATGTAGCGGGCAGGCCGAATAGCATTTATGTTCGTGCATAACCAAGTGATGCTCACAACTGGTACAGTAGTCTGGACGATCCTGACATGATGCGCAGTTAGCCTCACATGGCACACAGGTTTTGTTGTCATAATCTGGAAATGAAAAGTTTAAGATTTAGAAAACATAATGACTGAATTATTGTAGATAATTGTTTGAAACTTTATCGGACACGAGCGTTGTCATTTTTAGGAACATTTCTGAACATTTTCGGAAGTATTCGAAAGTTTTTCGGGATGATTTCGGAATTGTTTTCGTGAGTTTTTGGAATTAATTCTTAACTTCTCCATTATCATAAAAGTATAATATTTAGATTGCCTTCGGAACTTTTATGGGACTTTTTGGGATCGTTTC
>OX608081.1:29901882-29916882 GCA_951509765.1 Sphenella marginata | reverse complement strand
ATAAAATAAAATAAAATAATATAAAATAAAATAAAATAAATTAAAAAAAAAATAAAATAAAATAAAATAAAATAAAATAAAATAAAATAAAATAAAAAATAAAATAAAAATAAATAAATAGACAAATAAATATATATGAAAATATTGGTCAGCTTCGTTTCCAATGTGTATCCCAAACAACATTTCTGTACCCCAAACTCCGCGTCCTTACTTAGTTTTATCAGCTTGCTGTAATTCATCGGTTATGATGGGTTTAACTAGGAATACGCCAAATATTGTTTACGTTTTTATGGTACAGTAAGTTGTGACCAATTGAGTGGAATTGAAATATAAAAAATGTGATGTTAAGCTTTTAATTGACAATTAACATGCTCATCTACAGCAAATAAATAAATATTATGAAAATTTAAAGACACATGAAATGCATTATGCTATGTATATTTCATATTAAACGCGGTGAATACAAAGATGTATACGAAAATATCTCTTTATCAAAATATTAATATGAAAATAGTATGCGCATACATTTTCCACTCGCACAGTTATTATAATCAATGAAGTTGAGTTGCGAAAATTTCCATATTAAAATACCATAAAACCCACTACTAATTATAAATGTGTGTGGCAAATACAGCTAGAGTAATTAATTGTTGGTATACAATGAAAAGAAAGTGATCATTATATGCCATTAAATTATGATAAACCAAATATACATATGAACCGCGAAAACTGTTGATAGTCGTATATGGTTTTACTGAATCGAGTGATTGCTGCATGGAGAAAATATTAAATTCATTAAAAAATTTATGAAAAGAAATTGTAGAAAAATATGTCGATAAATTAATTTCAGCGTAGCTGGGTCGGAAAGCCTAAAATTATGCAACGTTATATTTAAATACATGGAATTTTCTATGACAAATAATTGTTGCATACTTTTAGGCTTATTATTTTGTATTAAAATTCTATGTAAATTTGATATAAATCTACTTTTACATTGCTCTGTTGTTGAGCTCGTCTGTTTATTTAGTCTGCAATTTAGGCTAATCACATTTTTACCACTTTTTTTTTCAGTATCTTGACTAAATTCGGGATGAGTCCCAACGGCGTGGCATCATCCATGCTAGTTTAAATTTCTTTTTATGGATTTAGTTTGCAGGGTCCAAACAATCTCGACTTTTTAATACCAACAATGTATATTCATGGAATTTATGTGGAAGAAAACAAGTGCCTAAAAGTATGCCTCACATTTATACAGAAAATTGGGGCTAAAATCAAGATTAAATCAACATTGAAATTTTCAATAAAATAGAAACGTTTTCAGCTAAGCAAAACTTTTGTTTTTGAATACTTCAATCTATCATTCCAATGTTCAAATATTCGCTTAAAATATCTAAAAAAAATATTTTTTGCTATATTTATTGTTCGATTTCATACAGCGCCTAAAAGTATACACATAAATTGATAAACCCCAAGCCTGAATTTAAAATAAAATTTTCCCTCCCACAAGAATTACTCAACTAAAAATGTGATATAACAAATTGCAATTCACGTTTTAACCATGATTGATTTTGCTTAACAAGTTGATTGCTTAACAACAACAGCTGTCATTGTGAAACTACATTTAATAGAAGCAACATAAAAATCTTTTTGTATGAAAATAGACATAAATAATTTAATTGAAAAGTGTTGCTGCAATAAATGATCAAACAAATTATTCGGGGTTTATTTTACGAAGGAAAAGGAAGGCCCGGAAAAAGTGCATTAAAATTCTGTTGGGATCTCAAAACTTTTGTCGAATATATTGTACATTAGCAAGCTGGTAAGAGAGAGTATATACTGGGCTGGGCTTTTGAGGGTAATGGAAACGAAGAGACCTTAGGACTACGTAAGCAAAGAAATAGCGACTTTAATGATGCCATCGAGCAGATTTATGATTCTGTCGGAATTTCTAAAAAAAAAAATTTTTAAATCTAACTACCAACAATACTCGTCTCCGCATCATCAATGCATTTCGCCCAACACTGAAGTGAGAAAGCACACACAATTTTGAAACGCTTATACAATAAATAATAAAACTGTGCGTAATTAAAGTTTATGGTTTATTTTGTTATTTACTCAATTTGATAGTGCATCAGCTATCTGGCATTCGTATCTACAATATGCAATTAATACAATTTTTTTGTTTTTCTTTTTTTATGCGCATATTATTTTTCCAATTAATTTATTAAATCAAATTTAGAGCAATGTTTTGCTCGAAAAATAAAACATTTATACAAATTGAACATCAATCAACTGAACATTATTTTAATTAAACTTTTGTATATAGAAAGATATATATATTTTGAGGTACTATCAATTACGCAATAATAAAACTTTTAGCTGAAATTGAAGCTAGATATTTGAACTACAATATGAAATATATTTGAAAATAATAATGAAATAAAGAAGTAAGAAAGTGCTTACTACGGGTGGAAGCGAAAATTAAATACCCAGCTGTGTAAAAGTGGGCGTAAGCACATTAAAAATTGTTGCTGAGTTATGGCAAAGGCTCATACTAAGTGATGCCAAGTTAGCAAAGAATCATACATAGTGATGCCACGTTAGCAAGGCCTCATATATAGCGATGCCCAGACAGTAACATCTCATACTTAGTGATGCCAAGCTAGAAAAGTTGCATATGTAGTGATGCCAAGTTAGAAAACACTCACACTTAGTGATGCCAAGTTAGAAAATATCGTACTTAGTGTAGCCAAGTTAGAAAAATATCATACTAAGTGATGCCAAGTTAGAAAAGTCTCATACGTAGTGTTGCCATGTTAGCAAAGCCTCATATATAGTGATACCAAGCCAGTAACATCTGATACTTAGTGATACCATGTTAGGAAATCGTCATATTTAGTGATGCCAAGTGAGCAAACACTCAAAATGATGCCAAGTTAGAAAAATATCGTACTTAGTGATGCCAAGTTAGCTAGTTAAAGTATCATACGTAGTGCTACCAAGTCAACAACATTATTGAACTATTATCATAAGTGAGCGTTTATTGTCTAGGCAGCACTGACATCAAAAATCATTGACTTGGCATCACTGGTCAGCATTTCTTGTTTAGAAAGCACTGATTTTCCAGAGTTCTGCTCGATATAGGCGATTATTGTTCAAAGTCTGCTGTCGGTTTTTGATCAGAAATTTAGTATAACATACAAGTGATGACAAGATATCAATGCAGTGGTCAATATTTAAGTTACTTGACAGCACTTACAAGCAATGAATGTATATTTTGAGTTATGACATGTACAGGCCTGACACTTTTTCTATTAGCATGTGAGTACTTTTGCGCTCATTTTCGGTAAATAAATTTAGTACAAAAAAAAAAAGAAAAAATTAATTTTAGGTTGACAAAGACATCAGTGCAACTTCCTGGATACCCTCACTTGCGCACATATCCCCACTCCATACAAACATTTATCTGTACAACGGTCATGTCAACTTACCCGCCTTGTGTCGCACTCGAAATAGACAGTGTGAAAATTGAATTTGTATAACCATCACAATTGCAAGAGTCCGTATAACGTCCACCATTGCCTGATGCCCAAACGAATATAGAGCCTTTACCTTGTCGCCCGCTCGTCACACCATAGATAAAAGCACGACGCGCTAATGGCCCCGGCCCATCCACCGTCGACCCATCATCCTCTGGACCCCAAGAAGCGCTATAGATATCAATGTGTGATGGATTTAAGCTTAATGCTTGCGCTTCGACAACATCATTCACTTTGCCATCCAACATACGAACGCCTGCAATAAAGATAGGAGTTCTTGTTAGTGAGAGGGGGGGGGTTTGGTGGAAGGGAAAGAGAATATGAAATCAAGTATATTATGGTGGGTGAAAATACACCAAGGCGTTGAAGTGAGAAATCAGAGTCGCTATTCAAGCTAAAAGTATTTTGTTGCATTCGTGTGGGGAGGTTGGGTGTGTGGACTAAAGCTTTTGTTATCCAAGTGCTGAAATCGGAGATTAAAACGTACAAATAAATTTATTTAAATGGCTTGAATTCGAATTAAAGCAATTTGCTTGCAGTAGCATTCGCTGGTGTTTAACCCATATAGTGAGCGATTATACTCGTTGGCTGCAGTTACGGATATAAAACATTACTCAAATATCGAAATTTGTTTGTTTTTGATTACAGATTAATTTGAATATTTGTATTATTCAAAGCTGTGATATCAAGTAGCAAACACTAATTAAATTTATTTGATTTTAATGTTGTATATGTGTAAGCGCAATGAATTTTAATTGGGAGCAAACAAATGTATTGTACGTAATATATAGTCAATAAGAGCATCATCAACAATATTCGAAACACTTAAAAGTAGTTATATGGAAGAAATGCTATTAAAAAGAACCGAAAATGTTTTAAAACTATTTCGAAAACAATTCTAAAAAAGTGTCGAAACGAGCCATAAAACTTACTCGCAATGACGTGAAACCAATCCCAAAATGATCATGAAAAAGTAAGACTTTTTACGCCGAAAACATTCCTAAATGGTGCTTAAAAAATTTAAGAACAATCCCGAAAAAAATACTGAAAACATTCTCAAATCGTCCTTAATATACCAGACTAATCCCGAAAATAATTTTTAAATAATCCGCAAACAATCTCAAAGTGAGCCTGAGAAAGTCTTAAAATGATCCCAAAAACGTTCATAGAATAATACCGAAAATAATAATTAAAAAATTCATAAATAATCCCGTAAAAAATACTGAAAACATTCCCGAATGGGACAAACTATTCCATACTAATCTCGAAAATAATAATGAAAAAATCCGAAAACAATCCCAAAGCGATCCTGAAAAAGTCTTCAAATGATCTTGAAAACGTTACCAAATGGTCCTGAGAAAATTCTAAAATAATCCCGAAAATAATAGTAAAGTGATTCTACAATGGCGTGAAAAGATTAATGAGAAAATTCCATGCCATCCCGAAATGATCGCGAAAAAAATCCCAAAGCGATTCCGAAAAAGTGCTATACTATTTCGAAATGGTTTCAAAAACAAATACGAAATAGTCAGGAAAACAAGCCACAAAATTATTTTAAAGCGATACCGGAAAGATTCCGAAGTAATCCCGAACGGATCCCAAAATGGTTCCTACATATTCCGTAATAAAACCAAGAAGGCCGCGCAAAAGATCTTTTTGGATTCATATTTCAATAGCATTTTTCAAATTTACTACTTCTGCGAATATGTCACGTCAAATCTGCATTCGTTTCTAAAAAGTAACTGTGGTTTCTGAGAAGGACGTTCTTACATTGATTCGTGAATGCATTCGCGAAAAATGAACTATTCGAATTTGTTATGCGTTCCTATACGCGAATGTGAACGAAAATTTTGTGTTTTACTGTTTACGGTCGAGAATACTAACGTCTCGTGCATATTTCCGAACCCTAATTGTGATTTTAAGAATTATTTCTTTTACTTACCGCCGATACTAGCATTATAAGCCACACCAACACCACAATAATTATTAAAAGCGACTGCAGCTACCTCGCCTGCGCACCTCGTACCGTGCTTGTTATCACCATTGTCCTGTGGTGTTGGATCAGAATCGTTTCCGTTAATATCGAAAGAAGCATCGGGGTCCTAAAAATGATGAACAAATTTTTTAACTTAGTAAGAAATTTAAATAAAACTACTTTGGGTTAGCTTCAAAAATTTTTTTACTAAATATTTGCTTCCAACATCAGGCCTGGACCTGTATAAATTAAGTCAAGAAAGAGAGACCTTGGCGAAAGTCTCAAACTTGAAAACTCCAGGCCGTTTTTTTGAATTTCCGAAGGATTTTTTTTGAAACATATTTGAAATTAAATACATTTTTTTTATTAAATTAATAAACGATAATTATGAAATTGTTGTTTTATAGATATTCGAAGAACTAACAGTGCCATTATGAGTAACACACACTAAATGTATTAGACTGTGCAAAAAAAAAGTTTTTTTTATGGAAATTTTATTAATATTATTTTTCAGAATAGCGAAACACTACTATAAATAATTCAGAAATTAATATTATCCGAAAATTTAAATATACATATACAGTTATGTAGAAAATTATTAGTATTAGACTGAGTAAAAAAATTTTTTTTGTTTTATTTTTTGATATTATTTTTCAAAGTGTCTTAAAAGTGCTGTAAAATAAAAAAAAAATCTAAAATTGATTTTATTTTTTCTTTGCTACATAGAATTTTTGCCGATTGATTGAACAAATTTTTTAAATAAAAACAACAACAAAATAAAAGAGAGCAGCCAAAAATATCAGCGGCCGCCATTTGGGTTATCATCTTGCAAGCTACAATTTCGTATTTGATTTTCAAACAAATTTTTAAACTTTGAAAGAAAATTGTATTTAGTTATTTTATTCATAAGAGCTTGCGAAAAAAAGTGGAACAAAAATAATTAAATGAAAAAATATGTGTGAAATTGAGTTCCTGAAAAAACGATTTCAGGAAATTTAAAAAAAAAATTTTTTTTTTTGGACAATCTAATATACAGTATTGTGCATATCAATTGCAACAGCGAGTTTTGAACATTAGGGTTTTTTGTATTGCTTAATTTTGTTGACAAATATAGTTCACTAGCTACTTAATCCCGTTCAAGGAAATATTTGAAATTTTTCCCAAAATTCAGCAAAAATCTGCAAATTTTACCCTAATATTTGAACTTTTTAGTTAGGCTCTTTTTAAAAATTCTAATTATGCAGTTTTGTAGCCCGTACAATTTTAGTATAATAAGGTGCAAGTTTCAAGTAGCTGCGATGTATCGTTGATTTTTGCCAATTTTTTTTTTCAGACTAACTTACACATTTTTTCCATATAAAAATAAAACGTCTGATTTCGTTATGTGTTGCTATTCTCTGTGTATTTCTATGTTTTATTAAATGCTCCACTAGTTTCAAATAATACAAAATTATTCGTTCATAAATAAATACATGCAAACAGGCTGTGGGGGGTGCGAGCGATGAGATTATAAAATGTAAATATGTAATACATGCTTTCCATCAATATTATTTGTTGGCTCATCTGTAAATATGTATGCTTGCTTTGTTAGCGTATGCTGTTAAAATTTATTTGCAACAATCATTTGGGAAATCAACGAAATGAGTTTCCGCCATTTTTCCCAATGATGCTCTAGACACATTTGTTTCCAAAAGCATTGTTGTTTTTGCTAAGCATTATTGTTACCTTTTCGTTTTGCTATTTCACGCTGTTTTCTCGCTTCGTTTTTTTGTTTTTTGTTCTTTTTTTTGCTTTTTTTTCGTTTATTTTGCTGATTGTTTACATTTTTTCATAAATAAATACTTCTGTTGTCATTTTAGAGCGTTGTGTTTGTTGTAGTTTGTGTTTTTGTGTTTTTGTGTTTTTGTTTTTTATACTCTTTTTTTTCTCTCTCTCAATTGTAAAGGATATGAACATGATTCTAGTTGGGCGCATGATTTTGGCTATTTGCTATGTTATTATCGTTATTACAGTTGGCGCTTTGGCAATAATTTTTGAAAACAATCAACTATGGCCCTGTAGGTCATTTATAAAGCGTTTGGTAGCGAAGCGAGTGTGGTGGTAGCATTTGGATTCAAGTCGTATAGCAATAGCAGTTTAATCATGAAAGTGTTGTACATATGAGCCCAATGGCAAAATGGCGCAGAGGTGCACAGCTGCGGCTGCTATTCTCAATTCTATAATCAATCATAGTGAATTTTTTATTTTTTTTTATTTTTTTTTTGTTTTTTTTTTGCTATTTGTTTTCATTTAGCTACTTAGATTAGTGAGAGTTTAGTGTTTGTGAATACTAGTCGAGGAGCACAATTTATGGGGTGGCTCTGTGGGCGATCCTACTGTGAATGCCCCCCATAAATTCAGACAGAAAAAATTCAAAAATTCAATTTTTCCAAAAAATTTTGAGGAATAATTTTTCAGAAACCAAAAGTCAAAAGGAAAAATTCAAAACACTTTTTTCAGAAACCAAAAATTTAGAAACACATTTACGTTCCTGCATTAACCCACTCGTTATCTACATTTTATTTTTATAACGATTTTTTGGTTAGCTTTGAATGCGTTGTGCTACACTTAATTGGTAAATATTTAAAATTATAACCCATGACCGGCCATACGTTAACCCATTGACGACCTCAATTTTCTTTTAACTCTGAAATCAAATTTTTCACATCAAAATAGTTTGACATAGGCTTAAGTAGTTGATTTTAAGCGTTTAACCCTTTAAAAGCCATGCCTTAACGCATTAGTGACCTAAATTTTAATTTTTATAATTTCTAAATACTTTTTTTAATGAAAAAATAAATTGCTCTACACTTCAGTAGTAAATATTTGAGGTTTTAAATGCATGCATTAACCCATTGACGACCTTAACTATTTTATTGATAACGAAATAAAATGATTCAGCTCAGAGTAGCATTTCATTATTTTATAAATTCTAAATTTAGTTATATTAGATCTATTACTGGACACTTAAAAATTAAATGTTTACATTATTAACCCATATTTGGGTCGTGCATTAACCCATTAAATGCCTCTAATTTTTTTTTAATTCTGAAATAAATTGTTTGCCGGTATGTTTAGCGTTATAACACAAGTAATATCATGCATTAACCCTTTGATGACCTGTTTTTTTTTTCTTTAGAATTCAAAATCAAATTCTTTAAATATGAGGTTTTATAAATAAATGTAAAAAGCCAATGTGTAAGAAAAATTAACCAATGCTTCGTGCAACGTGTTTTTCACTTATTGCAAAGATAGTAATGAGACGGCAGAACAAAATTAGGGCATTCTTCAAAAAAATTCTGAGATAGGGCGTTTTTTTATAAATATTTTAAAACATTGTAATCTTCCGTCGATTTCTTTACAAAATTTTCGTACCCTATTTCGGTTCTCAAGCTCTCAAGCTGGCTCTCAGAGAACAGCTGCGAAGAAAATGATGGTCCGTATTGATATTGATATTGATTTTCAAGGCGCTGGACCTTCCCCTTTCTCTACAAAACCACAAGATCCACTTTTGTCAAGCAAAAAATTTCCTGAACTAAAATTATTATTAAATTATAATTTTTCTTTCTGTGAAAAAATTAGCCGCTTAACATTTAAGTATTATTTTTTGTTTGTTATTAAGCTTCACAACGTTTCAGATTCATCATTTGATAAATGTGCCAACAAATGACCAAAACAGCCGATATCATTGAAAATCAAATCATTATTATCTATCTTTTGTCAGGCCGACCAGTAGAGCCAAGGCTGAGCTAAGCTAGAAGAGAAATAAGTACGCAAAGAAAAAGAAAAAAATGGGGAAAAAAATTTGAAAGGAAAAAAAATTTCTAAAAAAAAAAAAAAAGGAAGCTGTCCAACCGCATGAAGACTTTACAATTTTCTATTTTCCTGTGAAAATCTACATTTTTAAATTGAAAGCCATAATCAAAAAATAAAAAAAAAAAAATATAAAAAAACTCAAACACACCCACAAAAGAAACTACAAAAGAGAGCAAAATAAGTCGCACCAAACCAACAAAAAAGTTGCTCATAACATTAACTAAGAAATGCTAAGGAGGCGTAAAAACGGCATGAAACTAAACTTTAATGCAAATCAGATGATGCGCAATTCAATCTTATTTCAATGTGGTCAAAACGCTTTATATATGTGTAGGTGTGTGTGTGTGTGTGTGCGTGACTTTGTCTCTAGCATTCTCCTTTTGAACGCCTAAAAATAGGCAATTTTACTGTCTAGCTGACTCTGACTGCCTTTTTGCTTTGCTTTTGTCGACATTTTCACACACTATTTTCAATGTGCTCGAAGTATGCTTTGGATTTAGAAATATCAGAGAAAGCAAGAACAAAATAAAAGCACGAACTCAGTATGGCTGTGTGCTCTGTGGGAGGCACTGCCGTACAACTTAAACGTAAAGTATGTGAAAGCAAAAAACTGATTTTTTTCTTGCGTATTTTAATTTTTTCACTTTGACGGCGTACACGAGTACACATAATCGATTTTTTATCGATTGTTTTAATTTTTTGTGCTATCGATTTTAATCGATTTTTTTCAATGAAAGCTTTTTTTTAATTTTTTGTTATCAGCACATTTTTTTTCTTTTACAAGCTTACCTAACGATTGTTACCGATTTCTGTTTTTGCTCTCGTTAAATTCAAAGGTTTTTGTTGTTATTGGCACATTTCAATTTTGTATAATCGATTGTTTTAATTTTTTGTGCTATCGATTTTAATCGATTTTTTTCAATGAAAGCTTTTTGTTAATTGTTTATTATCAGCACATTTTTTTCCTTTACAAGCTTACCTAACGATTGTTACCGATTTCTGTTTTTGCTCTCGTCAAATTCAAAGGTTTTTGTTGTTATTGGCACATTTCAATTTTGTATAATCGATTGTTTTAATTTTTTGTGTTATCGATATTAATCGATTTTTTGCGCTCGTTAAAACCAAGTTTTTTTGTTATTAGCACATTTAAAATTTGTATAATCGATTGTTTTAATTTTTTGTGTTATCGATATTAATCGATTTTTTTCACACATTATTTTTTTTAAATTTTTTGTTATTAGCACATTTCAATTTTGTGTGTTTCTATTTGCGTTATTTATTACTTGCGATATTTTTTCAAGCTTACCTAACGATTTTTATCGATTTTTCTAGTTTTTCACACACTTTTATTGATTCATATCGCCTTTTTTTAACTACTGATTTGAGTAGTGTGAATCAATGGCTTCTATCGACATCTTGTAATTTTATCGATTTTTAAATTTTACACACTTTCCGACATAGCTCAACTCCTATTAATTTAAGTAGTTATCGTTAATTGTCGACATAGCTAATATAATAGCGCGATAACTTTTGTGATTTCCTATAATAAAGGACTATCAGCCGTAACTGCGAAAACTTTTATAGGATGTTTAAAATTTCAAATTCAAAATTTTAACATATTTGATCTACTTACGGCATTGTAAAATGCAGTGAGTCACTTTTTCTCAATAAACGAAAATTTTGTATCACACGAAGGCGTTTACTCCTCGTTTTAACTCTCAGCAAATTGGAATTGCGATGCAAATTTGTGTGGTCGAAAAGTGAAAGTGTGGGTAAAGGTGAATATAACTGACTGCATTGCAAATTGCCACGCCCATTTACATAATCATGCCCTTAGTCTCGCAATTTTAGGTTCATATCAATAAATCAAACTTTTCTTAAATTTTTTAAACAGTTAATGTTCATTATATTCTTTATTCAACTGCTAGCGAGAGTTTCTGATTTTAAGTGACTTTCGATAAATATCGATTTTAATCGATTTACCTATGAGCACCTAACGATTAATCGAACTTTTATATTTCCATAAATTTTAACAGTTTCCTTGTTTTAGAACTTGTTTTCCTTTTTTTAATTTCTTTTGTTTATAAACGATTTTATTAAATTTTTTCACTTTAAAATTCTTTTAATTTATAAATATGTATGCTAGAGATGGCAATTTTTTTTTTTCGAAAAATTGAGTTTTTTTTTTTTTTATTCTTCTCAAAAATGTTATTTATTCTCAAAAATATTAATAATTTATTTACAACTTTTTTCAACTTTGGCAGAAATCTCTAAAAACACCAAAATAAAATCTGAAAATATCCCACCATAGCGTAAAGCATATTCTACGTCAAAGAAGTTATCAAAAGCATTTGAAAGCATCAAAATAACACTCGGCTGGCCGTAATGTCATAGCAATGCAAATGCCATTTGTAATATATTTTTACGATAGCAACAACAATGACATTGACGCTGAGTTTAAAGCAGCTTAAGCAAAGGCCGTAACGGAGGCGTTTAGACCGCGCACACAAACACACACAAAGCTACATTGTTACACACACTAATAGGCATGCGAATTTGTAGCGCCCCCTTTTTTGGGGGATAATAAAGTAATAAGAAATAAGAAAAAATAAAAATAAAAAAATAACATATTATTATGCTTGATAATGATGATGATTTGACTGTTTATTCGTTTGATCATTTTACAAAATGGTTTTGTTGTTGTTTAAACGTAAGCTGTTTAGCACTAGCCTAGCTGCTGCTCTACTTACATACATATATACAAATACAACTATATAGATATATCATCCCTCTTATTTATATTTGTTGCATGTCTGAGCTGGCAAGTCGTTAGGGATTCGAGTTGGCTGTGTGTAGGCAGGCGTCGTATTATGTTCTGTGAATTTTTGCTATATACATTAATAATGACACAAATCGGATACTGAAATGATATTTTGTTTTCATTTCAAAAAAAAAAAAAAAAAGCTTTTATTTTCAAAGCAGCTTTAGAGTATGTACTTGTGTTCAAATTTGATTAGATTTGTGAATTATAAAAGGGCGGTTACGTTCTCGTCTAAGTTATTATGACAGACCGCAAAATCAACGTCAAAAAGATAAGTTGAATGGTATTGGAAATATAAATATAATTTTGCAAGAATGTTGGGTATTTTCTGTTTTTATGCAAAAGTGCGTTTTCTTCATGCGTTGTATGGCAGAAATCACTCAACAAACTTGATGTAAAAAAATTCGAAAAATTAAGAAAATATTTTGAATAAATTTTAACATGCACAATGTTACACTAAAATTGATAGGACTAGAAAACTAGATAATCAAAAATTTTCTAGAAATTCGTAAAAAACATTTTTCGAACTACTAAACAGAAAAGTCAGTCGTAATCATTGTGTGGTTTAATTAAAAAAGTAATTAATGATAATTTCGATAATGAAAGTGATTTCTTAAGGGCGAGGTTTGAAATCTCTGCGACTGTGATCATTTCCATGTAAATTTAAATAAATCTAAACTAAAACTAATCGAAAAAAAGACTGCATTAACAAATTCAAATAAATTGAAGTAGAAATAGATCAAGCTTTTTTCAATATTTCAGTACACAAAACTAAAAGCAAAAAGAACCCAAAAAGAGCGATTGTAAGCGTTTATAAAAAATAAAGGCAGCAGTCTAAGTTATTTCAAAGTTAGAATTAAAATTGTAAAATTTATATTCAGCTGGAACCGAATATTCAGGGTTGTAAAAGAATGCATGCATATGCGAATGCAATCAGTTGAAGTCTTATTCAATGACTTCAAATTTTGAATGCACTCATTGACTCGCTTTTTGACTAGAGAATGAAAAATGCAGTTTGAATTCTTTTTGAAGTAACGACTTTGAAGTCATTTAGAGAAGTCACTTACCGACTTCATTTCTTGAGTGAAGTCACTAACTATTTGTAACAAAAATAGTTTACGATCAGGTCTCATATGCAAGGGTGGGCATCAGCTTAGCACCTGCTAAGTGACCATATACGTATACGAAAAGCGAGCGCACAGCGAATTCTTCGTCAAAATCAACGACAACCACATTTAGTTTGATTCCAACACTCGTACGGTGAGGGTGTGTCGCACGGCGAAGCACTCAGTTTTAGTACAGAGGATGATCGAACAGTACGTACATATGAATGTTAAGTTTTTTAGATTGGGTTGGAAGTTAAGTTGAAGACTTAGTATTCTCAGTATTTTAGTTAGATTATTACATATAGTATTAGATATGTGACAAATTTCAATTACAAGATAAGATCTCTCAATATTTCCAATCCTTTAAAGATGTCAAAAATGTTATGAGCAAAGATTTGAAGATTTAAATAAAACTAAACCCTTAATAAATTTTGTTAAAAATGAAGTTACCAGATGAGCTCGAAATGTTTCAGATTGACTTCACACTCCATTTCCCATTCGACCTTAAACATTTTCGTGAACATGTACGCATTTTACGATCGCCCACTGTCTGACGTTGTTGTTGTTAGTCTGATAGCAACTGCTCGTGGTACGTGTTACCTTCGCAAGCGCTAAAATCAAACTGAATTAATAATTCAATTTGCTTTCGTGGTCGATGCGTGATCGTGCTTACTAACACACTCGGATTTCTGCAAACGTGTCTATGTGGTCGTGCCCACCCCTGCTCATATGCCACAGGTAAATTGACTTCAAATGACTTCAACTGACTTCAGTGAGACTTTTTATTCAATGAATGCAATAAATGAATAACCAAAAAATTAGTGAAAAAACAATTCGAAGTCGCTGAATGAAGTCTGAATGGTAACTTCATTTTTTAAGTCTCAGTCAAAGAATTAAAAAAATGGCTGCAATCATTTTGCGATAAATCAAATGAATAATTATTCGCAAAAGAATGCGAATATTGAATTTTCAGCTATTCAAATGGGCGAGGTGCATTGATAAGTTGCTCTAGAGTTGAATTTTAACAGGCTTCTATCATGCGTACTACGCCCACGCTCTTTAGATTAATTTTCTAATTTATCAAATTTATCTACTCAGCTAAACAACATAGCACGATTAGTCGGTCAAACGATTTTGCGACCATTTTTGTGACTTTAAAGTGTTGGACCACTAGTCACGGGCACGTAATCGGAACCTATGTATTTTTACGCTTGCCAACAAAATTTAGAAAAATGTGTTGGAAGTTCCTGTAAGATATTCGTAAATTTACTTTGAAGTTATGGTTACGTAGCAATGACGTAGCAGCGTAGTAACAGCGACTTCCAGGGAACTTTACGCACCTTTTTATTTTGTTCATATTTTTAACTTGTAGCTTCGATAAATATTTGAAGCATATTTTTTTTAGGCGCACTGCTTTCTCCTCTTCGGAACAGTGCCATTTAAGTGATAAATAAATACAAATAAAAATATAAAAAAGCATAACTAAGCACAAAAGTTGTTCATTGAAAAAGTTACTCATACGCCCTGTACCACAGTGACCAAGTATGGATGCTACATAGGAAATTATTTCTTAATCTTAAATGTTCAAATAAATATTTTAAAAATATAAATACTTGTTAACCCTAAATGGAAAATTTTCCGAAAGCTTTCAGTTATATTTCGAGGAAAGCTTCGGCTGACTTTTAGGGCTTAAGAGGCGTGATC
>OX608081.1:29884382-29896882 GCA_951509765.1 Sphenella marginata | reverse complement strand
AATGCGGGACTTTGAGAGCTTGGTCTAGGGTACAATTGAATTCTCTAAACAACTAGAAATAAAGAACGCTAGGGTTCCAATTTTTATTAGGTCACAGCTTACATTGGGAAGTTATTCAGAAACAACAAAAAAAAATCACAAAAAAAATTTGTATCCTAGGAATTTATTCACAAAAATCACAAAACGAATTTAGAAAAAAAAACCAAAAAAATTTACCTTAGCAATTTATTCAGAAACAAGCAAACAAAAATTTAAAAAAAAATTTTACCTAAGGAATTTATGTATTCAGAAACAGCCACAAAAAAAATTAAAAATTGTACCTTAGGAATTTATTTAGAAACAACCAAACACAATTTTAAAAACAAATAAAATTAAAAACAAAAATTTTCCTTAGGAATTTCAGAAACAATCACAAAAAAATTTTAAAAAAATTAACAAATTTTACCTTATGAATTTATTCAGAAACAACCTCAAACAAAAATCAAAAGAAAAATAAACATTTAAAAAAACAAAAAAAGAAATAAACAAAAAAAAAATTTACCTTATGAATTCAGAAACAGCCGCAAAAATATATAAAAAAATTTAAATGTTTACCTTAAGAATTTATTCCGAAACAACCACAAAAAAATTAAACAAAAACTGAATAAAATTTAGGAAGTTATTCAGAAGTAACTACAAAGAAATTAAAAAAAAAAAAAAAACAAAAAAAAAATTGTACTTTAGGAATTTATTTATCAGAAATAAACAATCAAAAATTTAAAAAATTTAAAAACAAAAATTTACCTCAGAAACAACCACAAAAATTTTTTTTTTAAAATTTCCAGAGTATTAACCATTTCTTGGAAATTCATGAGAAATATGGAACTCCAGCATGAAAAAATAATAATTTGAGGCATTGTTCCGTCCATTTAGACATTTTTTAAACTCCCCTCCAAAACAAAGAAACAAAAAAAAAATCCTGCACTTTTCTTGAAGAAATACCAGGGACCACCGTAGATGGATGACGATTCTAACATTTTTTGAAAGCTGTTTAGTTCTCGGACAGTATAAGTAAAAATATTTATAAGTTGTGTGTGTTATGTTCTAGTACTTTCTCCAAATTAAATTATTTTATACTTTGATTTTTGTGATAACTACTAAATCACTACAAAATACATACATACCTACATACATATGTATACACAATATATACAAACACTTATAAGTAAGACTTCAACCGAAAAACTAAAATTACCAACTCCCGTCCAGTAACCCCGTGTGAAGAGCGCATTAAAGTTGAAATAAAATAAAAAAATTCTTACATACTTCACTCACCAAGTACCACTGTTCCTTGAATAAAGGATCTGGGAATATATTGTGTGGCGTAGCGGCACGATATTGAATGCGCGGTGAGCGTGGCACCAAGACGGAACTGCTGCGCGCTGATGCTGTTGGATGATATGCAAAACGTGCACCGGCTGGAATTTCGAAACCAGCACCGGGCCTTATCACATCATACGGACTATAACCGGGTAAGGTTGTATAAGAACCGTCACGCTTTTTGCGTAATTTTTCATGTTGTTGTTGCATCCATCGAACCTTAGAAGAGAAATTAAATAAGTGAAAAAAAATTATAAAGAGAATTTTTATTATAGATAAGTGAGGTTTCTTACTGAGAAATATTTGCCTTATATGGTTCTTAGTATGCTATTAATTGAAAAAAAAATTTTTTTAATTAATACACTTACCTCTGGTTCGGAATTTAAGGCGCTTTGGTGTGCGCCACTTAGACGCAGTGAACGCTTAGCTACATGCCGATGATGGAAGAGGTAAAAATCTTTTAGGGCACCAATCTGTAAAGCAAAGAAATGAAAAAAAAATTAAATATCACAGAGATAATAAATATCGAATAGTTATGTAGATATGCTTCTCAATAAATCTAAGCTCAATATTTGCAATTCCATTTTTTTTTACTTTGGAGAAAACTATAAATCTAAATTTTTATTTAACTCGAAAACCAATAAAGTCAAAATGTTGTAAATGAAATTAAAGTTTGTAATAAAAGTTTACAAACTTACCATACCAACAAATGTTATTAAGTAAATAACACAACAAGAAAAAAAAAAACTTCTTCATAAATATTACTTTTCAATCCCTTGCAAATACCAACAACTAGCCAATTGCAGTTACTCATATGCCATGCGTGTGCCACTTGACCAACAAAACTCCCCATATGTACATCTGTATGTATGGATGTGTGAGTACAAACTCTATATTAAAATCTCTATTTCAGTTGCATACCCTTGGGCGCATAATGAAAACTTTTTCTTTCTGAATGAATAAAGAAGAAATCAGAAATCAAAAATCAGAAAATCGAAATTTGAACGTACCATTGAGAAATATTCTCTGTATATTTACATCAACAACAAGAACAAGAACAACAACAAGGTATGTATGTTCATTATATTTACTCACCGTTTGTGGTTTACACACAAAACAAGAAAAATTTACTCACTTGTATGGTGTGTGAATTACTTATTGGACTTAAGCTAGCACACAACCACAAGCATAAATATGGGAATAGTACAAATGTAGAAATATTGGACTGCGGCAAAGGAAAAAAATTTTCGGAACAAGGCAAAGAGTAAAATTTTCAGACTTTACTAGAGACACTTTTGTTTTAAAAGACACACAGCATTGATGTGTAAGCAACTTTGGACTCGGTGTGAAATAAGTAAACTAAAATAAAATAAAATAAAATAAAATAAAATAAAATAAAATAAAATAAAATAAATAACATAAAATAAAATAAAATAAAATAAAATAAAATAAAATAAAATAAAATAAAATAAAATAAAATAAAATAAAATAAAATAAAATAAAATAAAATAAAATAAAATAAAATAAAATAAAATAAAATAAAAACTGACAATTAAATTCATTACAAATTATTGTTTATTTGGTCTCGAGCTTGCAAAAACTTACAAATATAAAATAAAATAAAATAAAATAAAATAAAATAAAATAAAATAAAATAAAATAAAATAAAATAAAATAAAATAAAATAAAGTAAAATAAAATAAATAAAACAAAATAAAATAAAATAAAACTAATTGAAATAAATTAAATTAAATATAATATAATATAATATAATAAAATAAAATAAAATAAAATAAAATAAAATAAAATAAAATAAAATACAATAAAACAAAGTAAAATAAAATAAAATAAAATAAAATAAAATAAAATAAAATAAAATAAAATAAAATAAAATAACATAAAAAAATAAAATAAAATAAAATAAAATAAAATAAAATAAAATAAAATAAAATAAAATAAAATAAAATAAATTAAAATAAAATAAAATAAAATAAAATGAAATAAAATAAAATAAAATAAAATAAAATAAAATAAAATAAAATAAAATAAAATAAAATAAAATAAAATAAAATAAAATAAAATAACATAAAATAAAATAAAGTAAAATAAAATAAAATAAAATAAAATAAAATAAAAAAAATAAAATAAAAAAAAAATAAAATAAAATAAAATAAAATAAAATAAAATAAAATAAAATAAAATAAAATAAAATAAAATAAAATAAAATAAAATAAAATAACATAAAATAAAATAAAGTAAAATAAAATAAAATAAAATAAAATAAAATAAAATAAAATAAAATAAAATAAAATAAAATAAAATAAAATAAAATAAAATAAAATAAAATAAAATAAAATAAAATAAAATAAAATAAAGTAAAATAAAATAAAATAAAATAAAATAAAAAAAATAAAATAAAATAAAATACAATAAAATAAAACACAATAAAATAAAATAAAATAAAATAAATTAAAATAAAATAAAATAAAATAAAATAAATTAAAATTAAAATTAAAATTAAATTAAATTAAATTAAATTAAAATAAATTAAATTAAATTAAATTAAATTAAATTAAATTAAATTAAATTAAATTAAATTAAATTAAATTAAATTAAATTAAATTAAATTAAATTAAATTAAATTAAATTAAATTAAATTAAAAAATAATAAAATAAAATAAAATAAAAAAAGAAGCGAGAGAAAACCGATGACAAGATCCTTAAATAGATTAAAAGGATGAGAGAGAGAAATAGGAATTAAGTTAAATAAAAAGATCAATGTTGTCTTTTGAATTTCAAAATCCGTCCGATATTTTTAAATATAGTTTTCCAGAAAAAAGTCATCATTTGAGCCAGGCTAATAAAAATTTAAAATTTTTATTGCTCTGCCTTCATGTTTATGTGTATTTTGTTTTAGTAAATTTCAGTTGCAACAAAAATGAGTCTGAAATCTCTATCGACATGCGGTGAGCGCTCAAATTGTGTGGTGAAAGTGGCTAAAGCAAGAGTACAAAAGCAGCATTGATTGGCAAAAACTACGAGCAATATTGAAATGTTTTGAAGTGATGCGTAAGTAAGGAATTTTTTCAAGCATAGTTTTTTGTTGCAATACAACTCAAGGCTATGCATGTACATATGTTTATAACTTGGATGGCTATTTGAACTTAATTTTGCGATATTGCATTGCTTTTCAGGTGAAAGAAAAATATGAAACTTGTGGTTTGATGAGCTTAATCTGCTAGCCGGTAGGACGATGGAACAAATTTCACTGAGCTCAAAGATACAAACTCTTGGAAGGAAGGGGTATCGCAAGATATTGCAAAAGTGACCGAAGATTTCAATTTTCTGATTAGTCAAAATAGTTTTGGAAAAATTAAAAATGTTATGTTCATTACAGTTTTTTGCTTTTCATAAGCTTTAAATATTTACACTTACAGCTCTTTAAGTTTAAAATATTAAATATTTGTTTTTGGTAGTTTTTGCCAAATTTAATTGAATTGACTTGCATTTTTTGGAACAAATTTTTACACAATATGAGACATTTGCTCGACAAATTCAATATTCATAGTAACCACAAATACTTGAAACACGTTTTGAGAAATAGTTTAATAAGCACATCGACAGCCACACTGCAAAACCCTGTATGTTCAAAAGAAAAAGTTTTCAGGAGAGGCAAAAAACTGTAATAATTATAACGTATGTATATGAGCGACGGTTATTACATTTCACCGCTGGAAAGAAACGGGAAGTTGTAACCCGATTTTGACTGCATTTTAATGCGCGAAATATCAAGATCTATGTGAAAGGCTCAGAACCTTATTTTTGGAAAAATAGTGACTTACGGGGTTTTGCAGTGTGGCTGTCGACATACTACATATGTAATTCCTTTATATATATGTACATACGCAGTACACATACACAAGTATATATTAGTTTTGCTCATACTTGGCAAAAATTTTTACTCACGTTCCATGCCATAAATGCCAGAGAATTCTCAAACTTATTTTTGCTTTTGGAAATTGCATCACGTTGTACAAATGCTGAGAAAATGCATGCGTCGTAACTGTAAATTGGTGACAGATCGAATAACTTGCACTTGCGGATGTTAGTGTTGTACAGTAACACTACAGAGGAACCGAATACTCGTGGGTATTGCCAGATAAAAACAAGCGGTCTTACTTAAAGGAGCCACAAAATTGATATAAAAAAAAATCGATATTATATTAAGAAAAATTTTGAAATTGGTGCCAGACTGCCACAAAACCGTTTATAGTAGATTGCAATTTTGTTGAGCTAACCTCAAATTTCGAAAATCGAAGTACCAAAGTTGTCGCCATTTCAATCATTAATCAACAAAACGAATCAAGGTGCCAAAATCAAGTCACACATTAGAAGTATTTTAGGGGTTTTTAAGAACCGGTTAATCAAAGAACCGGTACTTCAAAGCACCGGCAGATCACATCACTGAAATACATATGTATAAACATATATGACTACTTCTCTGTTTAATAAGCAGTACATGTGTACATATGTACACATGTCTTTGCTTTTGTAAATATAATCAATAGACCTCAAATATTTGTAAACGCGCTTCTGAATGCGGTATTTGTAGAATTTTGAAGCAATGCGAATTACTTTGAGCAGATTTTCAATGGTTGTGTGAATTATGCGGTTTTCACAGAATTATGTGGAAGAAGTATTCCAATCAGAGAGGTGAAAAGAATTTAACATTCTAAAAATAAAATCGTTGAACAGAAGCAAAGCAATCTAATATTTGAATTCAAGATTGGCTGCTTGCAAATTTCAACTATAAGAAATACAAAAATATAGCGCCTAAAAGTATGCAAAGTTTTAGTAGATCAACTTTATATGCTTAGGACGAGTATGGCGATTGCAATGGTACGAAAGACACGTTGCTGATGTTTGCTCACGCTTTAGTATGGGATTTACATATCTACGGTAAGCTCGGACCTTACGGTTCAACACCAACAAAAAAGTGCCAACAATTTGGTTTGTTTCATTTTATTCTATTTTGTTTCATTCTATTTTATTTTATTTTACAAATTTGTAAAACTGACAATATTAATTTGTTTAGAATTATTGTTAACTGGTCTCGAGCTTGCTCATAACTTACAAATTTGTAAACAAAATAGACCGCAAAATCCAACAACAAAATACATTGAAACCAAAGCACGGGTTTACGTACATATGTAAATATGTACAAACAACAAGACCAACACACATCATAACATAAAGACTGCATGTCTTAAGAAATTTTGTGTATACTGTTGGCAAGAACAAACAAACAAAAGGGAATTAATTGAAGTGGAGATAAGTGCATTGTGACGTCACAGGGCATCATTGCTTAGTGTTGGAATTTTCTAACAGCGGCTTTGGTGCAGACACGAGTTCGAATCCGTGTCCGAAAAGGGATCTGATGATGAGCCTGGAAACTCTGAAACATGTAATCCTATCCATCGCTGTAGATTTTTTCTTTGTAATTTTTCTCCAATTATCAATTTTCCCAAAAACTGACAATATTAATTCGTTTAGAATTATTGTTAACTGGTCTCGAGCTTGCTCATAACTTACAAAAATTTGTAAACAAAATAGACCGCAAAATCCAACAACAAAATACATTGAAACCAAAGCACGGGTTTACGTACATATGTAAATATGTACAAACAACAAGTCCAACACACATCATAACATAAAAGACTGCATGTCTTAAGAAATTTTGTGTATACTGTTGGCAAGAACAAACAAACAAAAGGGAATTAATTGAAGTGGAGATAAGTGCATTGTGACGTCACAGGGCATCATTGCTTAGTGTTGGAATTTTCTAACAGCGGCTTTGGTGCAGACACGAGTTCGAATCCGTGTCCGAAAAGGGATCTGATGATGAGCCTGGAAACTCTGAAACATGTAATCCTATCCATCGCTGTAGATTTGTTCTTTGTAATTTTTCTCCAATTATCAATTTTTCCCAAAAACTGACAATATTAATTCGTTTAGAATTATTGTTAACTGGTCTCGAGCTTGCTCATAACTTACAAATTTGTAAACAAAATAGACCGCAAAATCCAACAACAAAATTATTTTATTTTATTTTATTTGGTTTTATTTTATTCTATTTTGTTTCATTTCATTGCATTTCAATTAATTTTATTTTATTCTATTTTGTTCCATTTCATTTTATTTTATTTTATTTTATTTTATTTTATTTTATTTTATTTTATTTTATTTTTTTAATTTTTTTTTTATTTTCTTTCATTTTATTTTATTTTATTCCATTTTATTTAATTTTACTCTTTTGTTTCATTTCATTGCATTTCATTTCATTTATTTTCATTTCATTTCATTTTAATTTATTTTATTTTATATTTATTTTTGTCTTATTTTATCTTATTTTATTTTATTTTATTTTATTTTATTTTATTTTATTTTATATTATTTTATTTTATTTTATTTTATTTTATTTTATTTTATTTTATTTTATTTTATTTTATTTTATTTTATTCTATTTTATTTATTTTATTTTATTTTATTTTATTTTATTTTATTTTATTTTATTTTATTTTATTTTATTTTATTTTATTTTATTTTATTTTATTTTATTCAATTTTATTTATTTTATTTTATTTTATTTTATTTTATTTTATTTTATTTTATTTTATTTTATTTTATTTTATTTTATTTTATTTTATTTTATTTTATTTTATTTTATTTTATTTTATTTTGTTTTATTTTATTTTATTTTATTTTATTTTATTTTATTTTATTTTATTTTATTTTATTTTAGTTCATTTCACTTCATTTACTTCCCTATTCGTCTGACTACTTCGTTATGTTCGAAGCCTACAAATTCTCAAAGGTATTTGTGGTACAACGCATGAATTTAAAACTATCTAATTTGTCACTTTTATATGTACATATATAAATATTTCATATCGTATTTTTATAACTTCATAATGTTGAAGTTCTTTTGTGCCCTCCACCGTGACTTAAATAAAACTTTGACACGTATTTACTTTGTTTAAGCCGGAATGGAATGCTCATGTGATTGTCGCAACGTTGCGAAAAGTTTATGTCGCTTCACATTGTTGTTCTTCAGCATAAGTTCACTAAGCACATATATGTAACATTTAATATGGGTTTTCCCCAGGAGCTTTTGATTTCATTTAAAAGTTCTATTCATCTGCAGATTCTAAAGTTAATGCCGTCAGAAAGGATATGTAACTAAGTGAAGAGGATGGTAGATGAATGGTAGTTTAGTAGTGAAATTGCATAAATAAATTTTTTTCTTGCGCAACAGCATTAAATGAAGTGGCAATTTATTTTATATACAGGAGAAGAATAACAGAAAAATTAAATGAAATTGAATAGACAAACAAAATATACAATTTAAGAAAGAAAAAAATTTTATTTTCAAGTGATATTAAGGTTTGTGTCGAGTGAAGTCAAGAATTCAAATTTTTATGAAATTTATTACTGTGTCTATTTTTGTAAATATTTTTATGTCAATGATTTAAAGCTTTTATTTCAATACAAAGGACAATTTCCGATGCTGGTATACTTCCTCATTAAAGAAATTTCTATACGTTCTGTTAACTATTGTGCTAGCAAAACGATAGTCCTTTTTAAATTAAGAGTAAGTAAGCGTTTTAGGTTATAGAATAAAAGCTTTCTTGCCTATAATTTAAATTTTTTTTTTAGAAAATCACAAAATTTGCAAATGACCCTCGTATGCATGTATTTATAAATTTTGTTTTTTTGCCTTTCGTTTATAATAGCTTTCTTCGTGCTTAGTCATTGAAGTGCAAACAAAATTTTTAATCGAAGGCAATTTAAGCTATTTACGTATTTTAACGCTTCAATAAACCTAAAGACTTTTCTCTACACATGTCATGTGTAGCAATTTGTCATGGCAAAATTGTTAACCAAATGTTAAATGATTTTGATGTAAATAAAAACCTCCACATCCAAAGCAATAGAGATAACTTTCGAACATAAATTCATACATGCATATATAAGTGTAGGTAAGTAAGCATTTTTTGATACAATTATTATTTTCCTTGATTTTTTTGGTTTCCACAAAAATGATTTTTATGAAAGACGTAATTCGTGCACTCAATTATGTACCAAAAAACTTGGAAATATGTATTTTGATGGAAGCCTAAAAATAGATTGTGCTTTGTTACAAAAATTATAGAATATTGGCTGCATTTAAAAAGAGATAATTTAAGATTTTTTAACAGAATATGTGGACATAGAGAGTGCTTGAACTTATGTGATTAAGAGTTTTTTCAAAACATTTTTTTGAAATTTAGTTGTGGTTATACATATTTTGAAGAAGTAATTTTGAAAAAAAAAATAAAATAAAAAAAATGCCAACGAGCTTTTTTGAACCATTCAATTTTACTGACGAAACTGTATTTTTAGACATCTATGGATAGTTTTCTAGCCTTTTTCTGATAACTTGAGAACTTTCGTAATCGTTTTCACCATCATCTCGGATTTTTTTTTCGGTGCTTTCGATATCATTTCGTGATTATTACCGTGACATTTTAGTATTATTTTGGGGACTTTTTCGTTACTACTTTCATGCTTTTACGACATCATTGCAGAATTATTTGGTGAAAATTTTCAGAGTTTCTTCGAGATAAATTCGGGATTGTTTCGAAAAAAAATTTCGGAATGGTCGTCGCATAGTTTTGGAATCGTTTAAGTATTATTTCAGAATAATTTTGGAATTTTTTTTGATTTCGGCACTGTTTTCGGGATTCAATATTTTTCGGGATTATTTCGGAATGGTCGTCTAACAATTTTGGGATCGTTTAGATATTTTTTCCAGAATCCTTTTGAAACTTTTTCACTTCGGGAGTATTTTCGGTATTGAATATATTTCGGGATTATTTTCCGGACCATCCCCTAGCATTTGTTATTTGCAGATACGTTGTAAAAACTTTTAAGAGTATGCAGAAATTATGCAAGATTTTTCAACAGTGATTAAGCTCCTATTGGTGAGCTCATTTTCGACTGAGTACGTATCTTATGTATCTATATTTTGGAAATAAAACCGAAACTATGTAGAAAGAGAGAATTAATTTTTTGCACCTACATACGTGAATTAAATTATTTTCAAATTTTGTAGAATAAATTTAAAACCAATTTTTTTTTAGAAAATTTTTCCAATAACTCAATTCAAATACTTTACAAGCATATATTTCACAGAAAGAAAGAAAAAAAATATTTCAAAAAAATTTTAAATTCTTAAAGGCTTTGAGTTATGGTCATCGGAAGAGAATGCTAACTGTGCATGCTGATTTTGTCTTAAAATATTATGTTATATCCTTAAGTTGCAAACATTACTTTCACATTGGGATTTATTCAGTTACTTTAGTATGAAAATGTTGAATCTCTTTTTTTGGTTTTTTTGGGCTTTTTGAATGTAAATCACCTATTGATTTATAAGCTGGTGCACTTTTATGATTACATATACAATAAGTACATAGATACATATGTATGTATAAATATATACTCATACAAATATATTTGTAAAAGTCATAACAAACAGCACACAAGAGAGTCATTATTTTGTGGCAAATATCGAATTTATGACAACCCAGACGTATGTACATATGTATGTATGTACATATATAAGAAGATATGAAGTATTAAAGAAATACGATTAAGCTGGTAGAAAATATGTCACTGTAGCATAACTAGTCACAGTTCGGGTTATTTCGGGAAGTTTCGCGAATTTCTAGCGAACATTTCTGGAATGTTTCGAAAACCTTTGATATTGTGGTGAGGACCATTTCATGATTATTTTGGAATCATTGCGTTAATTTTTTGCGATCTATTCCGCATTTTACGTAGAACTTTTTTGGGATTGTTTTCGGGACCATATTTGAGTCTTTTCGGTATCATTTTAGGATTGTTGTGATATTTTCGGGATAATTTTTAAATATTTTTTGGGAGTTTCTCAGGACTTTTTAGAGCATCTTTCTTTTTTGATTGTTAATGTCACTTTACTGGAAGCATTTACGGGATCATTTTAGGAAAGTCCAAAAATGATACGAAAAACATCCTGAAATGATCCTGAAAAAGTCCCAAAATGATAAAAGCTCCTTATCATGAGCATGCAATGGTGTTAACTTTGTCCGATATTTATAATTATGAGAGATAGATCCACCAATAAGTATACCAAAATGAACAGGCGAGCAGATTTATCAGATTCAGATTTTTTTTTCTTGCGACATATGTACATATAAACAGCGATAAACTCAAAAAATCAAAATGTTTAAAAAACTCGAAAAACTGGCCCATATAAACCTATGGCATTTTAAATTTTTAAAAGCCCTTTTCTCGGTGTGTACTATAGCTATTAGTTATTGGAGTATAGAGATCGGTGGGTATTGAATGGGAGAGCGCGTAAGTATCCATAGCTGAAAATTTAAGATTTTTGAATTAGCTCCCTTTAGATCTAGTTCTTTCGATTGAGTATCCAATATTTGGACGGACAATAAAAAAAAAAAACTTTTTGTTTTTTGTTATACATTTTTTATAGATTTTAAATTTTTTTTAGTTTTATTTTTTTTTTAACCTTTTATGATTTTTTTTAAAACATATTTTTTTAATTTTGTTGTGGTTTCTAAAATTTGTTTTTTTTTTTTCAAGATTTATTTTCTTTTAAAATTTATTTTTGTTTTTTTCACATTTTTTTTTTTATTTCCTTTTTCTTTTACATTTTTTCAGTTTTTCTAATTAAACTTTTTAAAATTTTTTTGTTTTTGTTTATTTTGTTTCGGGTTCTTTTGTTATTTTTTTTTTGTTTTTTTTTTATTTTTTTTTAATTTTTTTTTGTTCTATAAAAAGTTTTTTCTTTTTAAATTTTTTTTTGTTTTATGAATTTTTTTGTTTTATTTTTTTAAATTTTCTTTTAAATATTTTTAGTTTTTTTAATTTTACCTTTTAAACTTTAGTTGTTTGGGTTTTTTTCAAAATTTTTTTTTGATTTTGCTTTGGTTGTTTATCAAAATTTTTTTTTTCTTTAATCTTTTTTTTTTTGGTTTTTAAAAGTTTTTTATTTCTTTTTAAATTTTTTTTTAATCTACTCTTTTAAATTTTTTTTAATT
>OX608081.1:29816882-29879382 GCA_951509765.1 Sphenella marginata | reverse complement strand
ACGCCCACTTTTCCCTTTCTATATTAAGCATCCTTGTAATGCCATGTTTAAGGCACCAATACCACTCCTATTCTAGTAATTTTTAAAACCTGTTGAAAGCTATCAATTCCTTGGTGAAGATTATCCAGTGAGGGAACCCCAAGACAGAGCCGTATATCACCGCTTAATGCCATGCAGTTGCAGATAGGTCCCTTGAAAATCATTCAGTGCTTCCAAGTTTTATGATTTCGTTTTATTCTAAACTTTCTGGAACTGTTTTACCGACCATTTGACATCTCTTTTATCAACTTCTTAATAAGAAACAGTGAATATTCATGGCTATCAAGTCCTTGATGGGGGCTATTAAGTATATAGTTTTTGGAAATTATTCAGTGCTTCCCAGTTTTATAGTTTTTTTCTCCTGTTTTACCGACCCTTTGCTATCTATTTTATCAACTTCTTAATAAGAAACAGAGAATATTCATGGCTACCAAGTCCTTGATGGAGGTCATCTAGTATATTGCCGCCTAATACCATGCAGTTGTACACAGGTCGCTTAAAAATCATTCAGTGCTTCCAAGTTTTATGATTTCGTTTTATTCTAAACTTTTTGGAAGTATTTTACCGACCATTTGTCATCTCTTTTATCAACTTCTTAATAAGAAACAGTGAATATTCATGGCTATCAAGTCCTTGATGGGGGTTATAAAGTATATAGTTTTTGGAAATTATTCAGTGCTTCCAAGTTCTCCTGTTCTACCGACCCTTTGCTCTCTGTTTTATCAACCGTTAATAAGAAAAGCAAACTCATGGTTGTCTGACATTTGAGGAGCAGTGCAGACAAATACTTTTTCGAATTATACGCAATTGCCGATGAGCTTGTTTTAATAGCAAACGCAGTTGTGTATGCGCATAAAAAAAAACAAAATTTCAACATATTTTCTTAGCAAACACTGGACTTTTTGATGAACAATACAATGACATCTACATATAAATATATCTTCCTATAAATCCATTTAAGCTACATCATATACAATTCGAATCATTTGAGTAAAACATCATTTTCATATGTACAAACTACAGACGGCTACCCTCTTCTCGTATACTTGCTAATTGCAAATTCTATGCCTTGTAGCTTAGTCAAACATTACCTCGTACCTGCCAACGTTTATCAGTAAATCTCTTATTTGTTCAGGCAGACATCGGCTTCCAAACAGGCATATGTGAATGCATTTGTCTTGACATGGCTAATTGAATTGAATTTATGTCGTTGCCATTTATTGGAACCATTTCCATGATCATCCCCTAACCCAAAAGCTTTAGCCACTCATTGTCACTTGTTGTCTCTTTCATTAGTGCTTCGTTGGCAAGTTGATGGAAATTTGCATTTGCCAAGTCGCTCTGCTGCAGCTGTGCTAATTTAAGCGGAGGCAAGCGTTGGCACCAAACCAACAACAAACAAGTGTAGGAGCAGGAGCAGCGCTTTTACCAATGTGACAGCAATGGTTATGGTTTGGGGTGGTGAAATTGGTTGGTTGGGGGTGGGGTCGTCGATAGCATAGTTTGAGGTTGCAGCAGACTCGATTTTCAGCGCATCAGCTGTGAATCACTGATTGTCAAGGCATAATTTGTAACAGAGAGAAATTTTGTTGGTGTGCTGGTGTTGGAATTTGGTTGAACAGGACATCATCACGTGCCTTCGTAGTTATTCAAATGCTATTTCAATTGCTAATGGCTTAAGTTTGCTCCGAGTTTTTTTTCCCCCTTTTTTTTTGTTTGCTTTTTGCTTTTTTTTCCTTTTTTTTTGTTTTTTGTTTTTTTTTTTGTTTTTTGCTTTTTTTACATTCAGTGGCAGACTACTTTGTTTTTTCCGATTCACCATTTTCTATGCATCAATGGCGACAGGCAAAAGCAATCATAGCCAACATTGGTACACAAAATAATCACAAAATGTGGCGCTATTTCGTAGGTGAATGCTCTGTAACCAAATCACCACCGCGCGCTAGCTGAATATTAATTTGGCAAAGTGCAAATAAAGTGAATTTGGCAAGCAAAAAGTTTAATAACTATTTTTGGCTATTGTGTTTGGAAATGAATTCTACAAACTTACATGAATTTAGTTATATATATATAGGTGTAAATGTTTGTATATATTTTTATGAAATTGCGACACGCCTCGTTTGAGAACGTCCGCTACTGGAAGTCTTAGTGAGCGCTATCGCAAGTCGACAAAGGAGGAGAGATATCCGTGAGTGTGAGAAACTTCAGATGCTGCTTGATAGGTGAATTCTAAATGCAACTCTGCGTGCAATTGTCACTACTAATATCGGCTTATACTTCACATATTAGCGATCGCAAACAAGCGGATCAAATCAAGTGTAAAAAAAAAAACACTCAGACGCCCGCTAGACGTTCTAATGCTCAAAAACTTACTCTACAGCCCTTTTTCCTCTCTACCCTTCAAGCCCTTCAAGTTGCTCATCTGAAGCCGCCCTTACTTACTCGTACTCGCTTGTTTCAACACTCTCTTCTCCATCCTTTCCATTCTCTTCTGATTCTTAAAAACCTTTTAATTTTTTAAAGTTTTGTAGTTGTTGTTGTAGTAGCAGCACTTCGCCCTGCTTAGCCTGTCCTACTTGGGACACGTTCTTCCTTTTTTCGTTTTACTCTCCGTTTCTCTTGACTTTTACCTTTTCCCTCCTCTTTCTATTAATTTTCAGGTTCAGGTTTCCACTGCCTCTATCATGAACCCCTTCTTCTATCTACATATCACCTCTACCTCTACCTCTACCTCTACCTCTACCTCTACCTCTACCTCTACCTCTACCTCTACCTCTACCTCTACCTCTACCTCTACCTCTACCTCTACCTCTACCTCTACCTCTACCTCTACCTCTACCTCTACCTCTACCTCTACCTCTACCTCTACCTCTACCTCTACCTCTACCTCTACCTCTACCTCTATCTCTACCTCTACCTCTACCTCTACCTCTACCTCTACCTCTATCTCTACCTCTACCTCTACCTCTACCTCTACCTCTATCTCTATCTTTACCTCTCTACCTCTACCCCTACCTCTTCATCTACCTCCACCTTTGTATGTGAGAATTTAAATGACTTTCAAAGAAATTATACGGTGACTGACTGGTTGAGTGCGTGAGTGCTATTTGCTTTTTGTTGTAGACATTCTCTTTGTTGTATATTTTTTATGTTGCATTTATTATGCTTAAAAGCATGTTGTAACACGTTCTTAATGTCGGCATAAAAATGCAGTTTTTATACGCTACAATAAAAGTTTTTATTTGTAATGTAGGTAGGTAGGTGATTGATCCTTAGCTGCGTTAAATAGTTTAAACCGACTCGTAGGTTTTGCACCCTTGTTTAAATCAATGGCTTCATATACCAAAGTGAGGGAGGTCTCGTAGGTAAGTAGAAAGCTAAGACTGCGGTCTTACCGGCATCACAAAAAGTGCATCTGATTTGGGTTGATGTTTCAAATAAAACCGCAGGGTGTAGAGAAAGTCGGTAATTGCATACTTTTAGGCGCCAAATTAATTTTTTCTGCTCACAATTTACTTTAAATTGATATAGTTTCAATGGTTGTGTGTAACTTTTCTTAACTAAAGCTTTTCGAATTTTCAAAAGTAAAAAAGAACAGGAAAAGTCCTTTTATTTAACCTCGCCTGCGGGCCTTAAGGAATTTATTTTGTATGGAAAAATATACCCAAACATCATTGACAAAAAAAATGCTATAAATTCAGGGGAAATTTTGAGGTACTCCTAACTTGCATACTCAAATTAAATAAGCGATAAAACTGCGTACTCAAAAAATTTCAAAAAAGTTTTGCCAACAAATATTGAAATTTTTTGGTAAATTTTTAAAATTTTAATTATTTTTCCTGAATTTTGTGCAAATTTTAAAATTTCTCCGAGGGTGGTTTCTGTTATAGAATTTATCATGTTTTGAACGAAAATTATTTAAAATACAGTTTCTTTTTACTTCAATGATATCCAATTTAATTTCACTGCTATTATACTGAACACAACTGTACAAAATTTACTACGGAAGATGTTGTTTCTTATTACTTCATCGATATTGAAATGACTCATAATTCTATTCAACGAAATTTCAATTAAAATTTTTGTTATGAAATTTTAAGTTGCCGACTGTAGTATCTACATTAGAGTGGTGCTAAAAATTAGAGGAATGACTTGTATCGGTCTCAACACTTCAATACTAATGGGTCAAAGCGATCACATCAGGGTACTGCTGTCGATTGGGAATGGTCGTATGATGTCGCATAGAAGTCAAAATTCTGACTCAAAAAATTTAAATTAAGAATATTGTACTCCGAGTGCTTGAAGAAAAAGGTTTGAACAGTGGAAACGCATATTTCAGCATCGAGGTATTAGTAAAGACATGGGAAATCTTGTGTAAAAATTCACTTCATACATTTAAGGACCTCCCTAATATATACATAAATAAATGACGCAACGTTTGAACGGAATACCAAACAGCCAGCGAAGGCGAAAAAAGTTATGCTTAAAAAGCAACAAGTCAGAAAAATATAAACATTCATACATATGTAAGTGCTCTACAACAACAATATTGCAAATATTTAACGGCGCGAAAATGTGAATAAACAAATAATGAAAGGTGCAAAGTAGCAACAAGACAAAGTGACAAACAGCCAACAGCTTGAGGCGCATGACAATTTGAACACACAAAATATGTTGCCACTTAGTGACATACAATTAGGGCTGCCAATATATGTTATTTCTAGAATCCCGAGAGTAAGGGATGAGTGCTGAGATTTTCTTAATTTTTAATCTGCAAAAGTTTGGCAAAAAATATGTTAAAGCAACTATTCAACTTAAAAATATTTAGCATGCAATTAAATTTTAAAAATGATTTTTTATTTAAAACGAGATTTTATTGATTAATAACACAACTAAATCAAGTACAGTGGCGGCAAAAATAGTAGTTTCAAATTTTAATATACATACATTTATTCGTAAAATATTTTTTGCTTGCTATTTTAATAATTTTGAATTAAAATATAGCGAAGTCTGAAACAGAAACCACTTAAATGCAGTTTTCGGAATTTACGCGAAGTTGAGGAAAATTGATAAAAGTTTAAAAAATTTGCCATCAGCGCCTTAAAATTTTTGAGCAGAATTTTTAGAAAAATTTTCACTCCGAAGTGTTCAATTGTAGTACAATAATGTGTTAAGTTCTACCAACGGGTCTCAAACTTTTCTATTTGAATTAAAAAAAAATTTTAAAAAATCGAATTTTTAGAAAAAAAATACTTAATCGCATCTACACAAAAAATTTTTAGACAAAACTTTTAGATATATTTTGACCCTGGGGTTTTGAATTTTAGTACAATAATCAATTAGAAGAGCCTCAAAATTTTCTATAAATATAAAGAAATCCAAAAATTCATTAACAGTTTTGCACTTTCAGTAGTATTTAAAAAAAAAAAAAAAATTCTTGAAAAACTCAACCCAAAAATTTTAAAGTTTTGATAGCAATTTTTAAAACTTTAAATAATTTTTGTAAATTTTGTGTAAACTTTAAAACCTTTAATTATTTGGTTTTTGTTATAAATTTTGATATTTTTAAATGACAATTAAAAAAAAATGTCAGAAAACAAGAAAGACCGCAAAAACAAACAACAAAATGTCAGTAAATAGATTTTACTAAGAGAGATATTTTTAATTTAGAGTCTACTATTTTTACCACCACTGTAGATAAAACAATTTTGATATATTTTAAATAAAAATTATAAAAAGATGTAAATAATTTTATTTAAAAAATAAAACAATTTTCAATTTTGGGTCTATTATTTTCGCCACCAATGTAGATAAAACAATATTTATTTTCTGCTAAAGATTTTGATACATACATATGTATGTATAAAATGAAAATTATAAAAAAATATGAATGATTATATTTTACAAATAAAAAATTTTAAATTTTGGGTCTACTTTTTTTTGCCACCACTGTAGATAAACCTATTTATATTTTCTTCAAAAGTTTTAAACTTTCAAAACATCATGATTTTTATATGAAATAAAGTTTTAAAGTGTATCCCACTTGATGAAAAATATTGTTTCTCAAGCCGATGCAGGGTGATATGAGAATTCTAAAAAAAAAATTTCCAATTTTCCAATCTTTCATTTCCCTAACATTAAATTTTCTCGCATTTAAGGTGCAAATAATATTTTATATTTTTAAAGTCACGATCGCTTCAAATTACCGTTGCATATAAATTGCGCTCATTCAAGCGCCTCCATAAAAATATGCAATGCAAAAAAAAAGGAATGTATTCCACTTTTGTGCGTGCACAAATTGCCACAATTTATGTGGCTTTTATGTTGAAGCGCTACAACGGTTTCTATAAAATTTCATGCTCAAATGTTACCTAAATCTATATTTGCATACATATGCATCTATGTACAAGCTGAGTATGTACTAGAGATATCAGAAACCTGTGCTTTTTTAAGTACAGATATCTTGGAACTTTGTTCTAGCAATCCCGAAACTCTCGGGACTGGAAATAAGTTACTAAAATTTTTAAATGTTTATTTTTTTTTTGGAAAATATTTTTATGCAAACGCGGCAAAAAAAAATTTAATTTTTCTATGAAATTGTTGCTGTTTCAATATATTTCCTGGCGTTTGGGTAGTTTTTGCAATATTTTTAAGTCTGGTTTCCGTTAAAGATTTATTAAAAAAAAAAACTATAATTCTTACGAATAAAATAATTTTCTATAACGGGGTGTTTTATTTTCCTCAACACTGTACATAGTTTTTACTTGCTAATTTTTTGTATCACAACATTAAAAATATTGTACCAACAATATTTTAGCAATTCAACAATTCAAAACAAAAAATAAGATAAGTCGGAGACGTCATATCTTAAGGTTCCCGAAAATCCCGAAAAAATTATCATCCCTAATATGCTTGTGTGTATGTAAATAAATTTACCTACGTACATATAAATAAATACCCTCCCTGCCAACCATGATCGGATAAAAATCTGGATAATCATTGAGTCGCGCTTACCAAAAAAGAGGATTTTGTTCAGAGACCCTACCAACCATGGCTAACCATGGTGAAACTCTGATTCAAAAAATTCACAAATTTTTACTAGCACCGCATATTTTTAGAATTTGTATGGAAAACGACAAGAGCCTAAAAGTATACTCTCACACTTATACGCAAAAATCTTTTCAACATGGGTAAAAAGTGAACCTCTCTGAACAAAATTACCCACTTTTTTATCCTCTTTTTTGGTAAGCGCGACTCAATGATTATCCAGATTTTTATCCGATCATGGTTGGCAGGGGAGGTTCACTTTTTACCCATGTTGAAAAGATTTTTGCGTGTAAGTGTGAGGCATAGTTTTAGGCACTTGTCGTTTTCCATACAAATTCTAAAAATATGCGTTGGTGTTAGTAAAAATTTGAGAATTTTTGGAATCAGAGTTTCACCATGGTTAGCCATGGTTGGTAGGGGTAGTATAAATAAATACCCTACCAACCACATCTATCCACCTCTAAATTGGTGGAAACTCAGCTTCCTATACCCCCCAAACATGAGTAACCGTGGTGAAATTCTCTATCTAAAGAATAAAAAAAGGAATTTGTGCAGAAAACCGCGAAAGTGCTTCAAGGAATGCAAGGAAGATTACGCACACACAAAAACATTAAAAAGTGTAGCTCTACCAACAAAACTACCTACTATTCATGGGTTACTATTTTTATCCACATTTTTACCCTTTGATGATTACCAGGGTATGTGTGGAACGTTTATGTTCAGCGTTACGGTAGCGCCTAATTTTAGACTAGCAAATAGTAATTTTTTTTTCTATCCGAAACTCACAATTTTCTGGCGCGTCATATGCAAATGAGTGAATGCAATGCGTGCAATATTATGCGCATGTGAAATGATGGTGTTTTGGCGTTTTGTTAAATACGGTGCATTGAATGTAATTGCATATTGACTACACATAGTATTGTTACATAAACGAAACGTAACGTGATATAAGCGCATTTATTAATGGTTTTCTTGTTGATATTTGCATAATGTTATTTTATTTCGGCTTTTGAGTTCGTGAGGGTGCTAAAGTTGCAATGTTTTTGCGATAACATAAGTTATTACAGCGCAACAGACCTGATATATGTATGTACATATGTACATATGTATGTACATAACATAACATAACATGACATAACATAACATAACATAACATGACATAACATAACATAACATAACATAACATAACATAACATAACATAACATAACATAACATAACATAACATAACATAACATAACATAACATAACATAACATAACATAACATAACATAACATAACATAACATAACATAACATAACATAACATAACATAACATAACATAACATAACATAACATAACATAACATAACATAACATAACATAACATAACATAACATAACATAACATAACATAACATAACATAACATAACATAACATAACATAACATAACATAACATAACATAAACTAATATAGCATTACAATAAATAAAAATAGTAGCTGGCCCAAAAATTTTTTCAACCCATTGATTTTTCGTCTATCTTGACCAGACTAAGAATTAAAAATTACCCTTAAAAGGCAAACATCTCCTTCCAGGGAAATTGCTCTAAAACTAAAAAACTTGCCAAATATCTTTAAAAAAATATGTATTTACATATATTGGCAAAATGAAACTTTTAGCACAGCACAACAAAGGGCGACACTGTCGGTAGTAGCGTTGAAAATAATGGCGACACAATGGTGATGGCAATAGCTAAAAAAATAACAAAAATGAATGAAATGAACTTAATTACAATTGGGAAAATTAAATGAAAACGAGTGAAGACATAGACACATAAGCTCAGTGAGTAAAAAGCTGCATAAACGTGAGTCGAGCGGGCTAAAAAGGGGGCATATTTTGTTTAAAGAGACTCGCGTTTTAGCCATGATAAAATTCTTTCTCCATATACATACGTGTTAAGTCCTTCAGCAAGAGGCGCCTAAAAGTATGCAAGCTTTAAGACCTTCAACCTACATTGAGCAGCGATTTCACCTAGACTCAAAAGCAAATCTCTTTAAAAAAGTTTACCCCATATTCTATTGGCATTTCGATTCCCGCCACTCAGCTTTATGGATGGTAAAAAAAGTATTTAAATCAATAAATGCTTCAAATAGAAAAAAAAAGACAAAAATGCATCTACTTTCAGGCGCCAATACTATTAATTTCATGCTACCCCCTCCATTTTTTTGGCAGCCTGTTTCTAGTGACACTTGAGAAATTCAAAATGATAAAGATAAAAGGAAATTGATAGAAAAACAATTGAATGCAATTATTCAAGCAATAAACTAAAATAAACTATAGACTAAAGTGCAATATGGTGTATGCCTGTAGCATTCTTTCGCTGCTTCCTGCTCTCCTTCCTGCTGTTATTGAAGCCATTATTTTTACTCTTTGCTCTGCTTGCGCGCTCGTCATCGTGCCTTTTGTTTGTGCACATTTTTATTAATTTCTGCATTTTCCATGTAATTAAAAATTATTGACTAATTGCAAGCGGATGTTCTATGATCAAGAGCTTTCCTTTCGTATTAAAAATCTATTGAGAGAGTTGTTGGCAACGACAAAAAAAAAAAAAAAAAAAAAAAAATTGGGCCATTCATTTCTTGACTAGCGTGACTCTGCAGAAAGAGTAAGGAAGATGTTATTGCTTTTTTTTCGCAACAAAAAGATATTAATTTTCAAATTTAGCTTTTCATTCGAAAATAGCACAGTTTTTATATTGAAAAGTGGGCTGGGCCACGCCCATTTCTGCGAAATGAGAAAATTTATACGAGTATGCGTCAATTTCTTTTAAAATATTTTTTGTATAACTTGCGCAGTTGCAGAAATATCGCGTTTCAAATTTTACATCAAAATTCAGAACTGCACTAAAAAGATGGGCGTGGCGCTTTACCGATTACGCCTGTTTTGACAATGAACAGTGAGAGCCATGAATCAATATTTTTACCCAATTTCGTCACGATAAATTAAATTTCATTCGAGTTACGGTATTAAAATTTTTGTTTGAAATAATCGACTATAAAAGGGGCGCGACCACGCCTATTTAAAAAAAAAATATATTTCTTTGAATTTCCGCGTACTTAGTCAGTGAAATATAATTAATACAAAGAAATTTTTCGCACCGATAATGCCCATTATGTTCATCTATGGTGCTCGTCAAAATCTTTCAAAAAAAAAGTGGGCGTGTTCTTTCACCGATTTCGTCCATTTTTTTCGAAAAACTCGCCGAAAAAGGGTAGTAAATGAGCTGAAATTTTTTCCAACACCCGTAATGAGGATAAGGATTATCAATATTTCTAAAATTTACTATATCAATAATGGGGCGTTGCCACACCCACTTAAAATTTTTTCTGTTAAACCAAACCCAATTTGGTGCCCAGGTGAATATTAACTTTTTTCTGCTTTTTATTTTTTTTTTTTTCAAAATATGTTATGCATAAAAAGTGGGCGTGGCAGTCAACTGATTTTTCCTATTTTAAATAGCGCTCGGAGAAGAGTGAAAAGAATCTTCATACCGAAATTCGATAAAATACCTCAAAACTTGCTCTAGTTATCGTGTTCACAGACTAACCATTTAAAGAACGCTCCAAAGCTATTACGCCATCATTTCAAGCTCATGAAAAGTACAAAAGAAACGAGTTAGCAATTTTCACTTTCTATCTTCCACGAAATCCCATCAATAACTACAAAGCAAAGCATAAAAACCAATTTCAAAACTTCTGGTCGCCTCATCTAGCCGAACAAATAATTGCAACACGCACACATGCACGCCCAACTTCCACACAACAATGACGGATGGTGGTGGTACGCGCGGAAATAAACAACAAACACCAATCTCTGACCAATAGACATAAGTCATTGGCAGAAAGTGTTTCAGGTGTATTTAACCCTCTCACGAACAGCTTATCAGCTGGGATTATGCGTTTCCCGACATTGTGAGGCCGCAACTTCCTAACACGATGCTGATAGCTTTAGTCGCATCCGAAGGTAAAAGTGCAATTCAAGAGAAATGTTAAATTGCTGTGGGGTGTATGTGTGTGTGTGATGTGCGTAAACCCTGTGGTCAAACTAACTAGTTACAAAACTGGTCGTACATATGTACACTAAGCGGAACTAGTTAGAAAACTGTATCTTTTACATATGAAAACCTGATATTTTTAACGCGGAGTATTTTCACTTTTGGCACAGTCATATATTCATTCGCACTAGTTCTAAATAGACCAGTCTAGAACTAGTTTTTGAAAAGGTGATGTCCTATGAGCTGTTAATTGACAGATTTTGCAAGATAATTTAATAATTAAAACGAATTAAAAGGGCTCAGAAATAGATTAGTTCCAAACTAGTTCAAAATGGACCAGTCTCGAACTAGTTCAAAATAGACGAAACATTTTTTGCGCAATGAGAAAATAATTTTAGCAAATCTACTGCATTTTTTTTTTACTACAACAAATTTAGCAATTTTCCGACTAGTTCGGGCCCAGTCTGAGATTTTCATACTGAGTTGTTTCCTTGTTCCTGTTGGCATCAATACCCTATGAGATGCTAATTGACAGATTTTGGACTGTAATAATTTAAACTATTTAGGAGGCAAAAAAATACTAGTTTCAAACTACTACAAAATATACCAGTCTTAAACTAGTTCAAAATAGACCAAACATTTTTTGCGCAATGAGAAAATGATTTTAGCAAATCTGCAGAATTTTTTTTTACTACAACAAATTGAGTAATTTTCCGACTAGTTCGGAAGCAGTCTGAAAACTTCATACTGATATGTTTCCTTGTTCCTGTTGGCATCAATACCCTGTGAGATGCTAATTGACAGATTTTGGACTGTAATAATTTAAACTATTTAGGAGGCAAAAAAATACTAGTTTCAAACTACTTCAAAATAAACCAGTCTCAAACTAGTTCAAAATAGACCAAACATTTTTTGTGCAATGAGAAAATGATTTCAGCAAATCTGCTGAACTTTTTTTTTTTACTACAACAAATTTTATCATTTTGTGACTAGTTCGCGACCAGTCTGAGAATTCCATACTGATATGGTTCCTTGTTCCTGTTGGCATCAATACCCTATAAGATGCTAATTGACAGATTTTTGACTGTAAAAATTTAAAGTATTTAAGAGGCAAAAAAATACTAGTTTCAAACTACTTCAAAATAAACCAGTCTCAAACTAGTTCAAAATAGACCAAACATTTTTTGAGCAATGAGAAAATGATTTTAGCAAATCTGATGAATTTTTTTTTTACTGCAACAAATTTAGTAATTTTCCGACTAGTTCGGGCCCAGTATGAGAATTCCATACTGATATGTTTCCTTGTTCCTGTTGGCATCCATGTGCACACATATGTAAATCCGTAGCTATGTTTGATAAAGGCTTTAGTTCAGCTGCACTACACATAACTCGCGCCCAAACTAACAGCAAATATGGCGTGAAAAAAATCCAAATATTGCACACACTTTGAGTTGTTGTGGTGGCGCTATTGTAAGCGGTGGTAGGTTTTCCGTTGTTCCTGGGTACCACTTTTGTTGTCAACATAAATCATGCTCGAGTTTTCACACTTTTCCTTGTGGACATGACGGTTGGTTATTATTGCTGTTGTTGTTGTGTGCTTGTTTTGATCTTTATTGGGTAGTATTTTACGTTTTAGTTTTTCGGTTATACTCGTCATTACTCATGTTGCAACCTTTTCTCAAGTTCGTAGATCGGTATGTATGTGTAAAGTAATTTTTTCGTGCAATTTTTGGTCACCAAAAAAACTTTAAACATTGCATTCCAACTTTTTTTGAACAAATATTGAGATAGTTGTACGCTAGGGATGCCAAAAATATCGGGATTTCTATCGTAAAATTACATGATAATTTCGGGATTGCAAATTTGTATCTAAAAACTTAATATTTTTGAATTACATATTTACAAAAATTGTATAAAACCGTTTTATTCTCTTTGAATATCGGGAGAAATGTATAAACATGATAAGGACTTTTTTCATAAAAATTGTGTTTTGAGATCGTCCGTTTAAAATAAAAAAAAACATTAAAAAATCGGGTGCCTAATAATTTTTTTCTTAATAACACATTAATAATAGTAATAACTTAGCCCTGCCTTCGTAAAATTATATCCCGAAATTTGCTTTATCGTTAACCTCCAAAAGATTTGGCATCCCTAGCACACACACACAATCAACTCAATTTTAAAACATTTTTCACTATAGGAGTAAACCCACGAAAACTTCAAATTTTGCAACCCTCTTTCCTTAGCGCATACGCTCCATATTATGGGTCGTCATATGTCAAAGTTTAAAGTCGTTAGATCACCGGAAAGTCACTTAAAAATCGATGCAAGATTCGCCCATGTTTAACTAACTCAACCGCGCGCCACCTAGCGGAATTTATTTTCAACAAACCATACCATCAAAGTGTCCTGCAATATGTGCTAAGTTTGAAGTACTTAGGTAATCACGAAGTTGGTAAAAAATCGAGCGCAAGACTCCCGATTACAAAGAAATTTTGATCGTCGCGCCATCTAGCGTAATTTTTCTGATCAAATATTGCATTGCCGCCGAGTTCTGAAGCATGTGTCAGGTCTTTACCTCACCGAAAAGTTACTCAGAAATCGATAGCAAGATGCCCAACTACAAAGAAATTTTGAAAAAGATCCGTGCGCCACCTAGCGTAATTTTTTGATCAATTATTGTATTTTCAAAGTTACTCAGAAATCGATTGCATCACTTGATTAACCAAACCCCCAAATTGTTGAACGATTTTCATCAGCGCGCCATCTAGTGGATTTTTGTGTACAGGTCATTCCATGTAATTTCAAAGTTCCGTGGACTTACCCATATGCAAACTTATCTGCTCGTGCGCTTTGTTTATATTTATTGTGCTTGGTTTTGAACTATGAAATTGTTCTGTCACTTGAGGGTTGCCATTGCTTGTTATTTGCAGTGTTAGTAGTGTTGTTTTTTTAAGCAATTGATACGCTAGGAATTTGAAAAATGGGCTACATACGAACTATGTACAAGTGCGCATGCAATGCTTTTCGAAAAAATATTTGATAAACTGCACTTTGGTGTTTATTTTTTAAAACTTGGCAACTTTTTTTTGATAAAAAAAAAAAAAAAATGTAAAGAACAAAAAAAAAAAAATTTTTTTATGATGCTTTCGATTGAGTGAGAAAAACAGGTGGAGGAGGACCTTAGCTTCCTTGGTGTTTAAAAGTGGCGTCAGTTATCGTTGGAAAGAGGTATCTAGTGATGAGGTGCTTGAGTCAATAATCTTGTCAAACTCTCCTTACCTTCCTCTTCTATTCAATGTGGCTACTAAATCAACCTTTTGGTGGTCTAACTCAAGTTTTCTTTACAACTTTAACCCTCCGATGAGTGAGAATGTCCGTTTTTTACTTTTTCAAACTGAAATTAGTCCTACTTCGGCCACTACAGCCCCTCCTCAAAGTTACTCTGTATTCCAAGAGTATTTTGTTGCGCATCTTTTGGAAAAAGTCAAGCCGATCGGATCATTACTTTAGGCGTTATTGAGGTTTAGTGAGAATAGTACGCGGACGTGTGAATAGGTCCGTATGGATCTTGTACTGAATTTCACTAATAAATGCATGTAAAAAAAATTTAAAAACTTTAAAAAATTATTTTTGTTCTTAGACTTTAGTTATAAGCAATAAAAACACAAAAAAAAAAAAAAAAAAAAAAATTGTTTATATGAAAAAAAAAATTATTTACAAAAAAAGGTCCGTAGAGACCTTTTCACACGGGCGGAGGGTTAAACAACTTGCATCCAACTTGTAACAAATTCAAATGAAAGCTCGTGTAAAACGAATATACCACAACTGTGTCTAAACTCTCTATTTCACAAAGCTATTGGCCAAACAAATTCGAACCCCAATAACAATAAGCGACATCAAACATTAAACGACGTTATTTAAGAACCAATTTGAAATAAAGACAAACCAATTCTGCTGGTAGCACAAACAAAATGGGCTGCTTTGAATGTAAGTTGGTTATTACAAACGGATATGCATAGTTGTGTATGTATGTGTGTGTGCAAATAATCAAATGTCATACCATTTTATAGCAACTTAAATTTTATAGACTCGCTATTTGAGCAAATTGTTCAACATATTTGCCAATTTGAAGTGACTAGATAATAAAATGGAATGGAATGAAAACTAAAAAAAAATAACAAAAAAAAAAACAAGAAAAAAATAAGCTTTACAAATATAGTTACGCTGCGTTTCAAGTGCTGAAAAGCAAAAAAAAAAAAAAACAAATTAAATTTAATATTTAACGTGACTAAAACATTGAAATGTGCTGCAAAAAAGGATTTGAAGTTGCCAACAATTCCAATATGCCGCCGCCAGCGCACTGATTTCCGACAACGAAAGCGCAAAAAAAATGGCGCGACAGTGTACACACACACACACACAGCGACACTAAGCCGCTCACACTTACGGCTTATGGCGCGAGTGCACATGATGGCAAATGCCATCATCAGCGACGACATTGACGTTGCATTTCAAATTACGAAAGTACGTGTTGCATCAGCGAGAAAAGAAAAGAAAAGAAAAGAAAACAAAAACGAAAAAGAAAAAGCAAAATGTGGAAAAAATAAAGAAAACACTACGAGTTTAGAGACTGTTGAAAAGAATGAAAATTAGAAAAAGTTATTGCAAAGCAGGAATAAAGAAAGGCGTCTGGTTGCACACAACAGACTATAAAATTCTTTCGAAAACAAAACAAACAACAAATTGCAATGACAAGCCATACGCGCTGAGCTGTCGGTTTGAAACAGTTTTTTAGCTAAACAGCAGCTAGACGAATGTTGCGAAAGAGCTGAGAGATCTCTTGTGTGTTTAAACTCACCAACAGGGCTCCAAGAGAGACTCGGCTTATTTGGGAAACAGCGTTTACAACATTGGTCGGCAACCCTAACCAGTGCGGGTATTAAGCTCTTCACATAAATTCTTACACTCTTCTGAAAAGTACTGTCGCTTTGTTGAATGTTTTATGTGATAGTAAATTATTCGCGATTTAAAATGAATGAAAGAGCAATGCTAAATAATTAATAATAAATAAAAAAAAAAACGCCGACCACTGGTCTACAACGAAAACATTGCCCGTCGAGATCGCCATAGAAGAAACACTCTTGCGAATAAATGCTACTAAGGAGTGGGAAGGTAACTGGAAGTAAAGTTCGATCTTGACGAAAAAAGATCACACCCTATAAGTCTCTCATCACAACTGAACTCATGTACAGCAGCTCGGAATCATGGACAGTGTCGAAGATGAGTTGAGCCTTGGACTTTTTGGGTGAAGATGTTTAATCCTTCTCGTCAGGCCAACGCTTAGCTTCGAAAGAAAGCGAAGTAAAGCGCAAAAGCTCCGTTGACTCACCTCACTTTCAATTGTTGCAGTGTCATTCTCGAACACTGCTCGTCACCTTAAAGACGTAATGAACTGTAAAGGACAAAAAGTGTAACAAAACTTTTTTTTTCTCATTTCTCTTCAACATTGTGATAAAGCGTAGAAAAGTACATTGGATTTGTGCTTGTTAAGTTTAACAAAAAAATGACAACAAATCTATACACATTCACTCTACACATGCCATTGAAAGTAGCGAAATCACACAGGTGCACATCGATAAAAGAGGCTATAGAAGTGACACAAAAGTGTCACTGATGAGTTGCGCTGTAATACGTGCAAGACCTGCTAAATGAACAAGGAAAATTTGCTTTGTGTAAAAGAAAACGTTGCGCTGAAAAAAAGGAAGAAAAAATAAGAAAAAGTGTACGTGAAAACTCTAACAGAGAGAGTGAGAGAGAGAGCGAACTAAGGCTAAAAAAAAGGTGAAGTCTGACACAGCGTCCGCTTCATTGGACATCTATGCAAACGTAGGTTTAGTAAAGCTGGCTTAACAAAGAACAAAGCAAAAGAAGAGTGCGAATAACAGAGGAAATGGAAGAAGATCTAATGGATGTTGATTTTTTAATAGCACATAATCCGTATCAAAAAAAATAGGCTAGGGGTGCAAACTTTTGCAATTTGTCGATATTTGAGGTGCCGTGACATAATGTCAATGGAATTAATGTCACTGGCATTAATGCACCGTTAAAAATGGCAATAAAATTCATTCAAAATAAAAAATCAATTCAAAAGAAAAAATATTTCGTAAAAGTGAATTAATGTCACTGACGTTAATTCCCAAAATAATTTGACATTAATTCTCCATGAAAATTTTGGAAGTTTGAAAAAGCTTTTGCTGAGTTGCGCATTACTGCCAGTGACATTAATTCCATTGACATTATGACATAATACCGCATTTTCGGTACATGAGTTTTCAATTTCGGAATTTGTGATTTCATTATTTTTAAACAGTTTAGTTTTTGCCAAAAAGAAGGAATTGCAAATCCCGAAAAAACGGGATTGTGAGAAAAAATGTTAAAGTTTTGCAGACGCAAAAAAGCACCCAGCGTATCGTGCTTGGAATAACTAGATGACACGTCAACAACCTTCAACTAATAGTGAATTTGATTTAGCAAGCTTAGAGCAATAATGAGAATGTGGTGAGTAGACTACTTTGGAGCGTACTAAGCCTCAGTCACGATTTAAATTTTTTCGCACTCTAACCTCAAAATAAGAAAACATTTTTTTTATTTTCTTGAGCTATTGAAATGTATTAAGTTTTTTTGTGCGGTAGGGCAGAAGGAACTGATTTCTTGTGCAATTACAATTTTCGCTTACCACGATTGAATTAAAATTTTTGGTCGATTTTAAACTAGTTTGAAATTAGTGTAGTTCTGATAAAAATCTGACAATTTCCCTCTAGCAGGACGTGTCACTGTTAAAAATAAAAGTTGCTTAACTATTCATATGGAAAAAATTTAGTTACCCAGCTGACTAGTTGGGGCTTGTTGTAGTTATGAGTTGCTTCTCAACTAGTTGGTTTTACTGTTAGGTTGTTTCTTATGAGCCTTAGCCTACTCTAAGAGCTACTTCCATTTTCTAATACAGCTGTCATTTTATATGAATTTATTGCTATCGCGCTTTGCTGCATAAATAATGAATTTCAAAATTTTATTTTACACTTCAAAGGATGTAGACGACATATTTATACGTGTTTGTGTCTTCTTATAAATGTTTCTTCTTTAATATGACAGCAGTTTATGCGCCTAAATTCTTTTTATGTCTTGAGAAGTTTATCGTATGACATTTTACAATTTAAAAAATTTTGCTAAAGAGTTTGCTATCACTTTCTAGTAAGCATAAAACTTTATTAAGAACCTTCATAAAATGTGGCATATCTACAAACAAGCTTTAAGTTGTGCGAAACAGCATGAAGAAAAAAACAGAAGAGAGAAAACAGTATGTGGGGGTAATCATTTATTTAACTTGCAACGAATGGAGTACTTAACTTGTTCGTCTAGTTTTATTAATGCAGGGACGGGTTAGAAAGTTGATATACGAATACGTGAGCTGGAAACAAAATAAAATAAAATAAATTAAATTAAATTAAATTAAATTAAATTAAATTAAATTAAATTAAATTAAATTAAATTAAATTAAATTAAATTAAATTAAATTAAATTAAATTAAATTAAATTAAATTAAATTAAATTAAATTAAATTAAATTAAATTAAATTAAATTAAACTAAATTAAATTAAATTAAATTAAATTAAATTAAATTAAATTAAATTAAATTAAATTAAATTAAATTAAATTAAATTAAATTAAATTAAATTAAATTAAATTAAATTAAATTAAATTAAATTAAATTAAATTAAATTAAATTAAATTAAATTAAATTAAATTAAATTAAATTAAATTAAATTAAGTCAAATTAAATTAAATTAAATTAAATTAAATTAAATTAAATTAAATTAAATTAAATTAAATTAAATTAAATTAAATTAAATTAAATTAAATTAAATTAAATTAAATTAAATTAAATTAAATTAAATTAAATTAAATTAAATTAAATTAAATTAAATTAAATTAAATTAAATTAAATTAAATTAAATTAAATTAAATTAAATTAAATTAAATTAAATTAAATTAAATTAAATTAAATTAAATTAAATTAAATTAAATTAAATTAAATTAAATTAAATTAAATTAAATTAAATTAAATTAAATTAAATTAAATTAAATTAAATTAAATTAAATTAAATTAAATTAAATTAAATTAAATTAAATTAAATTAAATTAAATTAAACTAAACTAAACTAAACTAAACTAAACTAAACTAAACTAAACTAAACTAAACTAAACCAAACTAAACTAAACTAAACTAAACTAAACTAAACTAAACTAAACTAAACTAAACTAAACTAAACTAAACTAAACTAAACTAAACTAATCTAAACTAAACTAAACTAAAGTCAACTAAACTAGACTAAAATAAAATAAAATAAAATGAAAAAAAAATAAAATAAAATAAAATGAAAAAAAAAAAAGTTAAAATAAAATAAAATAAAAATTCAACTAAATAAAAAAGGGAAAAATTTAGTCCAGAAAGGAAATGGTCACCAACTAAATTACAAGAAGGAATTAAAAGAAAGAAAAGCCCTAAAATTACAAATGAAATTAATTCAATAGATTTTTGCGATATATTCTCAGAATTTTATTATTATTATTTCGCTAGACATTCCCAGCATTATTTCGGGATTCTAACAAGATTAGAAAAGCGATTTTTAGTTGACTATTTCCTGTTATTTATCAGGACTTTATCGGTCTTAAATAGACATTTTTCGGTTTTGAATTTAAATATTTTATTATTGACTTTATCAGGAAAAAAATTGTTTTTTTTTGTTTAATGCAGATGTCTTTTGAAGGCATTCACCCAGAAAGCGAGTTCACATCATTTCAGCGGTCTGCAGTCTACATTCTCACCACTTTTAATTTTGTGTTAATTTGTCGCAATGTCATTTAAAGGGCACTAATATTTAATGAATTCTCAACAATTGCTTTTGCTTTAGTTAAAAGAGATAAAATTTACTCACATCATTGATTTTAATTTCTTTTGCTGATTGTTGTTGTTGCACTGATTTCCCACACAAACAAGGGATAGCAAGAGTTTCAATGAAAAAAAAAACGAGACAGACAAAGGAGAAGCGACAGGCTTCTTAAACATTAAAACAATGACCAACCATTTGCACACACATGAGGACAGGAACAAATATATATACAAATATATGTACATATATAAGAAAGAAAATGGACAATGGAGGTATATACATATATATGTATAACAAGAAATTTCTTAAGCAAAAATTTGATGAAAAAACTCAACTAAGCAGAAGAATTTGAAAATCGTAAAAATTATCGTAAATATTTACGATGCACTTCATTTCGTTTTATGCCTCAAATATTCATGAACATATTTGTCTAAGTATGTGTGATTGTATGTATGTATGTATGTATGTATGTGTTTTGTATCTGGTTTTTTATATGTTTTTATGACCGGGAAAGGCTGGATAGCGAAATCAGCATTTAAACGGACAAAACTATTTGAATTCCATATGAATTTTTCTATATTCACCAAATGATAATGATAATAGCTATAAAGACGAAAGCGTTTGCGATAATGAAGTATGCAGCAAGTGAAGAAGCCCTCAATGATAGCAGTTTATGGATACAAAGAAATTATATAAACATCAAATAGTTGGTTGTATAGAAAGATGGGGATGGGGGAAAATTTTTTCGATGCCATAAACTAGATCAAGGCCAAGAATAATAATTTTTATAATAAATTTTTTTTTTTTTTTAAATAATTTAATTATTTATTTAATTTTTTTAAATGAGTGTAAAGAAAAATTTTGAAACAACCGTGGTAGCTGTTCTTAAAGATCCTTTCGGAACCCAAAAAAAAGTTCTTCAAGAAAATTGTGGAAGTTTGTGCATTTTCCCAAAAAATTTTGGAGGTTTTTGAAATATTCTCACATTTTTTTAATTTTTAAAAAGTTTTAGGAATTTTTTGCAAGAGATTGTGCATATGAAATAAGAAAATAAATTTTTGCTCCAGAAATTTTAGAAATTTTGAAAGTTTTGTTTAAAATATTAAAATTCCTAACTTTTTTGAATTTCCCAAAAAAAATTGGAATTTTAGAATAACATTGGAAACACTCGTTAGAAAATTTGTATAACAAAAAAATATAAATGTTTGTGTGAAATTATAAAATTTATTTTTGCTGTAAAAATTTCCAAATTTTTTAATTTTTGCCTCAAATTTGAAAACTCTCATCACATTTTTTGAAATTTAAATAAATTTTTGCTGTAAAAATTTTGGTATTCTTTGCATGAGCTTTAAATTTTGCAATGAGCTTGGAAACAGTTATTCTAAAGATTTCTATGACAGAAAAATCTATATTTTTATATAAAAGTAGAAAATTAATTTTTGACGTAAATATTTTCTAAATTTCGAAACTTTTTTCTGAAAATGCTCACCACTTTTTAAATTTTCCAAAAAATTTTGGAATCTTCATATTTTCATATGAAATTGCTTAGTAAATTTTTGCTGTGTTAATGTCTAAATTTTTAAATTTTTGTCTCAAAACTGAAAACTTTCATCAGAATTTTTTAATTTTCGAGAAAATTTTGGAATTTTTTCCATGAGCTTAGAAACGCCGTTCTAAAGATTTCTTTGGTACAAAAGTCTATATTTTCATATGAAATTAGAAAATTATTTTTTTCTGGAAAAATTTTAAAATTTTTAAATTTTTTTCTCAAATTTGGAAATTCTCACCACTTTTTTTTTAATTTTAAATTAACTTTTGCTTTAAAAATTTCGATATATGCATTTAAAAGATTAATTTTTGCTGTTAAAATTTTGAAAATTCTCACCACATTTTTTACATTTTCGAATACATTTTTGAATTATAACATCAGATTACCAAAATTAAAACGAAATAGTGATTTGAAAAAAGATTTTATTTGCAGATAAACTGGCCCAAACTATCCACTAAATTACTTTCGAAATTATACAGAAATATTTTAATTTTCCATTCGCAATTTCACGAATATTCCGTTTTCAGCTAAGAGGCACAATTTTCCAAGCAAAGTGATTTAAATGCGAGTTTAAAACTCTAATAAAGTGAGCTCAAGTGGAAATAGAAAAAAAAAAAATAAAATCGGTTGAGAAATAAATTTCGGCAAGAGGCCAAGTCACAAACAAAAAACAAAAAAAAAAAACAAAAAAAGTCAAATGCAGGCAAGTTAATGCGCACAGATCCTGCAAAAGTATTCCTTAAGCGTGAACGAGTGTAAGAATCAAGCGGCAGCAAAAAAAAACAAAAAAAAATCACACAGACGACTGAGGAGCCAAGTATTATTACCTTCATTCGGCGAAAAATAACAACCGATTTCTTGCAAAAATGCTGGCATTGTCGCAGCTAGTCTGTTATGCTTTCCACTGCACACGCTTGCGCCACTTACACACAAACACTCACACACACACACACACACACATTTTAAATCCTTCCATACACGCCACAAAGAATCAGAAAAAAAGAAGAAACAGCAAATCCGAGCTGTTGGAGTAATAGCAAAATGATTTGGTAGGAAAGCAACAATATCATCAAAACCAAACAGCGAAAATGTGGTAACGATGGCGGTGACGTTAGCACAATTTTCCAAACAACACGTTCAAATCAGTGACAAAAACCAACAAGACAAAACAGTGCCAACGTGAAATTTATTTTCTTGGTAAAGCGTGAGGAAATGTGTAAATGCGAAGAATGAGAAATTAAGGAGAAAAGCGTAAAAGTCGTATGGCAAGGAATAGCAGCACACACGCACACACACACACTCCAATCTTACGCACACACTCAAACCCGGTGAGATAAATAATTTGCTTGATTATTTGCTCCAAAGTAAGTGAATAATACCTAGAAAGAGACGGGATTGGTCTTGTATGAATTCCTGATAAGTCGCTACAGGAGTATGCGGAGATGTGCTGAGGTCTTGGTGTAGGTAGCAAGCTACTAATTCTACAGTCTGTGCAAAAAGTTGTGTGACTATTCTTTGAAGAGAGTGCTTCGCTGTTAGATAATCTTTTTCGTCTGCAGTGGGGCTATGCAGTGGGCTATGCCTTTAAGTGAATAAGCGAATTTTTAAAGCATACTTATAGGAGCAGAAAGTAAACTTGGCCGACTGTACACTTAGCGGAACGAAGATACTACCCTTTTGCACATGAAAGGGTCCAATTAGTCTCTTCGTGAGACATGCTCAAACAAAAGGTATCACCAGAATTCATATAAAGAGATTTTCAAAGTTGATAGGAAAATAAAAAAAATTGTTGAAGTCTTTGCATACTTTTAGGCGCTTCTGTTTTCTATAACTAAGATCATCCCTACCAACCAAGAATTTGTAAAAATCGTGCATTTTTTTTAGAAGAGTTTAATTGAAATTTGTGGACTCGCCGTCCAGGTCTGATTAATGTCAGCCCATAAAACCAACGAGGAATTACTCTTGTAAGCAAATGGTACTCAGGACTGAGTAGGCAATTGAGAAGTAAAGTGTTCTCTCGACGAAAAAAAAATAAAACTTCATAAATCACTAATCGCACTTGTTCTTCTGTATGGTATGGTCCATTTTGGACACATTGACATCCTCTGATGGTGTGACGCGGGACTGTACGTAGTTTTTGGAAATATTTACGAACCCTTACGTGGTAGAGACGGTGGCTACCGGAGAAGATTCGAAATGGAGAAAATCCAATCAAGAGACTACGCGAACCTAAACTAAATTCAAAACAGCTTTATATCAATATTAAATTAAGTAAAGCAATAAAGAGCCGAGTGTGAAATTTTCTTCGACAGCTCGTCGTATGCGTCAAAGCAACAAAAAAGCAGACAAATTTCACAAGAGAATTAAATTTAACGCATGCTATGCAAATAATTCCAGAAATAAGAAAAAAAACATAAAAATTGGTGACTGTCAAAGCCAGGGCAAGTGAAAGATATATTTGAAAAAAAAAAAAAAACAATGATTTTAAAAATCTGCTGAATGAATTTGCAGATGAATTGAAGAAGAAGTTGAAGGTTGAGAAATTGTGCTTTCAGCTGAACGAAAATGCATGCTGGCAGCAGACAAAAGCAGCAAAGGCATGAACAGAAAAAACAAAACAACAAAAGTAAATGGTAGACTACTGGGAAAGAAGCTGTGCAAGTGCAGCAGGGGGGAAGAACGAAGAGTGAGCTTTGCACATGCTTTTGGTGGATGCTAATGGGGATTAAAAGAAGGCAGATTTTTTTTACTTTTAGGCGGCGCTCACGAAAGATATAGTCACTAAGAATATGCGATATCGTGTTGAGGCGTTTTGGAAAAATATTTGAAAGTAGGGTGATCTTCCACTTAGCCGTAGATTTATAGCCATGAAGTCTTTAAAAATACTCTGATATAGAAAATAAACGAAGTCAAGAAACAATTTCAGTCTGAACCCAAAAATCCAACACGAGCAAAGCTATTCACCGCCAGATGGCGCTCCTCGAACATAAATATAAACCAAAATACCTATTGTGCTATAACTATGAAACGCAGTATACGCATAAAACTCAAAATAAAAATTTTATATAACGCTTCTATAGCCACGAAAATAAATGCAAATACAACTTTCATTACTATTCATCTCAAATGACCGCTGTAAAGCTATGAGTTCCATGGTGACTATTCACCTTCAACTGCAAATTGAGGTCAACTACATCCTACCCACTTAGTTAATTTCATATGTACATATATACAATAAGTAAATATGTATGTATGTATTTGTTTTATCTACATAATAAGGAAAAATAATACTTGAATCTTGGCAGGTAAAATCAGCTTACACACCGAGAAGTAGCTCATTTACAGCAAAAGCTCTTAAGCACATTAACCTTTTAGTAAGTATATAAGCGAATATATCCCTTTCATATACTAAATTCATTTAATGATTTAATTAAAAGACACAAATAGTCATTAAATTGTTATGCCTGTGGTTTTTGCTAAACCAGATTTCTATTTGCTAGCACACCCAACGCATACTACAATTGTTGGTGTGGTTTTAGGCGCAATTTTCGACAATTTGACCCTTGGCTGAAATTGTATTTGATGCGTTGTATACTATGTATGCTCAACAACAACTAAACAAGGCGGCAGGTGGAAAGTTTAATTAAACCCGTTTGTTCCACTTTATATGCTGCTACTTATTTGAGATTTTGGGCATTTTAGATGCTCGCCAAAAAGTAGGCTATTAAAATACTTAGTAAGATTAAAATGGAAATCAGTGCGCAACTAAATAAAAGTTATAGAACTAAGATATAATTTGGTTGACCTAAAAGGTTGTATAATATGTTTTTAACGTTTAAAAGTTTGCAGGTAGTGGATTATTTGTGTGGATTTGTGGTTTTGCGTTTGGCAATAAAAGGAAATCCAAAGGACGTAAAACGTTTGCGTAAAATTAACCTTTTCCCTGTTTTTAGTCAATATGTTGTATAAGAAAAATGCTGCTGTGGATTTAGCGCCGAAATCTCTGCTAAGCTTGAAAGTTGATACGAGAGAAGAAATAGAAATTATGAGCTCTAAAAGTGTTTTTTTAATTTAAATGGTTGTCTTAAAAGTTATGTGCCTAAAAGTATGCTGCGTAAACAAAAGGTTAGCAGGATATATTAGCAACTTATTCCGAATTGATGGCTCAATAAAGAACATACATATAAAATAACTTACTTGTTTTTTAGCCAAAAAAGATTTCAAGTTACGACATACCTGGAAAGAAAAGGAAATATTTAAGATAATTTAAAATAAGCAACATACCTTAAAATATATTCAGATTATATGAATATTAATAGTAAGACGATGTGTGAAATGGAAAATGGTTGCACAAGAATAAAATAAAGTAAAATAAAATAAAATAAAATAAAATAAAATAAATTAAAATAAAATAAAATAAAATAAAATAAAATAAAATAAAATAAAATAAAATAAATAAAATAAAATAAATTAAAATAAAATAAAATAAAATAAAATAAAATAAAATAAAATAAAATAAAATAAAATAAAATAAAATAAATTAAAATAAAACAAAATAAAATTAAACAAAATAAAATAAAACAAAATAAAATAAATTAAATTAAAATAAAATAAAATAAAATAAAATAAAATAAAATAAAACAAAATAAAATTAAACAAAATAAAATAAAACAAAATAAAATAAATTAAATTAAAATAAAATAAAATAAAATAAAATAAAATAAAATAAAATAAAATAAAATAAAATAAAATAAAACAAAACAAAACAAAATAAAACAAAATAAAATAAAATAAAATAAAATAAAATAAAATAAAATAAAATAAAATAAAATAAAATAAAATAAAATAAAATAAAATAAAATAAAATAAAATAAAATAAAATAAAATAAAATAAAATAAAATAAAACAAAATAAAATAAAGCAAAATAAAATAAAATAAAATAAAATAAAATATAATTAATTTAAAAAAAAATAAAGTAACATAAGCCATAATAAAACAAAAGAAAGAAAATAAAAAAAATAAATAAAATAAAAAAAGTTAATAAAATATAAAATAAAATAAGATATAAAAAAATAGAATAAAAAAATAAAATAAGATATAAAAAAATATAATAAAAAAATAAAACAAGCTATAGTAAAATATAATGAAATTAAAAAAAATTAGAAAACTTAAAAACCTATTCGGCTTGCTTATTTTTTTTTTTTTTGTTTAAGTAAAAATGTTAGCTAGTAACCAAAGGACGAATAAAAAACTTCACTATTAACTTCACCAAACTATGTCAATCTTTATACATTTTTCGTCATTCTTTCTGACATTTTGCCATCCTCATAAAAGCGGTCATTCGTATTTATTTCATGTTTTCAACCATCTTGTCCACTATGCCATGTTTACGATTTTCCTTGCTTTTGCAACGGCGTAATGTAAACAATTTTTCGTGTGCAACATTTCGTGATTGCTGTCAACATGACACATTTTAAAAGTTAAATATGTATGTACGCAATACATACTCAAACATGTACATAATAAAAAGAAAATAAAATAGTACACGCAACTCACACTTTAGGCGCTTTATGTCGGCCCACGTCACTTAGCGCTACTCCACTTTTTTGACTGATATTTGCATGGGCTACCTTGACAGTGTTTTCATGCTACGCTTTTGTAAATGCTGTGTGTTACTGTTTTGTTGGCTCTTACTTTCTACCTTGTTGTTACAACATTGCTCTGTATCTCTACGCTTTTGCTTTTAATTTTTATTTTGTTTTTATATTTTAAATTTTTTTTATTTTTTAAGCTTTGTGCTATTTGTGTCATCTCCGCTTGCAACATTCTTATTTTTAATTCAACTTCCGGATTTAATATGACTACATCAGTGATGCTCACACACTTAAAAATACAGGTGGCGCAGGGGTCGAGGGTGAGTGTACTCACTGCTGAATATTTAAAAAAGAAAAGAGTGGTTACCTAAAGTGCTGACCGTAGTCACATAAAAGCGTTCTGTTGTTGGTAGTACCAGAAAATTCTCCGAGTATAAATTTTTAACATTCTCAAAATCTTCACTCTCTTTTCGTTTATCCATTCTTGAAACATTTATTTTCCCAGTCTCACAATACGCATGAAAATATTTCTCATTTAAGTCTACTCCACGGGCTAACCACTGAACTTCTCTGCGCTTCATACATACAACTGTTACCTAACTATACTCTGCAGTTGTTGTTGTACTCTCAATGGACGTTGGTGCATCCATTTACGTGGATTCTGCAGTGTCGTTAGTGAAAAATGTGGGTCGCTGATGGTGTTGCAGCTGCTACTGACTTTGTCTCGGGTTCTGAAAGCAACGGAAATTCAGCCAGCCACAGTAAGCCCAAGGGGTGCTTAAGCCACTATTTGGAATGAAATTGTATAGTATATGCATACATAAATACGCAGCTATGTATATATATGAAAGCGTGTAAATTTTTATGTATAAAATCTTAATCGGTTTTGAAAGTATACAAATGCTCGTAGGAGAATAAGTTAAATATTTAAAAGGAAATCAAGATAAGTGAGGGAGAGAGAAAGGGAGAAAATAGGACGAATTCTTCTACACTTATGAGTTGCGCCTGAAAATATGCAAACTTTTTCTGGATTTCCAGTTATTTGCTGTTATCGAAACATGTTTCGAGAAGCATTTTCAGATATCCCTATTCGACGAAAATAAAGAAAATATCGAGATATACCAGCCACTTAGAGGGTCTCGAGAACGTTGGTCCCAAACTATTACTCAGATCACATTTCAAATCCTTTGCTTCTCCTCCCATTTAACTTGGTTTGTCGCCCACTCAAATACCCAACCCACATAACATATGACACATCACTTCGGACAAATGATTTCCGCAAAATACATATACGTGGCACTTTTAGGAAATACCAATTGAGCATACAAAATGTGTTCACGCAAAATAACAGCAAATAAATCAGTTTTGATGGCCTAGTACTTAGAAGGAGCTATTGAAAGTGAAATCGCTTTGCCGAAAAAATATCCTGTAATAAATTTACAAAAATATATAATAAATGTGCCACGAAGAAATCAATAGGCCGAAGCGTACATCACGTACTCGTATATGCAAGTTACATATTCTATAAGCTAAGCGATTAGATATTCCATGAAAAAATATATTAACATGCAATGATAAATATTTATGTATATACAACAATGTACCAGCAAAACATATTTCAGCGCTGTACGTGCGTTGGCATGCAAATATATGTTGATACAGAAATTTTCAAAAGCGACATCCCAGCGAACAAACAACACGATTCTTAGGAGTTTTACCTATTAAGTATTTATCTTAATTATTTTATTTTATTTTATTTAACTTAACTTAACTTAACTTAACTTAACTTAACTTAACTTAACTTAACTTAACTTAACTTAACTTATCTTAACTTAACTTAACTTAACTTAACTTAACTTAACTTAACTTAACTTAACTTAACTTAACTTAACTTAACTTAACTTAACTTAAAACTTAACTTAACTTAACTTAACTTAACTTAACTTAACTTAACTTAACTTAACTTAACTTAACTTAACTTAACTTAACTTAACTTTATTTTATGTTAACACTTTTCAAAATCTTACTCTATTAGAAACGTTTACTAGTATATTCCCCTTTACTCTGAATTTCCTTCTCTAGCATAATCCTGACTTGTGCCACAAAAACTTCATATTACGTATGTATGTAGTTATGTCAAGGCTTTTGAAGAATGTTTAGGTCGCGTTCTTGATTTTGAATTCATCAACCGATGCTTAGCGATTGCTTCCACTGCAATTCGTATACTCAGCTGAGTAAGGGTATTGAATATTCCTTGAAATGGATGGGAACGTGTCCTCTACGTTTCTTTTATGGAAACTCCCAACTGAGTATGTGAAGTTCAATTAGGCCCACTCTTACGCATCCTCAGGCCCTTTCATTTATTATTATTATTTCCTTAACCTTTTGCTGCCTTCCCTTTCTACATTTGAGTGACAATGACAAACAAGGAACATGCGTTGGTACTTCAGAAACGGCAAATGCTTGATTGATGTTTGAAGCGGGACATGCGATATGTTAAATACCAAAAGGTTGGGGCTGCTCAGTTTGGCAAAACATGTAGACCACAAATATTGCTGACATATTATGCGATTCAAAGAATTGCAAAACCTTTGAATATTCAAATTCTTATAAATATTCCATTCATTGATGTAACATTTTTTTTATTTTGTTAACAGCACTTGACTTTTAAAAGGTAAAGGGCATTGTTTATGTGAATATGTTCCATTCGTTGGTAGGGTAGAAATGGTAAATGATTATCAATCCATCACAAACCTCTCAATAGCAAACAGGTAAACATACATATTTATAAAGAAAAGTGAAAGCAAAAGGTGGGAGTGTGATGAGTTGAGTTGCTGGAGTGTGTAAAAGCACAGATCTTCCCTTAATCCATAAGAAGCTTTGGTTAGAAATTTTTATTGTCAATAAATGAATACGACGGAAAAATTAGACACTTAGCGAGATCTGAGATCGAAAATCCTTATTTTATTTCATTTAATTTTATTTAATTTTTTTTTTTAAAACTGACAATAAAAATTCAACTATGAATTATTGTTCGCTTGTCTCGAGCTTGCTCAGAACTTACAAAAAAAAAAAAAAAAAGATTCAACTATGCATTATTATTTTATTTTATTTTATGTTATTTTATTTTATTTTATTTTATTTTATTTTATTTTATTTTACTTTATTTTATTTTATTTTATTTTATTTTATTTTAATTATTAAAGTAGCTTTATTTTATTTTATTTCATTTTATTTTATTTAATTTTATTTAGTTTTATTTAATTTTATTTAATTTTATTTAATTTTATTTAATTTTATTTAATACTATTTAATTTAATTTAATTTAATTTAATTTAATTTAATTTAATTTAATTTAATTTAATTTAATTTAATTTAATTTAATTTAATTTAATTTAATTTAATTTAATTTAATTTAATTTAATTTAATTTAATTTAATTTAATTTAATTTAATTTAATTTAATTTAATTTAATTTAATTTAATTTAATTTAATTTAATTTAATTAAATTAAATTTAATTTAATTTAATTTAATTTAATTTAATTTAATTTAATTTAATTTAATTTAATTTAGTTTAATTTAATTTAATTTAATTTAATTTAATTTAATTTAATTTAATTTAATTTAATTTAATTTAATTTAGTTTAATTTAATTTAATTTAATTTAATTTAATTTAATTTAATTTAATTTAATTTAATTTAATTTAATTTAATTTAATTTAATTTAATTTAATTTAATTTAATTTAATTTAATTTAATTTAATTTAATGTAATTTAATTTAATTTAATTTAATTTAATTTAATTTAATTTAATTTAATTTAATTTAATTTAATTTAATTTAATTTAATTTAATTTAATTTAATTTAATTTAATTTAATTTAATTTAATTTAATTTAATTTAATTTAATTTAATTTAATTTAATTTAATTTAATTTAATTTAATTTAATTTTATTTTATTTCTTTTATTTTAAACTCTATTTAAAATATATTGATCTTTGAGTTAACCATTTTAGTAATGTGTAGCGTAAGACATATCCTATTACCTAATCAAGTAATATTTCACTTATCCAAAATATGTATTTTCTAAATAATTTTTATACCATTTTCGTTTATATTAAATAAAAATTCTTACTAAAAAGTAATTTACTCATTTCAACTGAACTGACCTTAATTGAATTTAGATGGCGAACATTTTATTCGACAATTTTTGTGTTCAAATAAAATTCCTACTTGCAGACTCTTTTGCGTGTATATTCACATATGTATGTATGTATGCTTGCTGAAATGCATTTGATATTTTAAAGTATATATATATACATATATACACAATGTAAGAGTACAGCATGCTTATATACATATTTATGTGTGACGAATATATAATGTTTTTGTATGTACAATCGGTGGTTTTCAACATTCGTCCTTGTTCCATTTAAAAATGTTTCACATGACCAAGACCAAATACAATTGTAACCGTACACATGCAAGTTATACGAGAATATGTGTATATAGATGACCTTATTTGCACGTATGATATATATATATATTTGTAGTAAATAAGCATATGCACATGAATGTTAGACTGTTCGACTAAGAAAAAAAAAACCTAATATCGTTTTAAATTTTCAAAAGTATGAAGTTTTATTTTAATGTTTGAACTAATTTTACATATTGATCACCCTATGCTTAAATACTTATTATTAAAACAATTTTTCCTTTTTTTTTCAAAAAATATTTGCTGCAGAAAGTCATGCAAAACTCGATCAAACCTTACTTACCTGACTAGTTAAGCTTGGTATTCATACTAATTTTTAGTTAGTTTGCAATTAGTTTGTTTGAGTGCAGCGTAATTATGTAAGTTAGCCTGATTTTGTTGCGCAAAGACATACATATGTATATAATTTATAATGAGTAATAAGAATGGCACTCTCATAATGAGCGGGCGAAAGCGTAAAATTGCTAAAACACAAAGTGTTTTCACTTTACACCGTAGTAAATTAATTTTCTGCAAACTACCCAGTGCTAACCGCAAGTCGCTTTTTCATATGTGCCAGCAAACTCATACAATGGTGAGTAATTTTTCATCACAACAAAGCACCCACACACATACACACTTGAGTTCTAAGAATTTGCTGCTTTGGCCATACCATGGACCAGGCGAATCATACTACACATGCCACAATGGACCTGCCATTATAACGATTTCGCCTTAACATTAGTTAACTTCAAGTCAAAGCTCAAAATACCAGCTCATCAACAAAACACACACACACACACACGCATATATATCAAAACATGTACATACATATACATATGAAATTAGAGGAAGTCTGAGGATTTCAGTACTTTCTAAAACATGGAACTTTTGTTGGTCTTTTTCGGCCTAGTTTGGGAAGCAGGCTCTAGTTCTATAGATGTGTTTTTCTCTGACATGTTCTGCTAGTTCGCTGCAGGGCATTTATTCACACACATACTCACACATGTTTTCGGTTAACATTTGTTTCAGTTGCATTTTTGTCTTGATTTACTAGATTAATTATTTTCATATTATTCGCATCTTTCATGAAGCCGAAGCGGAGATAAGAGTTAAAATGTTAAGGAATTTAGTATAAGAAGGAAAATAAATAAGCTTAATAAAATAAAATGAAATAAAATAAAATAAAATAAAATAAAATAAAATAAAATAAAATAAAATAAAATAGAATAAAATAAAATAAAATAAAATAAAATAAAATAAAATAAAATAAAATAAAATAAAATAAAATGAAATAAAATAAAATAAAATAAAATAAAATAAAATCAAATAAAATAAAATAAAATAAAATAAAATAAAATAAAATAAAATAAAATAAAATAAAATAAAATAAAATAAAATAAAATAAAATAAAATAAAATAAAATAAAATAAAATAAAATAAAATAAAATAAAATAAAATAAAATAAAATAAAATAAAATAAAATAAAATAAAATAAAATAAAATAAAATAAAATGAAATGAAATGAAATGAAATGAAATAAAAGGAAATAAAATAAAATAAAATAAAATAAAATAAAATAAAATAAAATAAAATAAAATAAAATAAAATAAAATAAAATAAAATAAAATAAAATAAAAGGAAAAGAAATGAAATGAAATGATATGAAATGAAATGAAATTAAATGAAAGGAAATGAAATAAAATAAAATAAAATAAAATAAAATAAAATAAAATAAAATAAAATAAAATAAAATAAAATAAAATAAAATAAAATAAAATAAAATAAAATAAAATAAAATAAAATAAAATAAAATAAAATAAAATAAAATAAAATAAAATAAAATAAAATAAAATAAAATAAAATAAAATAAAATAAAATAAAATAAAATAAAATAAAATAAAATAAAATAAAATAAAATAAAATAAAATAAAATAAAATAAAATAAAATAAAATAAAATAAAATAAAATAAAATAAAATAAAATAAAATCAAATAAAATAAAATTAAATTAAATTAAATTAAATTAAGTTAAATTAAATTAAATGAAAGGAAATGAACTGAAATTATATGAAATGAAATGAAATGAAATGAAAAGAAATGAAATGAAATGAAATAAAATAATTTTTTGAAATCTTACGAGCTCAAGACCAGTAGATAATAATTTTTAGTGAATAGTTATTATTTTTAATCTTAAGGAAAAATTGATAAAGAAAAAAATTAACGATAATCACAGCGATGGGATGGGATGACATGTCCAGTGTCTGATAAGGTAGAGACTTCGAATCAAGATTAAAAATTAAAATAATTGACTAAGAATTATTATCAACTGGTCTTGAGCTCATAAAATATTTTGTATATTAATATTTTGTATATTTTGTATATGTAAAATGAACAGACCGTAAAAACCAACAATAAAATAAAATGTGAGGCCGTTTCTTTGGTAATAATTACTCTAGAAGGCCAACAAAACGTGTTACTTATTTTTCATCAACATTGAACTCCACCTACAATTACTCTGAATCCTAAAGAACCACAAATAAATAAATAAATAAAACCGGAACAATAGTTAGCAACAAAATCAAAAATACTAACAATAGTAACTATGGCTTAACTAGCAACAGTGAGATGAAAGAAACTAAAAATACCAACAACAAAAGCAATAAAAATGAAAGAGCAAAAAGCGACACGCCAAGAAGTATTTACAAAGAAAAATATCGCTTGATATATTGTTAGAGTATTTTTCGTTATACATACATACATATGTATATTTATAATCCATATTTTTCCGCCCGCAACCCACTTGCCGTAAAGCTACCACCTCGACCACAGTTACCACAACAACACTGCAAACGCAACACCACTGTATGTAACTACTCGTACATACATACATACGTGGCACCACTTGACGTTGCGGTTGTGGCATTTCCACTCTAACCATACTTGTAACAGTTAGTGCCACCGGTGAAGTAGCAATCCATAGTCAAAAGAGGATGTTGTTGCTTAACTGAAAAGGTCCTGTGTGACAAGGGCAATGGGCGGTGAAAATATAAAGCCAACAGATACATGCAAAGATATATATGAACATACAAATGTATATATGTATTGGTAATAGCCAAGACAAGTTGCAACGCGCATTAAATTGTTGAATGCAATAACAACAACAACAACTAAAAACGAAAATGCAACACACACAAAGAGGAATTGCGGAGTCGAAAGTAAGGCAGCAGTAACAATTTCAAATACAATATATTGTCACATAGATATACTTATGCTATAAATTTATAGCCCATAACTGTAAAACCTAGATATGTATTTGTGTGCTGAATTTGTGGTGAAAGGCACACACACACACACACACTCACAGAAAATTCAATGCACCAAAGCATTCCACCGTCCAGTAAGCAGTAACAGCAGCCAAAGCTTTTAAAGTAAAAGTCAAGCGTAAGCAGATTTACTTGTAAAAATATATATCTTTTTTGTTGTTGTTACACTTAGTACGCAGCTAGTACTAGCTACAGCTGTTGGTGCAATAACTTTGGTTTTTCTGTGACACTTTCAGTTAAAGATTTTGTGCTTAGCTTATTTGATCATCAATTTGAGAGCGCTCGAATGGTGACCCCATAGGGATGGCAATAGCCAGCAAAAGAGGTTAATAATTCAAAAGTAAGTACTTAATGAGTAATTTAAAAATTTATTAAAAAATAACAAAAACTTTATTTGTTAACTTCAAATTAAAAAAAAAAAATTCTTGCACTCATTCTAAGGGACTAATTATGTAAAAAGCAGCGAGACCTTGCGCGCCGTCACTCACATTCACCTTCATCCGCATGTTAAAGCCTTCATTTTTTTTTTTCTTTTCTTAAAAGAGAAGAAGTGACTTGTTCTGCGTTTTACATAATGAGCCCTTAAGCAATCAAAAATTAAAAATCCAATAAACATGAAAAACTAAGAATATAAATTAGCTCAAAAAAATAATATAATAGATATGCTAATCGATGTCTGCTCTATATTAAAAAATTAATAATAGCGCTCAATATTGAGCCAATATAAACTAAAACAACATGGTTTAAATTTTTTCGTTTGTCTGTCTATATGTTTGCGCGCGCATCACTCAAAACTTGTTAAACAGAATTGAATAAAACATGCACCGTTGCACTTCTAGGCATCTATATTAACATTTAAGATAGCGCTTGTTTCGACAACTCGTTTGGTTTTGGAGTTAACCACCCATAAATATGTGGACCAGCTTAAGTTATCGCAATATGGGTATCAAATGATAGATGCTGATGAGTTCTGGAATAGGCGATGTGCGTAAGTTGCATATCTCGACTGGTTTCGCAGATATATTAAACGAGAGGATTACCACAAACTGATGTATGCAGGGTCCCACGTAAATTGTTTGCCCTACATACCCAACAGTATTGAGATAAATGAAATGTATAATCAATAAATTTCTCAAAATCTCTACAGGGTATGCATGCCAGTATATATGACAGCTATAGTAAAACTATTTGTATTTGAAGACTTGCCAAAGTGTTGAGTTTCATGAAATTCCGACAAAAAAGTAAATAAAAGAAGTAGCATAAAAAGTGAGGCAAGAGGAGGAAAAAAAAAATCATAAAAGAGCAAAGTTTAACGAAAGTATTTGAAAGTGAGCTAAGGAACAATTTTCAAAGCTTTTAGGGAGTTAAACTTTTGGCAAATGTCCTTTTTTTTCTTGTGGAACTTAAAAATTATAGTTCACTTAAATTTTTTTTTACTAGATACTTAAAGTTGCAGTGTAAGCAAAAGCTTGGTTGGTTAGTAGAATTGAAGTGAATGTACATAAAAATACATTCAAAGTAATTACGAAAAGTAAAATTATACTTAGACACGCTTTAGAACAGCTTCACATCTCTATCTTGAAGTAGGTACCCTCAATAATGTTGGTGCGAAAGTGCTAAACTGGTCTCGGGTACGGAACTCAATACGATTAGTAGGTGCTTACATCGAGCAACTTATACCGCGAGTACTGAGAAGGGACGCTAATCAACAAATCCCGTTTTTATACCTTTCATGAACATGAAATGGTATTATAACTTTGGTCCGATGTTTGTAAGTATGAGAAGAAGAAGAGATAGACCCACCATTAAGTATACCGAAATGATCAGGATGATAAGCTGAGTTGATTTAGCCATGTCCGTCTGTCCGTCTGTCTGTTTGAACGCAAACTAGTCCCTCAATTTTAGACCTATCTCGATGAAATTTGGTATAGGGCCGCCATTTTGCATGGGATTAATCATTTGTCGGAACCAGCCAGATCGGACCGATACAACGCAAAGCTCCCATACAATCGATAGTTCCGATAAATGGGTTTTGGTCTATAAATCTTGCAATTAAAAAGCTAGGACCGCAAAATTTTGCACTTTTCGTACATATTGTATAAGTAGCATGTGTAGTGAAAATGACTCAAATCGGACCAACCAAACATATAGCTCCCATATAATCGATAGTTTCGATAAATGGGTTTTGGGCTATAGATTTTGCAGTTAAGAAGCTACGAATGTAAAATTTTGCAGGTTTGGTACTTATTACATATGTGATGTGTGCAGTGAAAATCATACAGATCGGACTAACATAACATATAGCTCCCATATAATCGATTGCTCCGATAACTCTGGTTTGGGCCATGTATTTTCAAATTAACAGTTTTGAAGAGTTTGTACCAATTGTAAGGAAGGATCGGACACTTAAAAAAGTTATGCGTATTCATGAAAGGTATGAAGCCTTCGGCACAGCCGAAGACAGCCCTTTCCTTACTTGTTTTTTTTTTAAATATTGATAACTCTGGTATTCTTTTTTCCCGTTTGCAGAATTTTCGGGATTGGGGATATTTTACTTTAAACCGTGTACGAGACGTGTTAAATCTGGATTAAAATTGAAAATCAATGATATTAAAACATTTTTAGATTAACGATTCGATTAGGATTACATTTTGTTAATCGCTATTAATCAAAAATTTTAAACAAATTGAAATTTTGATTAATTTGATTAATCCTAGGATTAAAATTTAAAACGAAATAAATCCTAATTAATCCTCACTAATCGAACACAAAATTTAATCTTAAGCGATTAATTATTCTAAATATGTTCGATTATCATAATTAGTCAATTATTACAAATATAACAAAAAATTCAATTTGATTACAAATGATTAAAATTAGGAATCATCATTTAACAGGTCTGCTTCAAACAAAATATATCTGAATCACTTATTGATCTTGTTTTTTTTTGGTAATGTACAATTTTTATTTTTTTATTTACTTAAAATGATTTTATAAAAATTTCTCTGTAATTCGAAAAAATTTTATTAAAAATTTTTAAATATTTTTTTAAATATTTTTTTTTCGGTGAAGTAAAAGGGAATATGAAAACTAAAATTTTAAATATTTTTTTTTTTTACTTTTTTAATTTTTTAAAATTTTGTTTAGTGAAGTAAAAGAAAATATGAAAACTAGAACTAATTATTTTTTTTTCATTTTTTAAAATGTTTATTTTTTAGTGCAGTAAAAGAGAATATGAAAACTAAAATTTTAAAGATTTTTTTTTTTAATTTTTTTTAGTGAAGAGAATATGAAAACTAACATTTTTTTTTAATTTTTTTTAATTTAAAAATGTTTTTTTGTGAAGTAAAAGAAAATATGAAAACTAAAACTATTCAAAATTTTTAATAATTTTTTTTTTAATTAAAAAATTTTTTTTTTTAGTGAAGTAAAAGAGAATATGAAAACTAAAATTTTGAATTTTGTTTTAAATTTTTTTTGTGAAGAGAATATGAAAACTAACATTTTTTTAAAATTTTTTTTAATTTAAAATTTTTTTTTGTGAAGTAAAAGAAAATATGAAAACTAAAACTATTCAAAATTTTTAATTATTTTTTTTTTTAACTTTAAAATCTTTTTTTTTTGGTGAAGTAAAGGATAATATGAAAACTAAAATTAAAATTTTTTTTTTTTTTTTTTTTAGTAAGTTTAAAAGGAGTATGAAGACTTAAACCATTCGGACCATTAAGTGTCTAAGTGAGCCGTTCCCACAGTGGAATAGCGGCCACCTTACCTAACCTAACCTAACCTAAACCATTCAAAAGCTTAGAATATTTTTTTTTAATTTTTCAAATTTTTTTTATATTTTAAATGAAATTATACAGAATAAGAAAACTTAAATTATTTTTGTGCAGTTTATATGTCAGATACTTAGTTTCTGCAACAACTGTGTGTGAAATCCGATCCCGCAAATCATTCCTCTAAATGCAAAATATCGCATCACTAGATTTCACATAGTTCGCCCAAAAGTAGGCCACAAATTATTTTAATATTCAAATTGAGTACTTCACAAACACTCACTTTTATCACGCTTTATCACAAGCAAACACACCACAAGCCCTATTTTCACTTTCAATTTCTTAATCAATTTTGAATGAGACTACTTAATGAGCTCCTACTACGTATAATTATCCACACAATCAACTCATTTGTAAAACCCTTCGCCTTTGGCGTCAACAACATAGTGTGCCGCTCTATTGACTAAAGCACCACCAAAGTGTTGTAGAATTACTTTTTGAATTTTCAGATCAATAAACTTAATTGCTTTTCAACACAAATTCAAGTGGCTGCTACCACAATCTGTTGAGGAAAGAAAATGCTCTAAACGAATTGGTAGGGTGATCAATGAATGCTATAATTTAAAGATTAAAATAAAATAAGTTCTAGAAAAAAAAACTTTTTTTTTCACTGCATCACTATTCAAAAAGTTCGTGGAAGAAAACTTTGTTTGTGTAGCATGAGAAACAAGAAGGCGCAAAACGCTCAAATTGTGCAAGTTGGCCATCAAATAATTGGAGGCTCGATTCGATTTTGCGCCAACTCATGCTTAGGCCCTTACTGAATACTTTTTTTAATATGATTAAGTGGATATGTATGCATGTATGTGTGCCCTTTTGAGTTTTTTATTTACCCAAGAATTTTTTTTTGCAACGCTTGATTGGCGTACTTGAGTTCAATCGCCATATCAATGAATTGGCCAATAACCGCGGGGCTTTTCTCTCTACCCCATATCAATTCATTTTTGGTCTTTATCACCAACACAATTCTATGCAACAACAAAAAGCATAGACAAAAGCATAGTATGAAGAACAAGAGAGTCGAACACACAAAAGAATAAATTAAGTCAAAACAAAAGAAGTGTATTAGAGAATGGAAGAAGAAGATGAAAAATAGCGCTGGAACAGCAATTTCAAAGCAGCCAACAACATCAATGGCAGCCAACAGTCGGTTAGAATGAATGGAATAAAGAAACTGAAATTGCTGCATCAATGTGTGGGTGTGTGTGCGTGTGCGCGCGTTAGCTTTTGATAAGCGTTTTTCTTATAACAACTTTAATTGCAAACTTACAACCAACAGCCAACAACACAAATACAAACGCATAGTACATTCTCATGCAAAATAAGTAGATGAAAGTTAGTTAGACATTGAAAAGCATTCGCTTTCAAAGAATTCAAATGATTATGCATGTTATAGTTTGACTGTATGCGTGGATGGGAGGGGGTGGTATGTTTGTAGCATGGCAAGAAAAAAAGCTCAAATGGCTAAGATGCGCTAGATATGAACGGCCGCAAATGCCGAGAGGTTGTAGTACATAAAATTGCTGGGCAATGTTGTAGTGAGTTTGCTGAAAAGAATTTTCTCTTTCTTTTGGAAATTTTTTTTTCGCTCGATGGCGGCAATGCGCATTGAATAATAGCGTTGTAATTAGCCTTTGATTCGACAAATTTGTTGTAATATAATTAACTAACCGCAGCAGGTTGTTAAAGGTACCTACATACATATATGGGGCTGTCCTTTTAAAATTGTCACATAGCTGGAATCGAAAAATATTTTTTTTTTTTTTTTGATTTGTATAGAATTTTGGGAAAACAAAATTCTACCTAAGAAGAAAATCTGAAAAAAAAATTTTTTTTTTAACAAAAGTTATGCAAATTCGAAACTTAAATTTTTTGTAATTTTTCTTTTGGGAAAAGTTTAGTTTTTTTTCTTATTTCGGAAACTAGCGTTGTTAAAAATTTCGACACTTTTAAAAGGATGCATAGAAAAAATATTTTGAAAACAAAAATTTCATTTTTAATTTTCGAAAACTTTCGACTATCGAAAATATCAAGTTTCGAAATTAAATTTTGTATTCTAATCATAGGTGTAAGATATACCTAAAGATATTAAATAATTTTCCGTTTTTTTTGTTTATTTACAAAAAATTAATTGTCTAGTTTTCGAAAATTTTCGATTATCGAAAATATTAAGTTTCGAAATTAAATTTTGTATTCAAATCATAGCTGTAAGATATATCTAAAGATATTCCATAATTTTCCGTTTTTTTGTTTATTTCCAAAAAATAAATTTTCTAAATTTTGAAAATTTCGATTATCGAAAAAATCAAGTTTGGAAATAAGATTTTGGATTGAAATCAGAGAACTAAGATATACTACCTTAAGATATCCCAAAGTTTTCCGAATTATTTTCTTTTTTTTATTCCCAAAATATGAATTTTCTAACGTTCAAAAATTTTATATTATTGAAAAAATCTAATTTTCCGAATTTTTTTTGTTTATTTTGAAAATATGAAGCTTCTCGAAAATTTTCGTTTATAGAAAAAATTAAGTATCGAAATTAAATTTTGTATTCAAATCAGAGGAGTGAAATATATCTTAAGATATCCCAAAGTTTTCCGAATTTTTTTATTTTTTTTTTATTTTCAAAATGTTAATTTTGTAATGTTAAAAAAATTTCGATTACCGAAAAAATCAAGTTTCGAAATTAAAACTTTGATTCAAATCAGATAATATATAGACCTTAAGATATCTCAAAATATTCCGATTTTTTTTTATTTCCAAAAAATGAATTTTCAAATTTTTAAAAATTTTCGATTATCGAAAAAATCAGAGCACGAAAATAAATTTTGTATTCAAATTAGAGACGGCTCAAAATATTACAAAATTTTCAGAATTTCTTTTATTGTTATTTAAAAAATATGAATTTTCGAATTTTTTTCATAATAATATTTTTTTTTTTGCTCTGTTCAATGGCCAATGTGATCAAAATTTTTTTTGATGATTTTGGACTATGATGATTTTAAATTAACTTCAGAGTATTTTTGAACTAAGTAGGTGGTTTTTGCAAGGTCTTGGAAGCTTTTTAGAGCTTTTTAGAGCTTTTTTACACATCTTGGGCACATTTTTCCCTTATTTTAATTGCTTTTGGATCGTTTTTGATAGTCACTTTGGCTACTACTGACTCTTCTTTGCAGTTTCGCATATATTTTATGTACATATATAATTAATAACATCAAAATCAAATTGAATAAAAGCTCGGCTTATATACCCCCTGCGACCCTCCCCCAAACAGTGGTGCACTATCAAATGCTTCTCCACATTGCTTAACTGAATTTTTTCAGATCACTCTATTATTTTTTCACTTCAACTACTGCTATTAATTTTAACACTACTGTACTATAAATATTCACCAGGAAACCTTTTTCACATATTTTCCCTTTGAAATTTTCATTCTCATATATTTTTTGCAATTACTTCTCACACTTTTCACTTAATCGTCGGTGCGTTAAAGCTTCCACATACATACATACATCATGCCTCACATATTTCGTAATCAATTACACGATTACATTTGCTTCATTTGCCACAAATGTATTGAAAGTGCACAAATGAAATCGATTTCATATTTTATCAAACTTAAAGGGCTTTCCAATTGGGGTGCCGCGCGTGCTAACAACAGCTTTGCCAATAATAACCTGCGTAGGTAGCAGCTTAGTGAATATTTCTACGAAGCAAGGTGAAAGCGCTGGTGTAAAAGTGTGAATAACGGTTTACTTCAAAGGAATTTGGTTAGCTGACATAAGTAATATTTAATGGATTTGAAATAACTCAGCAATTATGAGCGCAGCAAGTTGTTCGTAGGCGATAGCGAGGGTAGCTTTTATACCATCTTGATAAATAATAGAGCAAAGAGCATAGATAATAAAGAGTTTTCGCGGAAATTATCTTCTAGTCTTTTTGGTTTGTATTCAAGAAGTTTGATTGGCGGCGAAATTGCGTTTTCTTATTACAACAATTCTTGATAATAAGTAAATTGATACACATAATTAGAGAAATTTAACACGAATTTAGCTTACTTCATACTTCCGTGTAATTTGACTCATTAGTTGGTATTACTTTGGCTGCTTTTATTTAGTACTTTTGCATAAATAAAATATTTTGTGATCGCTTTTGGTTTCTTTTCTGGTTTACTTGGAAATAATTTAAGAATAACTTTCGGGACAGCATCTAAATTATTTCGGTATTTTATTGTGATATTTCGGTATTATATTTAGATCCTCGAAGCCGTGATCTTTTTGAAGATCGCACGAACTGGAAAAATACTTCTGACTAAAACGGAGGAGAAATAATTGTTAATAAAAATTTTTCTAGTCTAGCGGTGAAATTCTGGTGACGAAGTTTTCAAGTGGGTCCGTCAGAACAAAAAAAGAGGGTGGTGAATTCCTACTTTTAAAAGTCTCCAAGTAGGTTTTCAAGAATCTTTAAAGATAGTGGGTGTTTCTGGTTCCAAAGTCTACAAGGAGGTGAGTCAGAACCAAATATATAGTGGTGAGTTTCTGGTTCCAAAGTCTCCGAGGAGGTGAGTCAGAACTAAACATATGGTTTTGAGTTTCTTGTTCCAAAGTCTCCAAGGAGATGAGTCAGAACGAAATATATAGTGGTGAGTTTCTGGTTAAAAGTCTCCAAGTAGGTGAGTCAGAACCAAACATATAGTGGTGAGTTTCTTGTAAAAAAGTTTCTAAGAAGGTCCAGAAAAACTACAGAGTGTGGTGAGTTTCTGATTTCAAAGTCTCCCAATGGTGGGGAATTTCCGTTCACAGAGTATCAAAGTGGGTCTACAAGAACCCTACCGACGGTGGTTAATTCATGCTTTCCCAGTGTCTAAGAAGGTCCAAAAACTATAGTGTGGTGAATTTCTGGGTGCAAAATCTCCAAATGGCGCCTTAAATGTCCAAAAACTATACAGGGTGTGGTGAACTCCTGTTTCAAAGTCTTAAAGCACTCCCTACCTCATTCAGTAGCCGCCTTCTTATTACCAGCGCAAGTAAAATGTTAGAGATTTCATGTGTTATATTCATTTCGGATGATTTTAAAAAACTTTCATATAAAAGTGGGCGTGGTCCTCATTCGATTTTTATAAGTTTTCACTCTCACATTCCTTGAAATGAGGGTAATCCGAAGATTTATTGAACGATTTATGATTTCTGACTAATATTTACTCTATTCAAAGAGGAACTAATCTTTCTTCTTCTTCCCTTCTTTCTTCAACCAAAATTTTTGATAACATATTTTCGCCGCCAAAAGCTCCTACAATAACAACTTACTCATATTTAAAATTTTCAATTTTTTCCCATTGCATTTCTCCTTTCTCCCCTAATCCTAGTAACTTTTTCGTTGACTCTCCCTTTTCCTCACTCACGCATCCAGTTCAAAAATTCACTCTCGCACCAATAGCTACGATTTCAGTATTTAGTTTCCACTGTTCTGAGTATCCTTGCATGGTTAATTTTGTAGTACCAGAGTTTTCAAGATTTAGAACAATATTCAGTCGGCTAAATAGGATTTTGTTAAGTATGCCAAAACGCAAGCACACAAACACACACACACCAACCCACACTCCCACTCGCATGATGGCCACTATAACCACTTGAACTAAACGCAATTTCCAACTCACTGGACCTAAACAAACAAAATCATACGCAAGCGGCACGATGAGGCGAAGCTCAGCAAATGCATTTGACTTGAGGAAGTTAGTCACCTTGACAACAACGTCAAGAGCAAAATAAATGCTAGAAGTGCAGCTTGGAGTTGAATATACAATTCGTGTTGTTGTTGTTATTGTTGTTGTTCGTATCTACCTTTGTTTGCCACAAAAACAAATATGCATTTACGATTGGGCAACAATTTGCAAGTCTTGCCAAGCACTGATGAATTTCTTTTGTTTGTGCTTCCATCAGCGCACAAGCAACAACAACACAAACAAAAGCCAATGGCTTAACTCAGCTGAAGGATTATTTTATAGTACATATATACACACATACATATATAGTTAAAAATTGATAAAAGTAGCTGCGTACTCTGCTACACCTTTCGGTTCGTCTACTTGCTTGACTCTCCTTACTACAAAAGCAGCGTAAAAGTTTTTTCTCTCCGTAAAGTTTACACCTTTTTACGTTCGAAATTGTTCAAGTTCTTGACTTTGCGTAAATACGCTTTGGCGAAATTTTTTCTTTTATTTTATTTTATTTTATTTCTCATTTAGTTTACCTTCGCATTTTACGCTTTTTACCAATTTTTTATTTTTGTTTGCTTTTTTTTTTATTTACACAACACTTTTCCACTGTTTGTGCAAGAGCTTTTCTACTTTGCGCAAGGAACTTTCAACATGCACTTAATGCCCTTCGCACTCTCTACCACACTCACTCACTATCTGCGCAGTCCTAAAACTCCTCTCTGCTATTTAGCTACCTCTGCCACGTATCTCACCCTTCTCTACCCCTCCTTACTTATTTATTCGCTAACTTTTTTGCGCACTCCCCGCCACTCATACGCCCAATTGTGATTTCTTTTATGTAGCTTTGAATTATTTTCCAATTTTGCACTACCTTTTTAGTGTTGTTGCTTTTTTAGTGTTGTTGTTTTTTTTTTGCTGCACTTAAATTTCTTTCTTTGCTGCAACAGCAACAATTGCGAAATTACCCGAAATTAAGGTTTTAACCTAATTTTAACTGAAAGTGCTTCTTCACACGCACACAATGTCCTGCAAAACGTTTCCTTTTTATGGCGAAATAGCAATGTACAACACCAACAACAACAACAAACCCTAAAGTGTAGTATACACAGCGAAAAAGTTTTGAAATAAAATTTACAAAGTCGAAATAAGTTCATAGAATTAAAAACCTGCGGAAAGTTCAAGCGAAACTAAATTGAGGAAAAGAGCGCAACGTTAAAGAGATTTTATGTTGGTCTTATTGATGAAAATTTCTACAAAAAAAAGATTTAGAAACTTTTAGTATTACATCGCTTTTTGCTGACCACAGGACTCAATGTTCAAATACGTATGGTTGTGTGCTGTACATATAATATAGCTTACATAGGGTGTGCCATAAGAAATAGTGATTTAAAAAAAAACTCAAAAATTCACTGAGCTTAGCATGATGTGATATCAAGAGGAATGATGTGATATCATGTGTTGTGTTGTGATGTTTACGGAAAAAGCATATTTTATTTTATTTTATTTTTATTTTATTTTATTTCATATAATTTTATTTAATTTGATTTCATTTTATTTTATTATATTTTAAATAAATTTAATTTTAATTCTTTTCTTTTGATTTTATTTTATTTTATTTTATTTTACTTTATTTTATTTCATTTTATTTTATTATTTTTTTTTTTTTAATTTTATTTTATTATATTTTATTTTATTTAATTTTAATTCTTTTCTTTTTATTTTATTTTATTTTATTTTATTTTAATTTATTTTATTTTATTTTATTTTGTTTTATTTTATTTTATTTTATTTTATTTTATTTTATTTTATTTTATTTTATTTTATTTTATTTTATTTTATTTTATTTTATTTTATTTTATTTTATTTTATTTTATTATATTTTTTTTATTTTATTTTATTTTATTTTATTTTATTTTATTTTATTTTATTTTATTTTATTTTATTTTATTTTATTTTATTTTATTTTATTTCATTTTATTTTATTTTATTTTATTTTATTGTTGGATTTTTGCGGTCTATTTTGTTTACATATTTGTAAGTTTTTGCAAGCTCGAGACCAAATAAACAATAATTCGTAATGAATTTAATTGTCAGTTTTTTGGGAAAAATTGATAATTGGAGAAAAATTACAAAGGAAAATCAACAGCGATGGATAGGCTGCATGTCTTAAGAAATTTTGTGTATACAGTTGGCAAGAACAAACAAACAAAAGGGAATTAATTGAAGTGGAGATAAGTGCATTGTGACGTCACAGGGCATCATTGCTTAGTGTTGGAATTTTCTAACAGCGGCTTTGGTGCAGACACGAGTTCGAATCCGTGTCCGAAAAGGGATCTGATGATGAGCCTGGAAACTCTGAAACATGTAATCCTATCCATCGCTGTTGATTTTCCTTTGTAATTTTTCTCCAATTATCAATTTTTCCCAAAAAACTGACAATTAAATTCATTACGAATTATTGTTTATTTGGTCTCGAGCTTGCAAAAACTTACAAATTATTTTATTTTATTTTATTTTATTTTATTTTATTTTATTTTATTTTATTTTGTTTTATTTTATTTCATTTTATTTTATTTTATTTTATTTTATTTTATTTTATTTTATTTTATTTTATTAAATTTGATTATATTTTATTTTATTTTATTTTGTTTTATTTTATTTTATTTTATTTTATTTTATTTTATTTTATTTTATTTTATTTTATTTTATTTTATTTTATTTTATTTTATTTTATTTTATGTTATTTTATTTTATTTTTATTTATTTATTTTATTTTATTTTATTTTATTTTATTTTATTTTATTTTATGTTATTTTATTTTATTTTATTTTATTTTATTTTATTTTATTTTATTTTATTTTATTTTATTTTATTTTATTTTATTTCATTTCATATCATTTCATTTCATTTCATTTCATTTCATTTCATTTCATATCATTTCATTTCATTTCATTTCATTTTATTTTATTTTATTTTATTTTATTTTATTTTATTTTATTTTATTTTATTTTATTTTATTTTATTTTATTTTATTTTATTTTATTTTATTTTATTTTATTTTATTTTATTTTATTTTATTTTATTTTATTTTATTTTATTTTATTTTATTTTATTTTATTTTATTTTATTTTATTTTATTTTATTTGATTATATTTTATTTTATTTGAGAGTTTATTTGGTTGATCAAATACTTATGGCACATCCTGCATGAAGAAAAAATATATCCGCTGCAGCAATAGTAATTGTGTATAATAAGTTGCTAGAACCCATTTCGTGTAAAAAAAATTACTTGTTTGTGCCAGTGTTTTTATTTAAGCATATAATTTTTTAGTTTTCTTCTCGACTTGGTAAGTCTGTTGGTCAGTTAATGACCGCTTTTGAACCTTATATGCGCTTACGAACTTTAAATGTATTACGGTAGCTGCAGCTCGGCGTCGTCTTAGTGCTTCGACAACGTTTACTACTTAATGCAAAGTGCGAAAGGAAATTGCTACAACTTCCGATTGCTGCATAAGTGCAATTTTACTAATATACGGAGTTGAAAATTATGTGTTTAAACTGCAGTTGAACTAAACATTTCTGAGTATATCTAATAATAAAGCTTTGCTGAATATTTTTTAATAGCTTTTTAGAAACACATCATTTCTTATGCTTTTCTCTGGTATTGGTTTTTTTTTTCGCAAAACCATGTCAACCACATCGCTTTTATTTTTTCTTCATAATTTCTTTCCAATCTCACATGAAACTTAAATGAATTTTTTCGACTTCATTTTTCATTTCCTTAAAAATAAATTTGACATTTTTGCTGTTTCCGCTTATCGACTTTTATAACTCATAGGGCAATACAGCTGCTGCTGTATTGAGTCACTCAAAATTGTGCGCAAAATAAATGAACAAAAAAGCAAAACTTTCAGCGAATCAAAGTAAATAACACAGAAACAATATCAAGCACAAGATACCAATATAATAGAGTTCAAAAGTGAAAATCCTTAGGCGGATATTGAAGGCTACATAGCAGTGAAGAAGCACTAAAGAGCATAAAGGGAAGTAGTAGCAATTTCGCGGAATTGAGAGAAAATTGTAACGTTAAACGACGAGATAAAAGAAGCCAAGAATGTTAAATATATGAGCTGTTGTAAGCTTTTAGGTGTATTTCTTTGCGTATTTGTGTGTGTGTGTGTGTGTGAGGTAGCTATAAATTCCGTTGTATTTTGGTGAAGATATTGGAAATTGCGAGAAGAAAATACAAATTACTGTTGTGAGAATGTGTGCAAGTATTGTTGTGTACACGTAAGAGATATGAAGCCGGAGGTGGGCAGGTAAAATGTGCACAAGCACGATCATTGTTTTCTTACTTGTAAACGAGAGAAATATTAAGAGGTACCGGGAAATGTATTGCAGGTTGCGTGGAAATTAAAAACTCTAAAGTAGCAATGCTTGTTAAAGCGGACGATTTTAACATACAAATATTTAAGTAGGATAAGCTGAAATTTTAATTAAATGAGTTGGTAGAACAAAAATGTAAATAGTAGGAAATAACAAAATATAGATCAAAACATGTTAAAAAGTATTTATAAAGAACGAGTTAAAAATTATAAAACAAAGATTAAAAAAAGAAAAACATTAAAAAAAAGTAAAGCATTAGAAAACAGGAAAAGCAGCAAGCATATAAATTTGTTGAAAAAGTGGGCGTGGCCTAAAAGCAATTTGATTTGCTTTTATTGTTGGTATGACTTTTGGAAGGTTTTGTTATTCTAGGTTTAAAATTTGATTCATTTATGTATATGTGGGCAGTTCCACGCCCATTTTCTAAATTTTGCTCAAATCGTTCAAATCGTAAGAAAAGCTATAAATCTATTAAATTTTACTAGCATAGCTGCTTTTGTTAACGATCTATCTCACTTTACAACTTTTTCGAAATTTTCGATATCGAAAAAAGGGGCATGGTTATGATGCAATTTTGCTTAAATCTTAAGAAGAATAGAAAAGTCAATAAATCTACTAAATTTTACTAGCATAGCTGCTTTTGTTAACGATCTATCTCACTTTATAACTTTTTCGAAATTTTCGACATCGAAAAAAGGGGCGCGGTTATGATGCAATTTTGTTTAAATCATAAGAAGAATAGAAAAGTCAATAAATCTCCTAAATTTTATTATCATAGCTGCTTTTGTTAACGATCTATCTCACTTTATAACTTTTTCGAAATTGTCGATGTCGAAAAGAGGGGCGTGGTTATGATTAAATTTTGCTTAAATCGTAAGAAGAATAGAAAAGTCAATAAATCTACTTAATTTTACTAGCATAGCTGATTTTGTTAATGATTTACCCTTTTTTATAACTTTTTCGAAATTTTCGATATCGAAAAAAGGGGTGTGGTGAAGATTCAGTTTTGCTTAAATCGCCAAAACAGTAAAAAAGGCTACAAATCTATTAAATTTGATTATATTTATCTCATTTTATACCTTTTCGAAATTTTCGATATCGAAAAAACGGGCGTGGATATTTTAAAAAGCAACCTACATACCTTACACAGGGCCTAACGAATGGGCGTACTTGGGTTAATAGACATTTTTATTTATTCTTCGAGTTTTAAAACAAAACACCATAAAATAGGCAAAACAAAAACACACGCAGCATTAGCACAGCCATATTTAAGCGCAATTGTTAACTTGAGCGAAGATAATTTTCAGAATTCTTGTCTGTCTGTCTGTATGTTTGTGCGCGTATCACTCAAAAACTGCTGAACCAAATTGGATGCGCCTTCCACAGTTGTGTTAACAGATATCCACAATTTAACATGTGATATACCATATTACTATATCTCGAATCGTTTCGGAGTAAACGTCCAATATGTGGGGTTTTAGGAATTTAAAGGAATTTAAAAAAAAAAACAATATTTCCTAGTTTAGAAAGAGTAAGCGACACTATATCTATGTATGTATGTATAACTTCTTCCTAAAAAAAATAAACAATAAGTAACCACACCTGATTTTAAATCGCAACAAAAATAAAGCAGCCAATCCCAGCACACAGCAAATATCTGCAGTCAAGCACAAAAATAAAATAAAATGGCTTGCAAAACAAAACTAGAACAAAACATAAATTCTTAGCTACACAGTTTGTTATTGCAAGAGTTGTTGCAAGCCGCAAAGTTACAGTAAATACTAACAGCAACCGACAACCGGAACTTATTTGCTTAAATTTTCTTGTTGGTTGTTGTTTTTTTCTTTCAACTTTCACTGCACTTTCAACGCACACAAACACAATTCAAAGGTGAAATGTTTGTTTGTTTAATAGCAGAAGCAATGCAAATGTGTGCATATGTGTATGTGTGTATGTTTGTTGTAAAGGCAACTACTACTACTACTACTACTACTACGAGTAAGTAGGTGAAGTACGTTAAGGTGATATATCAACAGAGTCTATGAAGATTAATGCGTAGCTAAAGATTTAGGTGAAGTATGTGCTTAATAGAGATTTCAATAGTTGGGGAAATGTTAAAGCGCAGGTGTAGTCGTGACTTAAATAAGCAAATATGTATTACTACCATACATACGAATATACATATACATAAAGTGTGCTACAAGTGGTACACCACGGCGTATGCGTAACTAGAATAACTTAAGATAGATAGCTATGGCATGGAAATATTGAAATTTTCTTGCGGTTGTTTACTCACCCAGCCATACATACATACATACATACATTGACAGCTGAAGCAATAATTATGATAAGAGATATGTAAAGTAGAAAGTGGAAAACTTGGAAATTTACACTGCAAAAAAGGTTGAAAAGGGTGAAAGTGCGCTAAATCCTAGATAAACACACCGCAATGCGAATGATCATGAGACGGCTTTATAGTACTGGATTATTTTAATTTTCATGAACTCATTTAAAAAAGTTGTATTTAAAAAGATATGAGAAAAATAAGGAAAAATAGGGAATTGATTTTTAAATTTTTTTTTTTTAACATATAAGTTAATTGATAGCGTAAGAGAGCAGAGGAAGACAAAGTGTCACCATTTATCGACCATCAAGAAACCATTCGAATTATCGAAACAAAGAATATCTTATCTTATAGCAGTCTAGCGTAATACTTTGGAACTAGTTCAGCAACGCATTGTTTTCAGCGACCTTATGCTTCTAACACATACATATATGATAATTCTATATCGCATTTAGATTCACCTTCAAACCTATCTAAGCATGATAATCTGGTAACACAATTTTGTACTAGTTCAAGGCAAATATTGAATATAAAAATTTTAAATATACCTTTTTAGACATGCACGTTTTTCTATAACTACCCTGGAGGAAAGTCAGTATCTAGTAGTACAATTTTTGTTGCCAATGGAAACCTTAAATTCTATATAAGAACTAGTTCGATTGATTTGGTACTAAATTAATTTCATTTATTTTAATTTAATTTAATTTAATTTAATTTAATTTAATTTAATTTAATTTAATTTAATTTAATTTAATTTAATTTAATTTAATTTAATTTAATTTAATTTAATTTAATTTAATTTAATTTAATTTAATTTAATTTAATTTAATTTAATTGAATTTAATTTAATTTAATTTAATTTAATTTAATTTAATTTAATTTAATTTAATTTAATTTAACTTAATTTAATTTAATTTAATTTAATTTAATTTAATTTAATTTAATTTAATTTAATTTAATTTAATTTAATTTAATTTAATTTAATTTAATTTAATTTAATTTAATTTAATTTAATTTAATTTAATTTAATTTAATTTAATTTAATTTAATTTAATTTAATTTAATTTAATTTAATTTAATTTAATTTAATTTAATTTAATTTAATTTAATTTAATTTAATTTAATTTAATTTAATTTAATTTATTTTAATTTAACTTAATTTAATTTAATTTAATTTAATTTAATTTAATTTAATTTAATTTAATTTAATTTAATTTAATTTAATTTAATTTAATTTAATTTAATTTAATTTAATTTAATTTAATTTAATTTAATTTAATTTAATTTAATTTAATTTAATTTAGTTTAATTTAATTTAATTTAATTTAATTTAATTTAATTTAATTTAACTTAATTTAATTTAATTTAATTTAATTTAATGATTTTTTTTTTATTTTATTTTATTTTATTTTATTTTATTGTATTTTATTTTATTTTATTTCATTTTATTTTATTTCATTTTATTTTATTTTATTTTATTTTATTTTATTTTATTTTATTTCATTTTATTTTATTTTTTTATTTTATTTTATTTTATTTTATTTTATTTTATTTTATTTTATTTTATTTTATTTTATTCTGCTTCCAAATTAACTAGAAGTACATCACCCCAAAACCAGAGGTTATTCCTACAGGGTACATTTGTATCTATTTCGGTGTCATTGTATGCTTGCATGGTACACTGATTACATAATTGAGTGAGTTACGAAAAATCACACGCTATTCAAATGTAATTGCACAGTAATTTGTTTGTCAGCTGTGAGTTGATATTCTCTCTCATAAAGAATTCATATCGGTGTCTGAATATATGATATACGACTTTTGATTAGTTTACCACTCGTGTACAGTGATTGCGGCGTTGCGGTGATGAACTAAAATTTATCCATGACATTGATTTGATTAGCTCGCTATGATTCTTTTTTAGATTTCAATAAATGCTATGAATAAATAATATGCGAGAAAAATAATAAAACACTTTTCACTGATATGATTTTGATGACATACATATATCGGATACTGGAGTGGGAACACGAGTGCATCCCACTAGTTGAGGTACATATGAAATACTACTAATTCTTGATTTGGCGAAGTATGTTCTTTATAAACTGTCAAAACCGTAGCAGTGGACACACACAAAGAAGTCTACACAATGCTTAATTTTTCTTACACTTTGCTCCACTTCTGTCACTGACAAGTTTTGTTTTATTTTTCCTAAAAATCTCATCAATTAAAGATGTTCTATTTTTATACAAAATCCTTTATATTTGGTTTCCTTTCTTGTATGTCATGCAAATAAAAGACATTTCTTTGCATTCATTTAAAAAAAAAAAAAAAAAAAAAATTATATCGCATGCAAATATCAAATAAGGAAGGAAGGCACAACGAAATTGCTGTCAACCACAAATCTTTTGCTGTCACTTAAAAATGAAATAAGCACTTGTCTTTGCCAAAGAAATTTGAGACCGTTTTGAAAATCTATGCCACTGTCAAAGCAATTCTAAAGATGTGAATAAAAAACTTTTTGCTGTGGAAGTCCTTTTAATGCTGATCACAGGATATTATATGCCTTCAAGCCAAACAAGCAATCGTCGTAACACACAACCAACAAACCAAATCAAAGCGTTCTAACTAGCCGCCACACTTGTCATACACACAAGCTCGATGTTTTTTCTGCTTCTTCTTCAATATGCTTCTAAGCTGCTTATTTCCGCTTACTTTATACAAGTTAAATAAAATTGATAAATTCTTCTATTAAAATAAATTTGCACCACTTGATTATTTACTTGCTTGCTTTTATATTTTAACCCAAACGAGTGTAAATAAGGAGTTTGAAAATTCCTTTGGGGCAAGCTGGACTTATTGAAAGAGTAAAGTTTGATGGTATATTAAGGAGTGTGGACAATGGTGAGCAGGAAAAAAAAAAACGAAGGAATTTTTAGAAAGGTGGAAAGTTTAGGAAAAGGCAAATTAAGTTAAATTGAATCATTGTCCAATGAAAAGAGTTTTTATTCAGGTTTTATTTAGTTTTATTAAAATAAAAAATAAAATGAATAAAAAATCTCAAACTGACCCGAAAAGTCACAAAGTGTGACTAAATTTGATATGGAGCAATAAAAAGTCAACAGATTGATGGACAGCGCAATCTTTCACAAAAATAAAACAAAGCTCCACTCACGACACGTGGCAAGGCAGCTTTTAATAAAAGATGTGTTTATTTATGTTAAAATTTTTAAAACCAGAAATTTACTTCCGTTATTTTTTCATTTCACGCATCTAAGGAATATTCTAAAATTCTAAAAGCTTACATGCCTAAAAAAAAAAAACAATTTCCTGCTGTGCCAAAAGGTGTTTATTTTATTTTACCTAGTTTTATTTTATTTTGTTTTGGTTTATTTTATTTTATTTTATTTTAATTTATTTTATTTTATTTTATTTTATTTTATTTTATTTTATTTTATTTTATTTCATTTTAATTTAATTTATTTTATTTCATTTTAATTAAATTTAGTTTAATTTAATTTAATTTAATTTAATTCATTTCATTTCATTACATTTCATTTCATTTCATTTCATTTTTATTTTATTTGATTTTATTTTATTGTAGTTTATTTTATTTTATTTCATTTCATTTCATTTCATTTCATTTCATTTCATTTCATTTTATTTGTATTTTATTTTATTTTATTTTATTTTATTTTATTTTATTTTATTTTATTTTATTTTATTTTATTTTATTTTATTTTATTTTATTTTATTTTATTTTATTTTATTTTATTTTATTTTATTTTATTTTATTTTATTTTATTTTATTTTATTTTATTTTATTTTATTTTGTTTGGTTTGGTTTTATTTTATTTTATTTTATTTTATTTTACTTCATTTTATTTTAATTTATTTTATTTTATTTTATTTTATTTTATTTTATTTTATTTTATTTTATTTTATTTTATTTTATTTTATTTTATTTTATTTTATTTTATTTTATTTTATTTTACTTTATTTTATTTATTTTTTTTTTATTTTAATTTACTTTAATTTATTTTATTTTATTTTATTTTATTTTATTTTATTTTATTTTATTTTATTTTATTTTATTTTATTTTATTTTGTTTCATTTCATTTCATTTTATTTTAATTTATTTGATTTCATATATTTTTATATTTTTATTTATAAAACTTACATTTTACCAGCATTATATATTCTTTTTAAGCTTAATAGTTAGGAAGAGTAAAGGTGAAGTTCCATCTATGTATGTTTTAGTAAAAAAATATATTAAATGTGTTTCTAACCTCATTTGTAGTGACGAAGAGAACGTGAAACCATACCTGAAAGAGATGAAAAATATGTGTTTAAAATATAAATTTTGAGAGATATCTGTCTGTAAAGAAATAACAGTCAATATACAAATTTTATAATTACATATAAGCGAGATATAATTTTAATAGAGAAATATACCAATAGAGATTTTAATAAATTACTATACACACTGAAATCAAAGCGAAGCTCGGCTTAAGTTTTCTTGAATATTTTTCGCACCAAATTATTACGTTCTAAAATTCAGGTAAAGTAATTTCTACTACTACTACTGAAAGTGAAAATAGCAGCCCAAGTGTGAGTTTCAAAACATAATTAACTTAATTATAAACAAGTTGTATTTACTAATGAACATCACACTCACCGCTTAAAAAAATAATGATATCAATTTAACAAATTTCCGCACTTAGTCACTGACACTAAATAAATATTTACATTACCATGAAAAAAATTAAAAAAAAAAAAACTCTTAGCAAAGAAAAACCAGCGAAAGGACTGCAAATAAACACTTACATACATACGTACATACATATGGGACTAAATAAACAAATGTGGATGTACAATTGAAATAAAAATCCAAGTAGAAATGAGCTAACATTGAATCAGCATAAATAAAAAACTACGTACACATATACATACATAATGCGTGCAACAAATTTGTTAGAAAAACATTAGTCATCCACTAATATTTTCTAACTCATTACAAACTAGTCTATAAAAGACTGATTCAATAATGCAAATTTTTAGAGAATGCTGCGCAAATATTAAGTTTTTTTTTGAGTGCCCTTTGGACGAGTTGGAGGCTGGTGTAGTTGCCAGATCAACATACAGTGAAACCTTAATATACCATCAAACTAGTTATTGACCTCCACGAAATAAGCACACCAGCTCCGTCAAGCAAAACGCAGAGCACTTTGCTTTTGCCACTCTCTCAAATGTCTTTGCCAAAAGATTATTCATGTATGAAAATTTCTATTAAAGTTTTTGCTAAGCCAAAAAATTAATTGATTTATATGCCGGTTCGTGGTTGCAGCAAAAGTACGTGCGAAATAGTTCTGCCAGTTTGTCTGTCGCATGCAAAGCACAAAAACCAACTTGCACTCTGATAAATCTGCATACATAGAAGGATACGAGAGAAATGCGGTGATTTATTGAGACACGCAGCACATGAGTTCAATGAGTGTGACAATGAAATGAGGCACTCAAACCCATTGAAGGCATAAGTTTTAATGAAGTTGTCAGTATGAGAGAATTTTCAAGAGAGTTTACATATATTATATGGTAGCATAAAATAAAAGGAGTGCTTTTAACTGCGAACTTATAGTGAGCGAATTGAACATGTTTGATAGAAAGAGATTGTAGTAATTGAATGATTTAGTATTTTGATTGATTAAATAACTACGATAAGTGCGAGTAAAAGTAAAGAAAATATAATAAAAATATATAAAATAAATTAAATTAAATTAAATTAAATTAAATTAAATTAAATTAAATAAAATCGAAAATTAATGCACGATAATAGTAAATGGATCAGCAAAAAAAATCCCATTCCCGAACATTCCGGTATTATAAGAAACATATCAACGTACCCTTTGATTGGCAATCCTGGTACAAACTTATGTACTAAGTACATACTCTTGAATATTTTAAGACCTATGCATTTTCGCCTCAAGTTATTTGTCTTGACATTATGTCAATTGGTCTCGGTGTTGCTATTTTTGTAAACGTCAAAAAGGTGTTGACAGCTTGACAATTTTAAGAAATTGTTTGCTCTTCATGCTGACGAATAACGCTAGGGACCCCGACTATTATCTGCTAACCTTATGTTGTAGATTCCGATGAAGAGAAAATGTCAACACAGAAAATATGCAAATTAGTTGTACCTTTTCTTGGTCTAGAATGGTCTCGCGCTGTATAGACTGTTTTAAATGTGGATGAAAATATATAGTTGCGTATGTATATGTGTATTTATATGTATGCATGTATGCATATATGTGGATGAATATGTCAATATTTGTGTTTTATTACAGCAATCTGTTTACTTTTATTGCAGACAAATAAATGGCATGACCTGTGGCGAAAAAAGTCGTTAAAGGAATTTGCATAATATGTGGGCATATTTTAGTTTACTTCAGAGGCGAAGAAGAAAAGATGATACTAATAGGAAAGAAGAGATTGTTTTTTTTTTTTTCAAAATTTCAATCCAAAACTTGAAATGATAAAACCATAATAATAATCAAAATTTATTAATTTTTTTTTCGGGATTTCTTTTCGGCTATCTAAAAACTAATATAAACCATTCACATAAAAAAAAAATATTTTTTTCATCACAGTCTTATAATTAATAATTTTTGAAGTCTTCTTGCATGAAATTTTTTTTGGCTTAACTTAATATCACAGTTTATTGCAAAAGTTAAAATCAGGTCAACGCGTAGTCTGGCATTATTTGTTATCAATCAAAACGGTGGCTCCATACCGAATCTACCTTTCATTTCAATAAATTGCCTCTCACTTCAATGCGCTTACGTGCCCGTTGCCGACGCTTTGTGCTCATATTTCCATTCACTCATGCACTCATTGTTCTCGTAGACAACAACAACAACTATGCTGTTACATTTTTCCCAACATCAATTTTTATTGCAATACCTACTCAACTATATAGAGTATCGAATGCAAAAACTTTCAGCTCCGCTCATTTTTATTAACTTTAAAATCAACCGATTTCGTTCATTGCAACTTTGGCTTGTTGGCCCCTTTTATTCACAATCGAAATTCATGTTTTACTTTTTAATAGATTTTTTATTGCTTTTATTTTTATTTTGATTTGTTTTGTTTTCTTTTGATTGCCAATAAGCGAATGGCAAGTTATGGGTTGCAAGTTCGTTTGTGGGCCACGAGTTTCTACAACTTTATGTGTCTAGCATTTATTGCATAAGATTCATGTGCTCACTACTTTATTGCGTTAGATCTCTTTGGTATTAATAAAAAAAATATTTTTTGAAAACGTGTTGTGTCTTAACATTCGTACCTTCGCTGTTTTTTGACGCGCCTTCGTTTTGTGATTGTCTTCTTTTTTTTTTCGAAACACTTTTTGTTTGAAATACGATCTATTGAATGTTGCATCTAAAATTCGTGCTCATTAGAGCATTTCTGAAGTGAACGTTATTGTTGTAATACAATTTGCAATAGCTGGAATAGTTTTGGCAACAAGTGAATTTGCTCAACGTTATCAACATCAATGACGCTGAAAAGTCTGGTAGCACGTCCGTTCGTATTTTTTGGTGTTACATGACATCTCTTGGGAACACCAAGAGAGCCTAAGTACTTCTCCATTTAATGTTTAACTAGAATAGTTTCAGACTAAAACAAGAAAGGGAGTTAAAGAGAGTACTTTGTGTAAAGCTACTTGAAGGTCGCCGTTACCACGCTGATACATTTTTGCTACGTAACCATAACGTCAATGGCACATCGAGGAATGTCGTATAGGAACTTCGCTAGAACGCTGTGGCTACCAGCAAATTACATACCATTTGGGTTGCAGGCACCTAACTGTCATGTCCCTGTTACGTCCCCCTGACTAGTGACTTTGTAGTCATGGTTTATGTTATTTTTTTTTTTATTTTTTTTTTTATTTTATTTTATTTTATTTTATTTTATTTAATTTAATTTAATTTAATTTAATTTAATTTTATTTTATTTTATTTCTTTTTATTTTATTTTATTTTATTTTATTTTATTTTAAATTAATTTATTTTATTTTCTTTTATTTCGTTTTATTTTATTTTACTTTATTTTATTTCATTTCATTTTATTTTATTTTTTTTCATTTCATTTAATTTTATTTTATTTTATTTTATGTTATTTAATTTTATTTTATTTTATTTTATTTTATTTTATTTTTTTTTTTCATTTCATTTCATTTTATTTTATTTTATTTTATTTTATTTTATTTTATTTTATTTTATTTTATTTTATTTTATTTTATTTTATTTTATTTTATTTTATTTTATTTTATTTTATTTTATTTTATTTTATTTTATTTTATTTTATTTTATTTTATTTTATTTTATTTTATTTTATTTTATTTTATTTTATTTTATTTTATTTTATTTTATTTTATTTTATTTTATTTTATTTTATTTTATTTTATTTTATTTTATTTTATTTTATTTTATTTTATTTTATTTTATTTTATAAATTTTTTGACTCTAAAACTCTTACAGCTAGCTATCTCTTTATCTTGCCATACTTGAATATCTTAGGTGTCTGTGTATCTGGAATATATGTAGTTACTACTTTCATGAGCCTGTACTGTGTCTATGCTGGAGTAGAACTAAAATACAACTTGCAGGTAAGGCAATAAAATAAACCGTAATTAATTGAAATAGAACTGCGCTGCAGTAAAAGAGTGAGCATCAACAGAGGAATTTAAATGAAAATGCGAAATAACTGCACTATCAAATAAAAATGAGGCATAAAAACAAAAAAAAACAAGTAAGGAAAGGGCTGTCTTCGGCTGTGCCGAAGGCTTTATACCTTTCATGAATGCTAAACCACACTTATCGGAACAATCGATTGTATGGGAGCTATACGTTATGTTGGTCCGATCTGGCTGATTTTGCCTACATATGTTACATGTATAATATGTAGCAAACGTGCAAAGTTTAACGTTCCTAGCTTTTTAACTGCAAAAATTATAGCCCAAAACCCATTTATCGAAACTATCGATTATATGGGAGCTATATGTCATGTTGGTCCGATCTGAGTCATTTTCACTACACACGTTGCAAATACAATTTGTACTAAACTTGCAAAATTTTACGTTCCTAGCTTTTGAGTTGCAAGAGTTATAGGCCAAAACCCATTTATCGGAACAATCGATTGTATGGGAGCTATGCCTTCTATCGGTCCGATCTTGCTGGTTCCGACAAATGATTAATCCTATGCAAAATGGCGCCTGCTTGCAAAATTTCATCGAGATATCTCAAAAACTGAGGGACTAGTTTGCGTTCAAACAGACGGACGGACGGACGGACGGACGGACGGACGGACGGACGGACGGACGGACGGACAGACGGACATGGCTAAATTAACTCGCCTCATCGCCCTGATCATTTCGGTATACTTAATAGTGGGTCTATCTCTTCTTCTTCTCATACTTACAAACATCGGACCAAAGTTATAATACCATTTCATGTTCATGAAAGGTATAATAATAGCAAAAACATTTTACAATTGCTGAAACTGAATTACAAATGTTAAAATGCTATAAAAAGGTGCTGAAAATTTAACTTTACAATCAAACAGTTTTATGTTCTGTTTGAACTGATCGGCTATTAAAAATCAACTATTTTATTTGTCTTTGATGGCTGCCGTGTAGATGACTGGGCAATGTGAGCGCATGTGTGTGTTTCAAGTGCTTTTTAGAAAATTAAATTTTTTAATGTTCCATTCACTTATTTAACATTTGCCAAATTGCATTTATCTAAATCTAAATTATATACTTGAAAGGCTAAAGGAAAGTTTAAGAAAATGTCTGCCTTTGGAAATCCAACGCAGAATCACTCTGTCCTTTAAGTGATTTTTTGGAACGCGTTGGCAACGGAGAAGTTAAGTCGTATTTCGGATTAATATCGGGGGCCTCTTTTAACCCAGTCCACAAACATCCACTGACTCTGTACGCATTGAATTCGATTTAAAATAAATTTTAGCCATTCACGAAAGTAGTTTCAAGATAAATATCAAGCATTAAACTTTAAAAAAAAAATTTATTTGAGTGCACTTTGATTTATCGAAACGTAAATTTATATTTTTAAATATTTCTCCCTCTCTTCACAATTAATTGGCTAATTGCGTGTTACAAAAAATTAAACAGCGACAATGGAAAAGCTGTTAGCATTTAAACGTCCGCACTTTAAATTGATTATCGAACGAAATCAAGAAAAAATATGAAACAATGGCTAAAACAAAACGGTTCAATTATTTACCAATAACAATACGTTGAGCAAAGCATTCCAAATAACCAAACTCATTTTTATTTGTTTTGTTTTCATAATGGATGTGTGGCGCCAAATGTACATGTCGCATTTGTGTTACATAACAATCAGCTCTTTTTTGAGCAACAAATAGAATTTTATGTATGTATGTATGTATGTATGTATGTATGTATGAGTTTTCAAGTGGTGTAGGCAAAGTATAAAAGTGAAGGAGTGCCATGGGTGCAGCACATAAAAGAACAGTCTAATGATGTAGGAAAATTCCGACCAGATTTTTCACCTCTCTATTATATGTTGTTGTTTGTTTTTTTCTTAAGCTTACAAATTTAGCGATACGCAATGCTATGCCAACAGGTAAAACAGCTGATTTCGAAAATTTTAAATTGCTATTTCCTTGTTATTTACATATTTCTTCTTAATAAGATATTTAATAATATATTGAGAAAACTACATAAATTGGAGAAAATAAAAGAAATTGAAAAAAAAATTGGAAAACCAGTTTAAAAAATGAAAGAGAAACAGAAAAAAAATTTGGAAAAAAAATTAAAAAAAAAGTTTTAAAAATTAAAATAAAAAAACAAACACAAAAGAATTGAAACAATTTGAATATTAAATTGGAACAAAAGAAATTAAAACAAAAAAAAAAAATTAGGAAACAAAATTTAAAAAAATAGAATGAAAAAAAAAAACATAATTAATAAAATTACAAAAATTGGAAAAAATAAAAGAAATTGAAAAAAAAGTGGAACACAAATTTAAAAAAAAAAAATTGTTAACAAAATTTTAAAAATTGAAATTAGAAAACAACCAAAAAAATTATAAAAAAATTTAAAATATCTAAAAATTTAATTGGGACAAAAAAAAATAGTTTAAAAAAATAAAATGAAGAAAA
>OX608081.1:29799382-29811882 GCA_951509765.1 Sphenella marginata | reverse complement strand
TTATTTTATTTTATTTTATTTTATTTTATTTTATTTTATTTTATTTTATTTTATTTTATTTTATTTTATTTTATTTTATTTTATTTTATTTTATTTTATTTTATTTTATTTTATTTTATTTTATTTTATTTTATTTTATTTTATTTTATTTTATTTTATTTTATTTTATTTTATTTTATTTTATTTTATTTTATTTTATTTTATTTTATTTTATTTTATTTTATTTTATTTTATTTTATTTTATTTTATTTTATTTTATTTTATTTTATTTTATTTTATTTTATGTTATTTTATTTTATTTTATTAAATTTAATTTCATTTTATTTTATTTTATTTTATTTTATTTTATTTTATTTTATTTTACTTTATTTTATTTTATTTTATGTTATTTTATTTTATTTTATTTTATTTTATTTTATTTTATTTTATTTTATTTTATTTTATTTTATTTTATTTTGTTTTATTTTGTTTTATTTTATTTTATTTTACAAATATCAATAAGAGCACGAACAAATTACTTTAAAATCACCTGAGCTACATCGTTTCCTTACAACAACAAAAAAAGCACAAGTGTAACTGTTAGTTTTCGTTATTTCCGTATTTTTACTCTTTCGTTTAGTAACAAAAAGTGATGGCGCCAACTGAAAACAAGCGAATGCCAATGAAAGCAAATTAGAGTGATGACCATTACTAATGAAATGTTAACTAACAATTTTTAATATTCACAACACAAATTAATTTCTGACTGAATTTGGAATTCAAAAGTTACCGTTATGTGTAAGCGTGTTGAAGCGCGTCCGAAATGAAAACGAAAGTAACAGCTGAGTGCCAATAAAAAAAAACTTTAGAGCGCGCAAATGAAAGTAGAAATAATATATGAAGCGGAACAAATGCGAAGAGAAACTGAAAGTGAAAACCGAAAAAAGTGGGAAAAACGAAATAAAAGCAGATGTGAGCAACGCTCTCAAAGTTTTGTAAAAGACGTAGCTAATTAGCATGACATTTGTTTACATTTTGAAATTAAATGCAGTTGAATTTGTTATCAAAGCAAATTTGAGGTTTTGTATTCATTTACGAGCGTGATAATGTAGGCAGTTTTATTTTAAATATTCAACAAATTTACGTTTATAAATAATTAATTTGAATGCGAACTAAACTTTTTCTTTTGTTGCCAGTAGGCCTTCTGTGATTGAAGCAATGCCGAAATGAAAAAGAGTGGTTCAAAAAATTTAGATTCCGCACGTAAGCAGAGCAGAGAGGAATACATACCTAAAATATAGGACAGACATAACAATTCTAATAAGAAGATCAGGAGATCAGATGGTGAGGATGCCCTTCCCGGAGTTTTGGTCAGCGCGCCTTATCTGCAGAGGAAGTGTTTTAAACTGGTTATTAAGTCTATTTAAGCTACATAAGCTGAGATTTCGCTTATTTCATTTGCATTTCATTTGTAATTCGCAACCAGTTTATGAAAATTTCTAAAGATATACTTTATCTTTGCAATTCCAAAAGGGTGGGGTTTCACAGCGGAAACGAGAAGCCCAATAAATTCTTTTTAGATTTCTAATCAAGTTCAATTCTTTAAAAACAGAATTTAAAAAGTTTCGATTATTGAGAAAAAAAAATTTTTTTTGAACATTTGAGGATAACTTAAGATTCATATATCAGGAGTATAATAAAAAAAAATTTAAAATTGTTGACGGCTAAACATTTTTTGGATTAAGTGGAATGGAAAAGCAAAGTGCGAAAAAAAACATTCAGCTTATTTTTGTTTTGAAATTCCTCCCCAATTTATGACAACATTTTTTTTAATCTTACAATTAAAAAAAAAAAATTTTCAAAAAGTTAAAAAAAATATATATTAAAAAACCGCTAAAAAATTGAAAATTGGGTCCACAATTTATTGGTGAACTTGACCTTTTTTGATTTTCAAAAAGCAAAAATTTTTTTAAAATGTTAAATTTCAAAAAAAAAATGTTTTTCTTTCATACTTCTAAGAACTTGATTTGCTTTCTTATTTTTATATTTTTGCTTCACCACAGTAGTTTTTCGATTTTCATGAATCAAATTTTTTTTAAAATTGGAAATTTCAATACATTTTTTTTTAAATCGATTTTATGCCTCTAAGTATACGATTTACTTTTTTCAGAAATATTGAAAAAGTAAATGTAATATTAAATTTTATTGCAACAAAATATTTCCGAAAATTCAAATAAAAATTTTATTTCAAATAAATTTTTTTTTTTAAAAGTTGACCGAATTTAAAATTTCATAATAAAATCTTTTTTTGAGTTTAATTTTAATTAAAAAAAATTTATATTTTTAACAGTTTCGTTTTGTGGTAAATTTCATTCAAATCGGAAGCGTCTAAGACAATCATGTGGCGAGTTGACATGAAACGCCCCATATGTGAACACCGCAAAATGTGTTCGCATTTACATACCCATGCATTTACAAATCTTGACCAACTGGCACGTTGACGTCAATGTCAAGTTGTCCAAAAAATAAAACTACAAACTGTAAGCAAAAAAAAACAACAACAACAACAACAAACAATTTCTTTTGGGTAAAAAACGTTGCCCAGCTGTTGGTGAGACCTAAAAACGCGCTTAGACTACTGACTTTGGATTTTCGTTTTAAATGCTCCTGTTAAACATTTTGCTTTTTATTTAATTTTTTATTTTTTTTTTATTTTTATAGCTTCTCTACTTTCTGCAAATATTTTTGTGGTCTCAGCAAGTTTTTGATGACTTTGGTAGCTTTTGCAAACGCATGCAATTCCGGGAACAAAAACTTGTGAGAGCGGCAAAAATTAGTCGCAAAAGAAATAAACGAAAAAAATAAAAAAATAACAAAACTTTTTCAAAGAAAACCCAAAGCTACAAACAACAACAAAATTGAACTAAGACAACACAAACAAAATTTTTGAAAAACCAAAAATTTTGCGCAAATTTCGGTTTTGAACTTTTTAACTTTTTGCGTAGTAAAATTTGTAGTTTCCAAAACATGCAAAAACGTATGTGTGTTTGATAGCAAAGCAAGTTGTTTGAAGTTGTACTTGACTCTATTACCTGTCGGTGGCGTTTGTATGTCATTTGTAGACACCTGAACCCAAAACATAAACAACAAAGAGAATTTGTTAATGTATTTGTTTAGCTGCTAGTTTTTCAAGGTGTTACATATGCACTCGCATACATATCTACAAACACAGGGCTGTATTATGTGTAGTAGAGATTAAACACAATTCGGTTTTAGGGGGCCACAAGCCGATCATTTCTATGAGTTCTTCGAACGCTAGTGCAAACTTCAATACTTTGTACTCAAGTTTTAACCTGAAGTGATCATTATTGCGCCAATATATAATCCAAAAGAACAGTTTTTAGAATTTTTGTCTGTTTGTCTGTATATTTGTTCGGGTATCACACAAAAACTGTTGAATATATTTGAATATAACTTTCAATGTTTCATTAGCAGACGTTTAACTTAAAGTTTAAGACTAACTATATTTCGATAACTTGAGCAATTTCGGAGTTATCGAACAATATGTTGACCGAGGTGGCCCAACGAAAAGTTCTTATGAGTGTAGTGTTTTGACATTTGAAAGCAAATAAATATTAAGTTCTAATTTTTTTTTTTTTCCGACACAGTCTAATAATTGTATTTATTTTCCCCCATGAGTAGGGACCTTATAAAGCTAGTGTGAATACCGCTCTGTACCCACATACTTTACACACATACTTCTGTATGATTCAAGTTATTTGTTTTATTTAACTGGTTGCACCACAAAAGCCAACTTCATTGCTGGTTGCATCGACTTGTTGCAAGTGGTTTGGCTTTGCAGTAAAACATGAAAAGTAAGCTGTTGCATGTTTAATTTCTTTTCTTTTCATTTTTATATCTTTTTGTCAGCTATCTGCACTGTTTTCTCTCGTAAAAATAAAACCCACAATAGTTACGCAATAAACATGTTGCAAGTGAGTAAAAGTTGCGTAACAAATGTTTGTTAGCTTAATTGTTGTTGTTGGTGTTGGTGTTGGCGTTGTTAGCAACTCGATGTGTACATGAATGTTTGAGGAAGTATCTTAGCGAATTAATTTCGCGGTAGCTAAACATGGTTATTTTATTTTAAAAACAAATTTTTTTTGTTTTATTAGAATGACTTGTGTGAGGGAGATAGTGAGAGCTTACTTTTCCCGAAGTAGGGCGCGAAGGATTTATTTTATTTGATTACTTTTATCTAATTTTTTTTAAATTTAATTTATTTATATTTTTCTTTTACATTTTTTAATTTTGTAAGCATTTGTAGTTTTTTTTTATTTATTTTTTATGTTTTTTTTTAGGTTTTTGTAACTTTTCTTTGTATTAATTCTTTTCTTTATTTTTAATACTTTTTTCATTTCTTCGCCTTCATTAAATTTTTTTTTATTTTATTTATTTAAATTTTTTTATGTGTTGTTTTTATTTTTTTTTTAATTATTTTATTTTTTAAAATTTATTTTGTTTTATTTTATTAAGTTTTTATTTTATTTTATTTGATGTTATTTTATTACTTTTTTTTATTTTTTTTTTAATTTGCTTTATTTTATTCTTTAAAATTTCTTTTATTTTATCTGAGTTTATTTTTAGAAATTTTTTTTATTTATTTCTTAAATTTCTTTTACTTTATTTTTTCAAATTTATTTTCTTTAATTTTATTTAGTTTTTTTTACTTCTGTTTTGTTTATCTTATCTTATTTTATTTGATTTTATTTTTATTAATTTATTTTATTTTTTAAAGTCTATTTTATTTTCTTTTATTTTATTCCTTCTACTTAATTTTTTTTTGTTTAAATTTAAATCAATTTTGTTTATATTTATCTTTTAACTTTTTTAAATTTTATTTTATTATATTGCTTTAAATATATTTTCTTTGTTTCAATTCATTTACTTTTTTCATAATTTTTTTTTTTTGCTTTTTTTGCCTTTGTTTTATTTTATTTTTTTTCAATTTATTTTATTTGATTTAATTTAATTTTTTTATTTATTTTTATTTTTTAATTTTAAATAATTAAATTAGTTTTAATTTTTTAATTTATTTTTATATTATTTAACTTTTTAAAATTTATTTTATTTTATTTTTTTCTGTTATTTTATTTGTTTTAATTTTTTTTATTTTATTTTATTTGATTTTATTTCTATACATTTTTTAATTTTATTTTTGAAATTTCTTTTTTTTAATTTTTTTAAAGTTTTTTTCTTGTATTTTATTTTTTTTATTATATTTTTTTATTGTTATAAATTTTTTTTATTTTATTTTATTTGATTTTAATTTTTTAATTTAGTTTTTTAAATTTCTTTCATTTGATTTTTTTAAATTTATTTTATTTATTTTTTTCATTTTTTATTTGAATATTAAAATTGTCTATTAAAATTAATATTCTTGCTTGAATCTCTGATTTTTACTAAACAAATTTAATTATTTCTGGAATCTTCCTGTTCATTCCTGCTGGTAATAAATACAAATCAAAAAAATAATTTCAAATTTCAATTCATTCACCACTCACAGTCTTGTTTACACTCAACACAAATTGTTGCTAATGAATTTTCGCTAACAGAATTTTCAAACGTCATTTCAATGCCAATCAACATAAGCGTGTTGTTGTGCGTTTGTACTTTGCAAAAGATGTAGAGAGCAGCAGCTAGGCAAAAGCACCCAACAAAGCACGCAATCGAACAGCTTTTTTAACCTTGAACTGCTGTGAGTGGCACACTTTATTGGATGCTGGGGCAAAGTCAATTCAACCGACAAGTTGTGCATAGTCAACCAACAAACGGATTAGCTATGCTCAGTGGTGTTTCTATGTATGGATGTATGTATGTATGTATGTATGTGTTTCTGTGAAACAAACGGGGCTACCCAATAAGCAAAGGGAAATTTATAATCTGCTGTTTGATTGGTATTTAGTTCTTAAGTTGAGTTTCAGTTGGAACTATTCAAAATGTTGGAATATATTTTTTGCTATGCTTACTGGGTTAACACAACTACAAACCGCTGCATGTATGTATATCTGTGTTAAATTTATGCTTAATGCAAAATACTTGTTTGCATACATTTGGGACACATTGGTTTTAATTGTTTTGTTGAATCCATTTGGACTTAAAAATCACTTCGTTTGTTTAATTTGAATGACAAATGAACTATTATTACCTAAAGTACAAATGTCGGTATGTTTAAATGTAAATAAGTTAATGTACAGATACGCGATAAGAGATGGTAATTGTTAAAAGTTTTGAAAACACTTGACAATAATATTTTAGCACAATGAATGACTTTTGTAAACTTGAGACGCGCTTTCAATTAGATTCACCTCGTTAATGTATTTGTTTATTAAATATTCCACACAAACAGTGATGTCGCTTTAGTGGCAATGAATTAAGATGCCTTCATGGCTATTTAAATATATAGATAAAGGTCAAGAAGTATTTCTTTAAGTGTCAACGAACTGCCTTGGAAAGAGAGCACGCCCAAAAATCAATATTAGTAGAGTCTACATTAAAGAGTCCTTATTCTTTTTGCTTGAAATGCTCACAATTTTCGTTGATATTTATTAACTCACAGAAGGAATAAACAGGAAGAGTTTGTGCGCCCTTGAAATTCAAGAAATAAATAAATAATAATAAATATTAAAAAAATAAATTAAATAAATTTAAAAAAAAGTAAAAAAAGAATACAACAAATTTTAAAATAAAATAAGATAAATTAAAATGAAAAAAATTTTAAAGAATAAAATTACAACAATTTAAAAAAATTAAACGTAAAATATTAAAAAAAAAATCCCAAAAATAAATTTAAAAAATTTAAATAAATACAATAAAAGAAATAACAAAATAATAAAAAAAAAATAATTTAAAATTAAAAAAAAAATTGTATTTTGTTATTTTATTTATAAGTCGTTAAGCTCTTACGAAAAAAATGTGCATTTGATCTACATAGCGTATGAGTAACATTTTATTTTTTTTATTGTGTGTAAAAAATTAAAAAAAATTAAATTAGAAAAATTTATAAAAATTAAATCAAACCAAATAAACTAAAAAAATTTTAATAAATAGAATAAGAAAAATAAAATAAAGTAACTTTTAAAATATAATATAAAATAAAACAAATAAAAAAAATTTTTAATAAAATAAAATAAAGGCAAAAAACGCAAAAAAAAATTTAAAGAATTGATAAAAAAAAAGTTACAAAAAATGAAAACAAAAAAAAAATCGAAAAAAAATTACAAGAACATGAAAAATAAAAAAATTTAAAGCAATGTAATAAAATAAAATACAAAAATTTAAAAGAAAAATATAAAAAAAATTGAAGAAAACAAATTAAATAAAAGCAATAGAAAATAAAAAATTAAATGGTTAACATTTGCACTCAAATATGATTTTCAAAAACAAAAAATTTCAAATTTTGAAAAATATGGCACTTTGTTATTTTATTCATAAGTCGTTAAGCGCTAACTAAAACTAACTAAATGTGCATTTGATCTACATGGCGTATGAGCAACATTTAATGTTTTATTGTGTACACTAAAAAAAATTTGGACGAATTCAATTTTAAATTGAAATTTATGTGAAGTAACTGTAAATTGTCAAAACTTATTGCATTTCTAATCACTGCTGAGATTGAAATTTGATTTGAAAATGATTTTGATTCGTGCCACAAAACCAGATCAGCAATATTTCAGCAAAACTTTCGTTTTCGATTTTTAATGCTTTCTCGAAAGCTTGCAATTCAAACGAATTAACAATCAAATAGATACCGAGAAAAGCTCTTGTTCTGGACATACATCGTTTTATTTGAGTTGAACAATGTGAAATCAGATATTGTTTTACATAGAATTTATTGAAGCAAAGCATGCAGTGCTCAGATTGAAATGCTTTGTACTCAAATTGCAATTTATGGTGCTACGAACTTAGGTAGGTGCGTTCTAACATTAAGCATAACATTGGTGAAACAAATACCACAATACGTAGGTACATATTTATCAAAAAATTACAGTGAATTTCCAAAAAAATACACAGAATAGCAAAAACTGCACTATTTTAGAAATTTAAGTTGAAAACGTGCTGTTATTGTTTTGTTTTAAGAAGTTGCATACATATTTTGAATGTTATTATTTTTGTTGTACCTAAAAATACCAACAATTTTAAATAATTTTTGATAAATACAAAAAAATTGTAAATAAATAATAAAAAAAAAAATTTTAAATAAAAAGATAAATAAAAATTATTTTTAAAAAATACAAAACTTTTTAAACAATTAAAAAATTTAAAAAAAAATATTGAAGTGCTTTTTGCAGTCGGTTCTAAAGATACATACATTTATGTTTTTGGTGATATTATGGACATTTCTGCCATTTAAAAAATTTTAAAAATCATATAAAAATGTTTTGAAAATTTTTGGTTTGAGTTAAACAATTTTTTTTTATAATTTTTTTTTTTTCATTTTCTTTTTGGTTGTGTTTTTGAAAATTTTCGGTTGGAGTTCAAATTTGTTTGTTATAAAGTTATTCAAACTTTTTTTTATAAAATTTAAAAAAATTTTTTTTTATAAAATGTTTTGGCATTACTTGAAATTTTTTTGCCTCATCCTTTTTTTGAGTTTTTGAAAATTTTCTGTTTGAGTTTAAATTTTTTTTTTCTAAAAACTATTTTTTTTTTATTAATTATTTTTTTATTCCATAAAATATTTTCACATTACTGGAAAATTTTTTCCCCTATTTTTTTTGAGTTTTTGAAAATTTTCGGTTTGAGTTAAACTTTTTTTTTGTAAAAACAATTTTTTTATTAATTTTTTTTTCATAAAATGTTTTGACATTACTTGAAATTTTTTTTGCCTCATCCATTTTTGATATTTCTGTTTCAGTTTAAATTTTTTTTCAAAAAATTTTTTTTTTTTGTTAAATATTTTTTTCCTATTCTTTTATCTTTATTTCTTCATTATGAAATGAGTATTTTCACTTTGAGGTTTTATTCATCATATTTCCAGTTTGAGTATGCTTTGTTACAAAATATTTAAATAAAATTTTATATTTTGACTTGGTTTTTGTGCTTTTTTTTTCTTGGATAAAATTTAAAATTTTTTAAACTTTTTCCATTCCCTATTTAAAGTAAAGCTTTTAGTTATGTATTCCAACTCATATACTGCCGTTCATGCTAGCTCATAACGAACTGGACGAAACAGCAAAAATCATTCATAAATAAAAAAAAAAAAAGTTTTAACACTTTTAAATCAAAAAAGTTTTTAAAGCGTTTTCTAAAAATATTGAGCTTTTATGAGTTTTTTCAATTTCAAAAATGCAAACGTCAAAAAAAAAAAAAACTTTTAGATCACTTTTGGAAACTTTTGCATAAAAATGCAGCAATTTTGAAATATGTAGCTATAATTTTTTGAGATATGGGGTAAAATTATTTTTCCACAAAAAAATTCCCAAAACTCAAAACTCGAAAACAAAAAATACATTTTTTTTAGTTTGGCGAAATACTTTTTTTTTAAACTGACTTCGCGCCTCAACGCGAAATTTTTTTATTTTAGTTAAAATTTATATAAAAAATTTAGGTAAAAAAATTTTTTTTCGTTCATTTCAAAAAATTCTTCATATAAGTTTTCTCTTGGAAATATGGAAAAAGTAAAAAATTTAAATTTTAATTTTTTCTTTTACTCCATTATTTCTTTACAATTTAAAAAAAGAAATTGAACTGTGAACTTTTTTATGAAATTTAATGTATTTTTGCTCCAGACATATGTACATATGTACATATATACTATGTTTATATATACGTATCCATGTGTCCCTTAACTCACTCATAATCTCCTTACATAAGCCACTGCAAAGCAATTTGCAATTCTGCCAGGATGCGGCAAAGACGAATCGAAGGGAATCAACGTTAAGCTGCTTATAGCAAGCTCATGACCAATGGTTGTGGAGATAGTAAAATCATACAAAAGCATTACAAACTTTAGTTTAAACAAACTGAATTTTGCTATACAAAAATTTTCAAATCGCCAGTAATAGCGTTTATGGTGATTAATTTAATTTTTGCTTAACTCTGTAGACATTTTCGGACATTTCCAGTTTTTTGTTTTTCTATGACTTCATTTGGTAGCTTGTGTGTGGGTTTTTTTTTTTTTCGTTTTTCTACCTTTTTTTGTCTTTTTTTCATTTGCCGATTTAAACGCTTTTACAATTCGTCTTAGATTGTAAGGTATTTCAGCTGGTTATTGGTTTTTCCTTTGAGCTTTTCTAATTACTTCGCTAGGTGTAGGGTTCCAATTGATGGTAGTATCTTGTTTCATGGTTATTTAGCTAATAATTCTGTAGTTAAATTACCAGATTTTTGTAGTTTTAGTTAAGGCAATTCATTTAAGGCATTGAACCAGGTATGTTCCAGTAATAGAACCATCACCTTGGATACATTCTTATGCACTATCTTTCACGAAAATCGCATAGGGCTTTTATATTCTCTAAGCGCGCTCAACCTAACCTCTTTAAGTGCGATTTCAAGAAAACACAACCAGCTTACTACTCTTTTTACAGCTCAACAAACTAATGTAATCAATATTGGTTTTGGTGTTTTGAAAAGTTTTATTAACCTAATCGGTTTTCTTGGTTAAAAATACTTAACTCTAGCTAAAATCTACACAAACTAAACTCTACAAAGCTTAAACAAATCTCAGAGAAATTTTGTACACAACAAAAGTTTAGCAGTTTTCCATGTTTATGGTTGCGGGACTTCCTTGCTTTCTTAACCCCACCCCACTCATATAATTTGACTAACTCACTCAACTTGAAATGGTTAGCGGAGCAGTGCGGAATATAACAGGCAAACGATTGAGATCCATTTCGTGTGAGACAAGACACTTTACAACAAAATATTAAACAATAGTTAGTTGGGCGCATAAAATTGAAACCAATGAAGGAGGGGAAGAGAAAAGGTTTAACTTCAAGCCGTCAAAGTGAATGAAATTATTAAAACGGAAAACGTTGGCAGCTTTAAAAGAAACTATGAACCAATGCAAGAGTTGGTTGGTTTAAAACAAATTTTTTATAGAACAAGTAAGGAGAGCGCTGTTTTCGGATAAGCCGTTAGATTTATAACTTTCATGATTAAACATCGTGATTTTTGCTTTCTCATCCCTAGCAGATATATCGAGTCTATATCCTCGATTGATTCAGATTACTAGGTGCGCCAGATGATAAAAATGTTGTTAAATGACGAGCTCAAATCAAATATTTCCAGATATCTTACGAAGCACGATTTGCCTTTTTAAACAAAGTGAGGACTAACGATAAACGATTGTTGAAATTATCGTCTTAAAACTGTATTATATATTATATTCTATGTTTATTTAGTGACAAAATCTCATATTAGATAAATACTCGTAAGTATCGATAAAAAATTGCAAAATCTTTAAAATTATCGATATCAAAAATCGATTTTTCTTATTTCGGAAATTAATTAAAACTAGATATTTTTATAAAAATAGTTAAATACTCACAAATTTCTGCAATAAAATCGAAAACTACTTCTTATTTCAGGTCACTGCTGCTCATTCAATAACGATAAATTCTAACCAAAACTTTTCATGTTATCGCTATCGAAAATCGATTATTCATGAATATGCCAAAAATGTTGCATGAAGAATTAAAATAAATATGCTAATATTTATGTCGCGCCGAGCAATAAAATGATGATGAAATAAAACCAACAACAAAATGAATTGAAATTTATGAATCGGAAAACCACTAAAAATTTACTTTTAGCAGAAATTGATTTTTTTTTCTCTAGAAAACGCAGAGAACGCTTAGCTGAATGTCAGAACTTATAATACACTGCCCACGATTTTAATAATTATATCTCCTAAATCATTAGAGATATGGAACTCACCTTTCATTTCTTACACATATTTTACTAATATATTTTGTGTCACCATGTTGCACATCTTGGTTGATAACCCCGAAAGTGGTCGAGTTATCGAAACAGCTGACACCTTAAACGTTAAGTTAGACTTACAGTAATGCAACTGTGAAAAATGCTGTCAATTCTATTCAGTACTTTTTGAGTGATGCGCGCGCAAACATGCTGTCATACAGACAAACATACTAAAAACTCTCAATTTGTACTATATTGGCTTAGTAATGAACTCGTCTTTAAATTTTTGTAGAATATCTGCAATGTAAAACGTTTTTCTTAAACCTCAAATACATATCTTTTTATCGCTAAATGTGTCGCAGTGCACCCCAAACACTTTCTAAGGGTTAACAAGAAAATACCGACACTAATAATGACGACAACAATTTATTGAAGGGTTTCCTGTGGACACCTTTAAAAAACGATATATCGTAAAGGAAGCACACATTTTACAACTAAGCTTACCACTTTTAACCCTTTTTATTTGCTTTTGCGTTGCCATGGTTGGTTGCGCACAAAGTAACCGAACAAAGAAAAGGAAAAGCAACAGAGCTTTT
>OX608081.1:29789382-29794382 GCA_951509765.1 Sphenella marginata | reverse complement strand
TTTGGTATATTTGTGGTAATTTTTTTTCGAAATGGTGTATGGTATTTTCTTCCATGCAAATTGAAGCTCATATAGAAGAAATTTGTAAAAAATCAACGGGATTTTCAAGAGCTTGGAGACTTGCATTTTGTGAGACTATAATTTAAAAGGCTACAAAACTGCATACTCAGAAAGTATATTATAAATATTACGTGAAACTAAAAAATTGTCAAAACTTTTTTTTTTAAGTTTTCAAAATTTTTTTTTTCTTATTTTCAAAGAATTTTTTAGAATTTTTGCGTGAAGTTGAAAGCGCGCAATCAAAAGTTTTTTGTGACAGAATAATTCGTATTTTTATATAAAATAACAGAAGTTTTCATAATGTATAACCAAGTGAACCATTTTGTGTGGCACTTACTGTACATTCATACTTAAAGCTATTAAAAACCTATTAGAAGCGAAAGTTGTGACAAAGCCAAAAACGAAACTAAGCAGTAGTGAAATTAAAATACAACAACAAATGGCAGAAATAAAACCAACATACATTTGTTAAACAAAAGCCAAACATGAGAAACGCATACCAACAAACATAAATTAGAAAATGCTTTGGCAGCAAAAATGATGTAGGCGGCTGGGTCGTTGGATAAGACAAAAGAAGCGCCGTAATAATTGTTGGCAATGAAGTGCGTTGTAGCGCACAACACGACTTAAAAGTGTACAAAGTCATAGTCACAACAAAGTAGTTGAGCCAAAATGACTGCAGATAGCTTGAACGCGCAAAAGAACATAACGAGCCGCAATTTACTGAGCGAAAAAAAAAGTATTCAAAAACGTAGCACAAGAAAGCGCCTTATTCGAGCAGTGAGGTGGCGCCTAAGAAACATTGTTAACACCTAAACTGACGCTATGCAACGGCCTGCTGAGTTGGCCACAATGCAGACACATCCCGCACCAGCGAGCCAACCAGCCAGGCAGCCACACATGCAACGCAGAGTTCCGGCTTTGGTCGCAGTTGTGTTGGCAGCGCGCGCTGTAGCCCCAAAGGCGCAGCAATGCTTCACGCTCGCTATATTTACGGCCAAGTTGCTGGCTGCATATTTGCATGCATTTGAGCTTAGTTCGCGTGGTTATTTGCAGTCGCCGCCACCGCCGCCATGCTGACGCACTTAGTGTTTGCCGCAACGCAGCTGCAAAATTATAATTCATATTTTTGTTGTTGCGCTCGAAGGCTGCCTGATGTAGTGGAAACGTAGAAGCAGGAGCCTTGACTTTGTATGTGCGTAATGGGTGATTCATTTGCACGGTTTTCACGCTGTTTTTGTATTCCTCGAGTGGATATTTCATAATAAATTGCTGCGCTGCTAGAGAGAATATATTTCTTTTCATAAAAATTAAATTTGAAATATGTTTGAGAATAAGTAATGAGTAAATTACCTATTTAAGATTTTCCAAGTTCATAGTAAGTATATTATATATTAATTGCTTTGAATATATCTTCAGTGCGGCATAGCAGTAAACATACAAAAATTGCCTATCAAAGCTCCTCGTATAGCCAGGATAAATAACAAAATTACCTGAAAAAAAAAAAATTAAGAGAAATTTAATTAGTAAAATGATTAATAATTATTTTTTATGCTATTACTACACATAATAAAACTGAAACAGATAGACATATACATTAGACAATGCAAAAAAACTTTTTTTTTTGCAATGTTATTTTTCAGAATCGCGAAAAAATTTTTTTTAAATTTTTACACATAATAAAATTAAAACAGGCATACATATATCTACATTAGACAGTGCTAAAAAAATGGATTTTTTATTTTATTTTTCAAAATCGCGAAAAAATACTGTAAATGTCTATATTTTTACACATAGTAAAATTAAACAGATAGACATAAACATTAGACGGCCCTAAAAAATATTTTTTTTCCAAAATTATTTTTCAGAATCGCGTAAAAAGCTAAATTTTTATATTTTTGCACATAATAAAATTGAAACATCCATACACAAACATTAGACGGTGCAAAATTTTTTTTAAAATTATTTTTCAGAATCGCGAAAAAATGCTGCACATTTTTCAGACAATACAAATTTTTTAGAGGTGTGTTGTTTCTAGTTTTAGATTTCTTTCGGACCATTCTGAATTTTCTCTTTAACTACCAAAAAATCAGAAAAATTACATATATACATATCAAATAATACCGAATTTTTTTTGCAGTTGATACATTAAATTGTTATGTAAAGTGAAACTGGAAAATTTTTGTTTGCCAACAATCAAGAAAAAATAAATCCAAAAACAACAAATAACAAAAAAAATGTTTTTGTATGTCGAATTTAGCAAAATGCTGTTACCTGATATGAAATTAAAAATAGAAGCATATGAAATGCAAATGGAAATTTTTCAAAAATAAATTACAAATTCAAAAGCGCATTTATAAGTGGCTTGGGGAAAATGCGATTTGTCTGTGAGTTAGTATGTGGCATGGGTGCAAGAATTCGGTATGAGCATGATGGATCTTTCTCTAAAGATATCTACTAGTCATATGTTGTATTTGCAGATTTCATGTAACCCAGCTAGCCATAGCCGGAGTGCGCCGCAAAAGCAAAAAACCAAAAGTATAAATAAGTAAATAAAAAATCAAAAATATCGAATGTGTTCCAAAAATTGCAAACAATTTTATATTCTTATTTTGTTGCTATTTTCTACCAACAATTTGTTTGTGTTTACAGCCATTCCATTTTTCAAGTATCTTGGTTTTGTTTAATATTATTTTTCGCCTTTTTTGGTTTTTTTTCTTCGATTTATGCCTAAAAATAATCAAAACCATAAAAAAATCGAAAACAATTTAAAATAAATAAAAAAAAAAATTTTATTGTCTTTGACTACTTTTAATTGTTTTCATTGTTTGATTACTTTAAACAATTTTTAATGATTTGGATAATTTTTTGGCAAAAACTATACTTGAAAAAAAAAAATAATAACAAACACTAAAAACTTTCAAAACTTTTTTTTTAAATTTGTTTTTGATTTTTTTTTTTACCCATGACACCAAAAATTACCCGAATGCTATCAAAGTGGACCGAAATTTACCTAAAGAGGTTTAAATTAAATTTCTAAAAAACTTTAGAAAACGTCTATAAAAGCCTCTAATAAGAGTCAAAAATTTCTGAGCAACTTTATTAAAAATAATCAAAAACACACTCCAAATTCATTTGATATTCGGTGCAATTTTGTGTTGTTTTCTATAGCTCCCTTTTGGTAGAATGTCAAATCTGCTCATTTTCACTACCGCAATGCTCTCATTTGTGTGTAAAATGCTCTGAGAAATGTGCTTTTCATAGCGCCAAATATAGTCTTCTTCACGCCATTTGGTTAACTGGGATATGTATGCGCATACATTTACATATATCACTCAACCACAATATATAAAATTTAGAAACATCTTAAAACATCAAAAGGCACAACGGAAGCACCTCAATGATGGCACGACTTGAATGGCAACAATGTTTGGTTTGAAGTTGAGACTTTGATTTATTTATTTCTGTCTGTATCTGCTACAATTCTATATACACCAAGTTAACATGTGTATTTGAGTTTTTGTTGTTTTTATACCCAGCGTACTAGTACTAGTACAAGGGTATTATAATTTTGTCCACATAGCGGTACTATGTAACGGCGCAAAATAATCGAGTTAGATATAGAGTTCCATATATGAAAGTTCTTAGGTTTAAAAGAGGAATTGATTAAGGCATGTCCGTCCGTCTGTCCGTCCGTGTACACGATAACTTGAGTAAAAATAGAGATATTTGCATGAAATTTTGCATACAGGTTACTTTCTGGCCAAGGTGAGCTGCTGTAAAAATTGTCGAAATCGGATGATAACCACGCCCCCTTTTTCGATATCGAAAATTTCGAAAATCACATAAATTGACATAACTTGCGTACAAACTGAGATATTTGCATGGAATTTGTTATGCAGGCTACTTTCTGGCCAAGGTGAGCTGCTGTGAAAATTATCGAAATCGGATGATAACCACGCCCACTTTTTCCATATCGAAAATAACATAAATTGACATAACTTGCGTACAAACTGAGATATTTGCATGAAATTTGGTACACAGGTTACTTTCTGGCCAAAGCAGGTTGGTGTTTAAAATGGGCGAAATCGGATAATAACCACGCCCCCTTTTTGGAATATAGAAAATTTCAAATAAAATTCTAGGGCCTATATCATTGCCAAGTCATGGTATTTGTATCTCGTTCTGAAAACTAACACCCTGGGTATTTAATGTTCGGTTCACGCGAACTTAGACATCCTTACTTGTTTCTTTTTTTTACAATTTCAATTCACTGGGTTTATAAAAGTTGCAAATGTTTAATTAGCGCAGCGCTTCTGCTTTGTGTCTGAGTTATAGCTTTTGACTCTGTTGAAACATGGAAAGCACCCAATTCATGCTAAGCAACCTGTCTTATAAGCCATTTGATGTTGTATTTGCGTATTTGTGCATGAGTTTGTGTGTGTGTGTTATATATGTATATATTTTCATTATATTTTTGCTTGCGCTTTTAGGATTCTCTTGTTGCTCGTTTGTTTTCATATTGTTGATAAATGTTAACGCCTTTTTCTGGTATTCATACATTTACTGCCTTTTTTCTTTTCTTTTCTTTTCTTTTTTTTTTTTTGTTATTTTGTTTTTTTTTTTTTAATTTAGCGCGCTTCCACGGAGCATCGCTTGATGAAGAGGATTTATATGTGTTTGTTTATGCAATTTATGAAAGTAGATTTTTTAAGAGGAAAGCAAATTTTTCATGTTGAATCTTAATTAAATTCACTTAAAATGAATTTTATTTCAATCGATATTTTTCTCTGTGAGCATATTCGACGCCTTCGACGGAACTTTAAAAGCTCGCCAGAAAAGGCTTGAAAACCAAAAATTAACATATTTTTAGGCGCATGATTTCGTAGTTAAACCCAGTCTTCGGCTAAAACTACTCAAGGAAAATCGATTTGAACGTT
>OX608081.1:29781882-29784382 GCA_951509765.1 Sphenella marginata | reverse complement strand
AAAAAAAAAATGAATTAAATTTTTTTTTGCATTTTTAAAACAAGTCGTGTCACCGCCCACTTTTGGTAAACTCCAAACAAAAATCATTGAAGATATTAAAACAAAATTCGGCGCTATTGATGACTTCCCCCATAAAAAATTTTCTGTAGAAAACAGATTTAAAAGGGCTTAGGACCACGCCCCTTTCTCTATAAAAAAAACTATTCCGCCAATACAAAGAAAATAATTTATTCAGTACATAAGACAAATTAAAAAAAAAAATGAGACAAAAATAATTTTTTTTTTATTTAAAAAATAGGCGTGGCACCGCCCACTTTTGGTAACTTTAAAGCAAAAACACTTGAAAATAGCAAAAAATAGATTCGGTCCTAAGATTATTCCGCCTACATAGAATTTTCTGAGTAAAAAGATAATGAAATCGGCTATGGCCACGCCCACTTTTATATAAAATATTTTTAAAGTTATTATAAAATAACTTTTCAAGAAATATTTCTTTAAACATACAAATTTGCGAAATGCCTATGAGCGAAAAAATTATAGACATTTTTTTTTGTGTATGGGCGTGGTTCCACACTTTTTGTAGTGCACTGTAACTCAAACCATGTAATGCCATAACTCGAAAAAAAAATTTAGTTGCCGCAATTTGATGAAAAAGCCGTTTTTATAATTATAATAGTTTGTTGTGAAATCGGTTCACAGCCACGCCTATTTTTATAATGTATTTCTGAGTGGGTTTGTAAAATGTGGTTTTTTTTTTTTTTTTTTTTTGGTAGCTATGATACGCTACAAAGCTTATACGACTTCGACATATAACGTTCAGCAACACCAAAAGCTTTGCGAAAATTGCAAAAGCGCTTTACGAGCCGTACGAAACAATGCAGATTTTTAGACAAGTTGACTACAAATTCGAAACTAATTTTAACTAGTTCCATTGTCTATTTAAATTTCACTACTATTATATTGCGCGCAACTGTTTGTGTCAACTTCTATATTTTTTCAATTAATATTTTATTCCCTTACACTATCTCTTATCGCTCATTTATTATCTTTAAGCTTTTCTGTTTATAACTTTTGCGCAAACTTTACAAAATTTTAATGCTCCAAAAAAAAAAAAAAAAAAACACATTCCATTAGCGTAAGGCAAATGTACACGCTCCCAAATCTCTACTACAACAACAATATTATCATAATAATCCGTGCAGATTGGCTTGAGCTGTTGAAGTCAACTTGTGTCATGTAACTAAAAGGATTATTAGCGCGCGCTTGCATGCCTGCTTTATACAACAAATATTAACCTGCATGCAAATATGTATTAAACACACACACACACACATACACACATACACATGTAGGGCGCAAATTTACCAGTGTTCTTATGTGTTCGCGTGTGTGTGTGTGTAGTTGCATATACAATTATCAGCGCCGTTGCAGCGTGCCTTTGCTCATTATCTTTGTCGCTTTTGTTGTTGACATTGTGGTTGATTTGGTTTCACCAGCCACATTGAAACTAAAATATGTACAAGCTTGTAATTATCACACCCACAGCTATGTACATATGTGTGTGTATGTGTAGGTGTATCATAGCTGTAAAAGTTAATGCGCATAATACACGAGAAATTTAATTAATTTGATATTTCTATAACTGCAACACACACACACACACACACACACACAAACAAATGATTAATACACCATACAGTATGATATTATATATTTGATTAAAACATACGCAGCCTAATGCTCATTTATACATGAAAACCTCAAACTCATTCTTCATCTCTGATTAGTGTTTGGCTGCTTCTGAGTTGTTGGTCGCGACAGTTGCGGTGCTGCAATGTAACATTGAATTTGTTCTTGGTTTGTAGTGAAATATACATATGTACATATGTACAAGCCAAGTAGAATTATGATCAACATATGTTTTGCTTCACTGACGCCACCCAATCCCACCCTCCAAAGATAATTCGATTTATGTAATTTGTAAGCGTACTTCCTTACGTGATTGCGCTCTTTTATATATAAAGCTATGTATGTAACTAATTTATATATTTTTGTATTTCAGCTATGTTATTATTAAATGAGATTATATACATTGTATATATTTTTGTGTCATGTCACGCTTGTTGGTTATTAATAAATCATTAAGGCAACATAAATTCAATTGACAAAACAGCTAATTAATAATTAATTTGCTTTGTCATTATACATACCATGAGTTGAGTTTGAGTGATACATTGCGTATGAGTGATATTTTAGTGGGATGAACAAGGGCGTATACATACTAGGGATGTCAACACCGGAGAGCTTACAGAGTTGTCGGGATTGGAAAAAATTTCATTTAAGATTTTTTTTATTTTTCTTTTAAAAGTGTTACATTCCTAATTACTTTTCTTTTCAAAAAATAAATTGAATAATTAATTTCTTTCGGCATTCTGCCATCTTCAGTGACAAATTTAGTTCTCTGAAGATGGCAAAAAGCCGAAATCGGTTTATCAAGAAA
>OX608081.1:29744382-29776882 GCA_951509765.1 Sphenella marginata | reverse complement strand
TCAAATTATCGCCAAGCTAATATATAAAAATTTAAAATTTGACCTTTATTTTCGAGCCAAGCTTAGACGCTAAAGAAAGAATTTTATAAAACTCAAGCTTGGAAGGTAAAAATTTTTTTTTAAACCTAGCTTAGATTTAAAATGTGAGTTTAACTTTTAGGTGATGCTTAGAGCTAAAATTGGAATTTTATTTTGAAGTCAAGCTTGAAAGTAATAGCGCTAGTTTTATTAATAAGAAGGAACAATTTTACACTGATTTTTAAGTCAGGCTTAGAAGCTAAAATCTAATTTTTATTAAAGCTTGAAAAATAAAATATGTTTAAAAAATTCTAAGCCAAGATTGAATGTTGAAAGTCGTTATTAAGTTAAGCCGGGTAGTTAGAAGTTAAATTTTATTTTAAAGCCAAGCTTAGAAACAACATTTTTTTTAAGTCAAGCCTGGAAATTTTTTTTTTTTAAATCAAGCTTGGGAGCAGAAATTTAATTTTTTTTAAGTCACGCTGGGAAACCAAAATTAAATTTTTTGAAGTCAAATCTGGAAACCAAAATTCAATTTTTAAAAGCTTGGAAACCGAAATTAAATTTTTTAAAGTCAGGTCTCTAAATCACAATTTTTTTCAAAGCCAAGCTTAGAAACAAAAATTTAAATTTTTTAAGTCAAGCATAGATATTAAAATTTTAGATTTTTTTAATTCAAAATTAGAATTAAAATTTAATTTTTTTTCAAGCCGAGCTTAGTGGTTAAAATTTTAAAAACTAACTTTTTTTAAAGTCAAACATAAATATTAAAATTTTACTATTGGTTTCGAAGATTTAATTCAATATTTCGAAATACCTCGGGACTAAAAAATAAATCAAATTTTCTTATTTGAAGTGCCGACTAAAAAAAAATTGCTTAGTTTAAAGACTTCTTTCTTCAAAAAATAGTATTTATGGGTTTTTTCTCAAATAAACTTTAAAATTTAACTGACCGATATAAAAAAAGCTTTTGTATAGAAACAGTTTTTTTAGGAGCCGAATAAATTTTAAAATTTAGCTGAGAAAACAGCCCTTATTAAATTATGATTTTTAACATCAAAATAATAAATTTAAAATTTTTTTTTTTTCAATATCAATATCCTTTTCTACTCACTTCATATGATTTTCTAAATTAAAAGTTCTAAATAACTGCTGGATCCCTTGTGCAACTATCTCAACTCGTAGCTTAGTAGTTGTAATGCAGCTTATTTTTGTTGTTGTTGTTGCGCACCAGCACATTTATTTAGTGCCCGGTTGCGTCTGTTGTTAATTACATTTGAGTTTCTTGCTGTTTTTGTATTTTTTTTTTTATCAAATTCTGACTTTTGCTTAGCAAAGCAGCTAAAAGAGAATGTTTCGTTAATACACTCGAACACACATGCAAGCATCCTGAAGCTATTGGGAAAGTTGCAGAGATCGAAAATAAACTTTGATCATTAATGAAGACACAAAAATATGTAGGCGTGACAATGCCCAGTTTTCAAAAATTATAAAAATCTTGAAAAAGTGACACATACATACATATATCTTAAAATCATGAATTCAGCTCCAAATAAACTAGAATTATGACGAATTGAAATTGTATATAGCTTAAGGGGGCGTGGCACTGCCCACTATTTCGAAAGAAATTTTTTTGTATAGAAGACCTGCAGCTTACTTTTTTCTTGCCTCTATAGGTTTTTTAATATGCTATAGTTGTACTGAAAAAAAAACTAGCTACCGGGTATATAAATTTCAGTTTCACTAAAACTAAGAATTTTTTAATCAGGTTTAGTTTTCCAGTTATTGTTGTTGTTGTTATTTTAGTATAGTTGTACTAAAAAAAAAACTAACTACCGGGTATATACATTTCAGTTTCACTAAAACTAAGAATTTTTTAACCAGGTTTAGTTTCCCAGCTATTATTGCTCTTGTTCTTTTAGTATACTTATACTAAAAAAAAACTAACTACCGGGTATATAAATTTCAGTTTCACTAAAACTAAGAATTTTTTAATTAGGTTTAGTTCCCCAGCTATTGTTGTTGTTGTTATTTTAGTATAGATGTACTAAAAAAAAACTAACTACTGGGTATATAAATTTCAGTTTCACTAAAACTAAGAATTTTTTATTCAGGTTTAGTATCCCAGCTATTGTTGTTGTTGTTATTTTAGTAACAGTTATTCTTGTATAATTTTCCTCTATCCATACTAGCAGATTTCAGACAAATTCTAACGCGAACCGCATACTTGCACAAACATTCAACTCAACTTGTTTATTCTATTTTGCAAATGTAGTAAGCAGCTCAAAGGCTAGTGCCATGTTTTTCCTTGAAGATACACGCGCGACTTTTGGTAATATTTCAAATTTCTGTTTTACTTTGAGTTTGAAATTTAATTTCAAAATTGCGCGCATATTTTTAATCACATTTTCGCATGCCAAGCGCGGTAGGGTACAAACACGCACAGCATCAGGAAAGCTTTCTGCCAGTGACAAACTAAAGCTGGTGGGAAGGGCTTTTGTAGTACAAACTAGTACAAGTTTGTCGGAACTTGAAGAGTTATAGAAAAACTAGATATGTTAACACATCTAAAAAATTTCAACACTTTTCTTTAGAGGTTTTTTTGTAACGTTTAAGAAATTATTTAAAAAAAAAAATAATTTACGTTTTTTTATTACGTTAAATTTAAATTCTTTAATTTTCAGCTTTAACTTTTTTTTATCAAATTTATTCCTTCTCAAAATATAATGTTCTCACTGATATTCAATAACTTATTTTTAAAACTAATAAAAAACAAAAAATTTAAAAAAATTTAAATTCTTCAATTTTCAATTTTTGATTTTCGAATCAGATTTATTCCTTTTAAAAATATTATGTTCTCATTGATATTCAATAACTTATTTTTAAGAATATTAAAAACAAAAAATTTTAAAAATATTTAAAAATTTAGGTTTTGTATTAAGTTAAATTTAAGCTCTAATTTTCTCTTTGATGTTCAATAAAATATTTTTAAAAATATTAAAAATAAAAAATTAAAAATTAAAAAAAAAATATATAAAAATTTGTGTTTTCTATATTGGAAAATTCGATTGGTCTAACCCCTCTAGAATTTCTGTAGTATCTCTACAATGAACAAAGAACTTGCGAGCTAGGTGAAGAGCAATCCCGTGCAAATCACCAATGAATGACGGTAATGCGATTGCACTAGTCATGAGCTAAATCAAAACCAGTTGCTTTTGCCTGCATGATCAATTTGTACTTCACCAACAAGCACGCGCCCGAATTCTCATGCAGCAACTGAGACTCCACCTCGCCCTTCCCCCTTCACTCCTTTGCTCAAACATGCACTATTTATTTATTAATCAAGCTCTCTCTCCACACACACAACAGCACTAACGCAGCCCAAAGAGTTTTCACAGTCATTGCGGCACTTGGCCAATTCAAGTGGCTTTTGCTTGCTTTTGGTGTGCCAACAACGGTTGTCTAAGCGCAACTCATGCCACCTCCTTTGCCCCCTGCTGCTGCTGCTCTCCTTAAGGTTTGTTAACGACAGCATCGTTTGCCTTACGCCAGACTGCATTCAGTTCAAAGTTGATTTATCTTGACCCAGTTCGATTGATTTGTTTACAGATGCGAGCTAATTAGCATCAGTTCGTTGGCGTTCTAGCCTGTTAAAGCTGTAACCAAACTACCTCCCCCCCTTCTCTCCACGCAGCTACATACATACATATGTTAGCAATATCAAATGAAGCATTAAACCTGGTAAACAAGCAATGCATTCAGCGTCATATTTGTTTTGATTGATCCCCACTGCTCCGTTACCCTGGTGCTATTGCAGCGCCGTTTGGCGTTGTTGTTGTTGTTGTTGGTAATGCTATAGTTTTTGTTTTCGTATGTGTAACTAAGCTGCCCCTTAACCTAAAAGTTTTATTAAAAGTTTTGACTTAATTCGATGAAAATGAAATCGGCGTGTGGACGTGTGTAGCGCTTTGGATGGTGGATTGGATTAAGCAAGCTTTATTTGATTGGTAATCAACAACATTTTCGCTCAGGGAACCACTTAAAAATAATTTGCAAACAACAAACTCTTATGCAAAATATATTGGCGGAACTTAAACAAGAAGTATGTCTACGAAATTGGACAAGTAAATGGGGGGAGCTGTGGGAGCACGAAGACTACCAACCAAGTATGGCGCTGAGGAGCTCAATTGAAATTATGGATGAATGCAGCTAAACTTCTAAAGCGTTTATAATCTATATAAATGAGCTGCAGAACCTTCCTTGGAATAAAACAATAAAAATAATAAATATAGAAAAACTAAATCAGAAAAAAAAAAGCGTTTTTAAATATTTTCATAAGATAGCTCTGGTAGAGTCTATGCCTTGATTTTGACGTTGAGATAGCACCTTGAAATTTATATCTTCACTCATGGTTTGGACGATAATTCATTTTCAAAAAAAAAAAAATCCGATAGATGGCGCGCTAATCGCTGGATTCGCAAAATCGCACAATTTGAATGGTCTGCGAAAGAAATTTTTCTGAAAAAAAAAAATTCTCTCGTTAAGTGGCATTAGGGTCGAGATACTGACAACAAATTTTCAGTAAGAGGCGACACATAATTTAGAAAAAGTGGGGCAGAAGATAGTGAGGGTCCAAAAATTCCTTCAAAAAATTCGTCGATGGAAGATTTTAAGCGCGGGAGGCAAGCACCAGAACAATTATAACGTCGCCCCCTTGATCGATGTTAAGAGTGTACCAAGAGTATTTAGTAACAATTATCTGCTCTATAAAGCCGGGAGCTCAATCTAGCACCTACAGAACATGAGGAACCCGACTCCACAATTAGCTTGGAAAATTTTAAAAGTAGAATAATCTATAGAAATCAATTTTTTTTTTAATTCAGCCTCCTTAAGTCCAAAAAAAGGTATAAAAGGGAGTTTTACTAAAATTATGGCATCCAAATCAAACGTTTTTAGAAATGTTGTCTGTCTGTCTGTACGTTTGTACGCGCTTCATTTAGAAACGGCTAAATAGAATTGAATGCTGATTTCATAATTACATTACTTGACGTCTACCTTAAAGTTTAAAATTTTTTTTGTTTCAATAGCTCTACCGGTTGCGGAGTAATCGGCCGATATGTGAACCAAGGTGACCCGAAATGTGTTAGTACAATATGGGTATCAAATTAAAGGTGTTAATGAGTGCTGCAATAAGCGATGTAAGTGATTTCCATAACTCAACTGGTTTCGGAGATAAAGTGATAAAAATCGGCATCAGTATATTATAAGTTTTGAGATGCAGAGAGGCGTGACTGGGTTTTCTAGTTTTGTCTATCAATTTAAAAAACAATATTTAGCGGTAGCACTCATCACAATTTTCACCATGTTTCCAGCGATGAACAAATACGAATTGACCATATATTATCTTTCACCCGGATTCTTTAAACAGTCATGGACTTTACGTGCTATTACTATGAACTAACCAGCGTAGCCGACATGAATTTTCCGTCTCTTCATACCCATGTATACTTTTCCATAGTTGACGTTATATATTTACACACATACACACTCACTTTCCTAATATACACTTACTTACTTTATTAATTGGGTTTAGATATTCTCACACTCGTTCGTTCATTTACTTTATGAGTCTCATTAAGACGAAGATAATTGGATTAAATGTTGGCCTTAAAACATGGGCTTACCTGCAATTAGAAAACCAGATAAAATAATTTAATTAAAACAAATCGCTATTAAGTTAGAATGCTTGCAAAATAATAGTTTGAATTTATAATTACGCATTGATATACTATGTATGTATGTATATTAGGCTGTAACTTAATGGATGGTGGGAAAAAGAGTGAAAATACATCCCGAAACTGATGCATTTGGATTGCTCTTCGAATCAAATTTTGTGTCAAATCCCAAAGAGGGAGTTTTGAAAAAAAAAATCTGCAGTAGAGAGGTTTTCCAAATAATTTTAAATTAGAGTGACATTCCACTGAACTTTCGATATAACTTCTTAGGTTCGAATATCATTGGTTAAGAAACTGAGAGAAAATTCTAGATATCCACACGAGATAAGCCTACGAAAAACATTTGTTTATGACACACCCTAATGCAGATATATGTACTTGCGTATATTTACAACTCAAATATGTAAATGAAAATTAAATACTTCAGTTTAAACTACAATAAAAACCGCAAAACCACTCATCGGCAAGATCAATTTATTTCTAAGTGTTGATATCTGGGCCATAAACTGAGGCCGTCAATGACCAGTTACAAACAAACAAACACGCACAAATGCACAAACGGCGTAACAGAAGAATACAAAAAATAAACGATTTAAGGAATTATCAAAGTAGAGCGGTTTTTATAAATTTGTGTATATCAGAACGGATGAATTTAGATTTGTTTTGTTTATAGTAATTGTTTAAAGCGAAAAAAACAAGAATCAAAAGTAACTAAATAACAGTACAATAATAACAAAAAACAATACATCAGGCAGTGCTGATGGAGAAATCAGTGAGAATGCCACAGCAAGCCAAATTTAACTTGGTCAAGTTACTTAAAAAATAATCTTAATTAGTAACGGATATACTACATTACAAAGGCTGCAGCAACGATAGACAAAATGCAAAGGTAGAGAGGTAAAAAATATTTAGGTTAGTAATGGTATGGAGTACGAAATGCCTTCAAAGCGAGTAACAGATGATACAAGGAGAGCTACGTTTGCTGAACGTACGCGATTTGATAATCGAAATAACTTAAAATAAAATAAAATAAAATAAAATAAAATAAAATAAAATAAAATAAAATAAAATAAAATAAACTAAAATAAAATAAAATAAAATAAAATAAAATAAAATAAAATAAAATAAAATAAAAATAAAATAAAATAAAAAAAATAAAATAAAATAAAATAAAATAAAATAAAATAAAATAAAATAAAATAAAATAAAATAAAATAAAGTAAAATAAAATAAAATAAAATAAAATAAAATAAAATAAAATAAAATAAAATAAAATAAAATAAAATAAAATAAAATAAAATAAAATAAAGTAAAATTAAATAAAATAAATTAAAATAAAATAAAATAAAGTAAAATAAAATAACATAAAATAAAATAAAATAAAATAAAATAAAATAAAATAAAATAAAATAAAATAAAATAAAATAAAATAAAATAAAATAAAATAAAAAAAATAAAATAAAATAAAATAAAATAAAATAAACTGAAATAAAATAAAATAAAATAAAATAAAATAAAATAAAATAAAATAAAATAAAATAAAATAAAATAAAATAAAATAAAATAAAATAAAATAAAATAAAATAAAATAAAATAAAATAAAATAAAATAAAATAAAATAAAATAAAATAAAGCAAAATAAAATAAAATAAAATAAAATAAAATAAAGTAAAATAAAATAAAATAAAACAAAACAAAATAAAAAAAAAAAAAAAAAAAAATAAAGCAAAATAAAATAAAATAAAGAAAAATAAAATAAAATAAAACAAAACAAAATAAAAAAAAAAATTAAATAAAATAAAAAAATTAAATAAAGTAAAATAAAATTAAATAAAATAAACTAAAATAAATGAAATAAGAAAAGAACAATAAAATAAATTGAATGTCTTCAAAACCGCTTCATTTATCGAAATTAAGGATATCTCCACTTTTAAGTTAGACAGATAACTCCGAAACTGCTTGAGTCATCGAAATAAGGAATATCTGAAACTCTTATTAAGACGATAAGTAAGGCAATTTTAAAAACTGTATTCAGTTCTATGAAGCCGTTTTTGGGTGATGCGCGACCAAACATTCACACAGACTGACAAAAATCCTACAAACTTCTAATTTGGCTTCTGTAGGCTTAACAATGATATATCCTGTTAATATTTCTTGAATATATGTATACCATCAAAAAATATCGAAAATTTAAAAATTGTTATCGATTAACCTAAAAATCGATTGCTTATTCACTTTCCTAGTAAATATGTACATCAACATAATAATTTTTATAATTTTTTTATGCATTCATTTCTGCGTTTGTTTTCGCTGTGGCATACATTGCTGTGGTTGCACCCAACGCCGCGTCCAATAAAACTTTAACCAGCCAGCTCAACTTAACAAGAAGTAACCTTCGCAATTCTCAATGGACCAGAAGCAGCTGAGGCAAACAATTTACCGCAGAAGGTTGTGACCGCAGCCGCTGCTGCGTTGAAGGTGAGTGAGTTTTGCGTTGGGGTTCCATGATTATATTTTTGGTTGTATGCGAAATAGAATTGAGTATGGGCCGCAAAACGTTAAAAGGGGGGTGAACCACTGTTAAATGTGGTGCTAATGAATTAATGTGCGTGTGTTTAAATACGAAAAACATTATTGAGTTCATGAAAAAAATGAAAAAAATATAAAAAAAAATTAAAAAAATTGCTTATTTGGTGTATGTGAGTGTGTAATTAGGGGAAGGTAAGTGAAGGCTGCATCGTAAAACAATTTTGTTCAAGGGTTAAAATTAATGTTAAATAAATAATATAGCTTAAAAAAAGAACCACATGGACCAGAAAATAAATGCTTATTGCAAGAGACTTTTAAAATTAGTTTGAAATTTTATGAAATGACCTTAGGCATCACGCGCAGCTGGTAACCCACAAAAAAAGGTAGGCTAAACAATGTGATTTTATGAGTAAATCATACTAAGTAAAAATACCGTTGAATTGTATGAGTGTATGTATGCATATATTCTGGGCACTCATTAAAAGAAACTTCCCCTATTGTACTGAAAAATATTATTTGGATCTTTCCATTTCAAATCGACCAAATGGTTGGAAGGAAATTTTTTCGTTTCCTCTTAACTTAAAACAAAACTCCTTTAAAAAAAAAATTTTGTTCAAAATTGGGAATTTTAATTTGTTCTGCAAATTTAAAATTTAAAATTTGTAATTGTTTTTTGAAATTTAAATAAAAATTTTTTTTTGGAAACTTAATTTTTTCAATATTTGAAAATGTCAGATTTTGAAAAAAAAGTCACCTTTACGTAAACAAAACAATATTTTGAAATAAAAAGTTCATAACTTCTAATTTTAGAAAATTTAAAACTTTTTTAATCGAAAAAATTCATATTCGATATTCATTTTTTTCCTTTTATACTTTTTTTTGTCATACCTTTAATACATGTCCAAAGATATCTTTATATCCATACATTTTTTTGAATATCGGTTCAATTGGTTAAACACAAAATTGTTTTTTGCCTAAAATGATTTTTTGTTACATTTTTTTCCTTCCACCAGCAACAAAAAAAATTTCAGTCATCAAAATAAAGTAATTTGCCAATTTAACTCGACTAGAAAGTTAAAAAAAAATATTAAAAAAAAAAATTTTTAATTTTAAATTTAAAAAGCTGAAAGTTTCAAGATTACCTTAGATATATCAGCGATAAGAAAAACAAAAAAAAAAAAACTTTTTTCATTTCATGTTTTAGAAAATTTTAAAATTTTCAAAATCGAAAAAATTTTCGTTTTCCATAAAATGTTGGTCTCAAATTTGTTGTATTATAAATTTGAGACAAAAATTTCATAGATAACTTTAATTTTTTCGATTTTAAAAAATTTAACAATTTTCTAAAATATGAAATGAAACAAAGTTTTTTTTTTCATTTTGTTGTATATAAATATTTCAGAAGTCACTGAAAAACTTCAGAAAAAGAAACAATATATATATATATATCAATTTAAAAATTTGCGTTCTTTTTCATGCCACAGGCACCAAAAAAAAATTATAGTAATACTAGGGTTAGCTAATTAAATTCGACAAGGAAATATTTTAAGAAAAAATTTCAAGACAAATTTTGGCCAAAATACAAAGATTTATATATTTGAAAAAAAAAAAAATATTCTTCTGAAAATTTCGTGATATATTTATATCACGGTATAAACAGCTTTTTGACTCCAAAATTTAATGTTGAACTTTAAACTTTCAATTTCGAAAATTTAACATTTTCAAAATTAGATATTGAAATGTTTTTTTCAAAATATTTTTTACTACATATACATATTTGTGAAGTCCTTCGGCAACTCTAGAAAGAATTTACACAAAATTTAAAGCTTAAAATCGACGTAAAAGCAACAGCATGAATATCCTTAGGCATGGGAATACTCAAATATGACAAATAACAGAAAACAAAACTATGAAGAGCAGAGAAACTGAAGTAGCACAGCAGTCAGCACATCGAAACCAGAGCAGCAACACCAACATCTGCATGTAGAACCCAACTCTATGCCCCATTTGTGAGCTAAGAACAGATGTAGTTCAACTTAAGTCAGCTGACCCCAACATAGCAGCCACCACCTGCCAGGCTAATCCCGTTTTATGTTTGTGTTTTTGTATGTATGTATGTATGTGTGTGTGTGTGGCTTTGTGGGTATGGTAGCTAACGCCTTCAACGAGACAATGACCAGAAAAAAAGTCATACAATAACAAATCTCTGTATTAGGCATAAAGGACACTGACAGCTCGCATGCAACAAAGGGCAAAAGACAAAAAAAAAAAAAAACAAAAAAAAACGTATCTACAAGTTGTCAGCAGTTTTATGTTCAAGCGAATAAGCTTTGCAAAAACATGCTCATAATGGCATTTACACAGTACCGCTCTCCTTTACTTCTTCTTCAGCTGTTTCAACTTGCTTGGCTATCGGCAAAAAGAAACAAAAAAATAAAAACAAAAAAACACGAACACAACTGTAAATGATGCTGAAAGGATGAACAAAACGCACAAATCCCGCTGGCACTTATCCTGTTTGCGCACTCATTGACCCAAATTGCTGATTTTGCATATACACAGATGTGTTTGTATGCATTGGTATTTTGTTACACATATGTACATACAGTTGTGTTGCATAATAATAGGAGCATAATATTATTTTTTTTTTTTAAATGCTGACTATTTATTTTGTATGTAAATCAAATGAAGCAAATTAAAGTGTACACCCTGTTTTAAAATAGTATTCCAACACTTTTTAGAATTTTTTTCTGTCTATCTGAAAATTTGCACGCTCATCACTCAAGAACTGCTGAAGATAATTGAATGTAGATTCCAACGTTACAATACTGGATAACAGGCTTAAAGTTTAGGATACAAACAATTTTCATAACTCATCTGGTTTCAGAGTTATCGTTAAATATGTGGAACAGTGTGACCCAAAATTAGACAATACAATATGAGTATCAAACGAAAGGTGGTAATGAGTGCTGCAATAACCGGCATAATAAAGTTTCATATCTCAATTGGTTTCTGAGATATCATTAATACACTAGAACTTAGTTCTGAGACGCAACCATGCGTAGCCAGGTTTACTAGTTATTTTATTTATTATTTTCTATGACGTCCAGTAAAGTTTAATTTTTAAAGATTTTAGTGACCTTTTCTATATAAAAAAATTTATACTATGTAGTTATAAAAATTTGGAAAAGTCAAAAATATCACTTGGAATTTTGTATCAAAAAATAAAAATAAAAAAATTACCCAAAAAGTTAGAATTATGTTTCGTTCCCTGCTTTTCGGCGGCTACCTTACAACAAAACTTGTCATTGTATTGGAACGCCTTTTGGAGCTAGTAATAAACACTATCTACAAGCGAATAAATGTATGACAACTAGTAAAATACAGCATGCTGTGTTAAAAGGACAACAGCTATTTCACAGACGCCAAAGAAAATTCTATATTTACATTCAAACATACTAAATTCATACGTAGTATATGAGAATATATGTATGTATGATTACAACAAGACAAAACAATGACAATAATACAAACACAAAGAAAAATATGCGAAATGTTGTCATAATATGCATATACTAGTCAAAGGCGTGTCTAAGGACATGTGAGTATGTGTGTGTGTGTGTGAGTGCATATACATACATATACTGCTAGTTAGATTAGCCCCACGCATTGTATGAGGGTGTGTGTGATTTCAAAGCTCGCTGCAATGAAAATAAAATAAAATAAAATAAAATAAAATAAAATAAAATAAAATAAAATAAAATAAAATAAAATAAAATAAAATAAAATAAAATAAAATAAAATAAAATAAAATAAAATAAAATAAAATAAAATAAAATAAAAAAATAAAAAAATATACAATAAAATAAAATAAAATAAAATAAAATATAATGAAATAAACTAAAATAAAATAAAATACATAAAATAGAATAAAATAAAATAAAATAAAATAAAATAAAATAAAATAAAATAAAGTAAAATAAAATAAAATAAAATAAAATAAAATAAAATAAAATAAAATAAAATAAAATAAAATAAAATAAAATAAAATAAAATAAAAAAATAAAAAAATATACAATAAAATAAAATAAAATATAATGAAATAAACTAAAATATAATGAAATAAACTAAAATAAAATAAAATACATAAAATAGAATAAAATAAAATAAAATAAAATAAAATAAAATAAAATAAAATAAAATAAAATAAAATAAAATAAAGTAAAATAAAATAAAATAAAATAAAATAAAATAAAATAAAATAAAATAAAATAAAATAAAATAAAATAAAATAAAATAAAATAAAATAAAATAAAATAAAAAAATAAAAAATATACAATAAAATAAAATAAAATATAATGAAATAAACTAAAATATAATGAAATAAACTAAAATAAAATAAAATACATAAAATAGAATAAAATAAAATAAAATAAAATAAAATAAAATAAAATAAAATAAAATAAAATAAAATAAAATAAAATAAAATAAAATAAAATAAAGTAAAATAAAATAAAATAAAATAAAATAAAATAAAATAAAATAAAATAAAATAAAATAAAATAAAATAAAATAAAATAAAATAAAATAAAATAAAATAAAATAAAATAAAATAAAATAAAATAAAATAAAACAAAATAAAATCAAATAAAATAAAATAAAAGAAAATAAAATAAAATAAAATAAAATAAAATAAAATAAAATAAAATAAAATAAAATAAAATAAAATAAATAAAATAAAATAAAATAAAATAAAATAAAATAAAATAAAATAAAATAAAATAAAATAAAATAAAATAAAATAAAATAAAATAAAATAACATAAAATAAAATAAAATAAAATAAAATAAAATAAAATAAAATAAAATAAAATAAAATAAAATAAAATAAAATAAAATAAAATAAAATAAAATAAAATAAAATAAAATAAAATAAAAAAATAAAAAAATATACAATAAAATAAAATAAAATAAAATATAATGAAATAAACTAAAATATAATGAAATAAACTAAAATAAAATAAAATACATAAAATAGAATAAAATAAAATAAAATAAAATAAAATAAAATAAAATAAAGTAAAATAAAATAAAATAAAATAAAATAAAATAAAATAAAATAAAATAAAATAAAATAAAATAAAATAAAATAAAATAAAATAAAATAAAATAAAATAAAATAAAAAAATAAAAAAATATACAATAAAATAAAATAAAATATAATGAAATAAACTAAAATAAAATAAAATACATAAAATAGAATAAAATAAAATAAAATAAAATAAAATAAAATAAAATAAAATAAAATAAAATAAAATAAAATAAAGTAAAATAAAATAAAATAAAATAAAATAAAATAAAATAAAATAAAATAAAATAAAATAAAATAAAATAAAATAAAATAAAATAAAATAAAAAAATAAAAAATATACAATAAAATAAAATAAAATATAATGAAATAAACTAAAATATAATGAAATAAACTAAAATAAAATAAAATACATAAAATAGAATAAATTAAAATAAAATAAAATAAAGTAAAATAAAATAAAATAAAATCGAATAAAATAAAATCGAATAAAATAAAATAAAATCGAATGAAATAAAATAAATTGAATTAAATTAAATTAAATAAATGAGCGGTTTGAGAACGGCTGTATTCTGACACTTTATCAAAAATGCGAACAGCTATTTTAGAATTCAATACCAAAGTAACGAAAAGTGCACACAAAAGTAAATACAAGAAGTGATAAAGAACTAGTAAAAATCGAACTAGTATTTGATCCTCTAGTTCTAGTTCTGAGCCAGAAGCTTTGTTTCACCAGCTTTTGAATCCGATGCACGAATTTTAATGAATTCCCAGACAAAAGCTTTTCAAACTGAATATTAATTAATTTTATACCCAAGCCCTTAGAAATAATTCATACATATAGACTTATTACCACAGTGACAAGGCCGCATTACCACCACACATGGTTTTAACACTTAAAACACACACACAGACACACACTAGAAAACATGCTAACGCATGTCAGCTGTCAAAGCACAATTTATTCATAACAATATAGAGATTATATCCACGTTTGTGTGCGTGTGTGTGCGCAAAAACAAATTCATAAGAAAGCTTACTTAAAGCTATAGTCTGCTTCTTAAGTATAAAGCACACATGAATACACATACACACACACTCGTACATTTTGCCAGCCATTTCACATGAACTTTCTTCTTGGTACACATCATATCCTGATTGTGGTATAAAGTCTTCTTCTTCTTGTTTTTCTTCTACTAATTCTATCTTAGCAAAATGCTTTGTGCATAGCTTTAATCTGTTGTAATTTCCTTAAAACTCTACTGCAGCTACTAATAATTTCTGCTTGAAATAACAGAATATGATAGAACGATAAGCCCTGCAGGGAGAATCACAAGTTAAGAGGTGGAGCGCCAAATTTTTGATTCTTGAAGATCTCTTTTATTTAATTTTTTTTATTTTATTTTATTTTATTTTATTTTATTTTTGTAATTTTATTCTATTTTATTTTAATTTATTTTATTTTATTTTATTTTATTTTATTTTATTTTATTGTATTTTATTTTATTTTATTTTATTTTATTTTATTTTATTTTATTTTATTTTTTTGTATTTTATTTTATTTTATTTTATTTTATTTTATTTTATATTTGTAATTTTATTCTATTTTATTTTAATTTATTTTAATTTATTTTATTTTATTTTATTTTATTTTATTTTATTTTATTTTATTTTATTTTATTTTATTTTATTTTATTTTATTTTATTTTATTTTATTTTATTTTATTTTATTTTATTTTATTTTATTTTATTTTATTTTATTTTATTTTATTTTATTTTATTTTATTTTATTTAAATATTTGTGTAATTTGATAAGCCCGTGCTTCCATTTTTAAGTACAAACCTGTATTTGATGTTAGACTTTCTGTTGGACTTAGTCAAATTCCTTGGCTCATACGAAGTGGAGAGCTGCAAATATTCACTTGATAAGTGGAATTTCGAATTATGCCAAGAGCAAGGAAACTTAAAGCTCACGCCAAGCCGGTACGTAACATAGCTGATTGGCAAGGAAACCATTTGTTAACACACACATGTGCACACATACATACATAACCTACAGTGAAACACCAATTTTGTTACACAAAAAAGCTATTCATTTTTAATTTTTTTTGTTTAGTTTTAAACTAGTTCGAAGTTGATGCAATTGGTACTAACAACTGTTTTTAGTTTTGGAGAAAACTGCAATGACCCTAGTTGGAAATATTACAGCTAAACCTTTACTAGACTTCTAAATCCAACTCGTTTGCTGCAGAAGTTGCCTTAGCATATTCGAGACCGAACTTAATTATTTTCACTGCGTTTTACTGTATGTCTTCATCTCATGTAAAAACAATTTTTCATATTCGCAACTCACGAAGATTAAGCAAATTATGATTAGCAAGATTCGTTGGTATATTTGTTGTTGCTGTGGAGGCTATTTGTTGTCGTGACATATAAAGCTGTGTGGCATGTGAGCGATTTGACATTTGTCAGCTCAAATCATTAAGTCGGGTATGAGAGCAAAAAAGGCCATAAACACGTCTGATGAAGATAAAGTATTGCAAAGAAATGGCAAGGAAAATGTTCAAGTGATGCTAACAGCTTTTGGAAAAAATCTTCAACTCAGCTGCAGTGAAAAAAACTTTGTTTGTCTGGGATTATGGTATTTAATATTTAATTTTGTGTACTTTTAAACTTTTTTTTTTTTGTTTCTCTATTAAATAAGAAAAACACAAGTAAAATTCAGTACAAGGAGAGCTAACACTTTTGAAAAAAAAAAATAATAATTTTCTGAATGTGTTTGCTTTTTTTTTGTTAAGGTTTGGGTAGTAGTTCCGTCGAAAAGTTTGAGTTTATACAACAATTATCCATAACTTGAATCAAATCAAATAGTTTTTTATACAATTTTTTTATTGTCAACCAATAATATCTAACCCCTTACTCAAATTGAATAATATATCTATTCATAATTTTTTATTTTTTTTTGAGTAATTTTTTATTCGAAGTGATCGAACCCTGGTGCATATCATTCCAATCCCGAATTGATCAAAAAATTTCCAAAATTGTTTCGAAAGCTCCGAAACAGTACCAAACTTAAAATAAATTAGTGCAGCAAACGTGCCTTAAACAATCTCGAAATGATACTGAAACGATATCACACCATGCTCGAAAGTATCCCGAAACGGTCCCGAAATTAAATCTGAAGTTATACCGAAAAAACACTAAACCTGTTCCGCAATTATCTTTATATGATACAAAAAATCGCGTTGAAGTCCCAAACACGATCCCGAAAAGGGTACCGAAAACAATCCCGAAATGTGATTGATCCCGAAAAAATTACAAAAGTGATCCCAATAAAGTTGCAAAATGATCACAATAATTCAAGATAGTTCCAAAATGGTCTCCAAAAATTCTGAAATAAACCGAAAAGCTCACGAAATAATCCTCAAAAAGTCCCGTAAAGCCTCCCGAAATAATCCAAAACCTGCCGCCTAAATTATGAGCACTGCGAGCATGTTTGTGCGTTAAAAAGCACCACTTGTGCTTGGCAGTCGTATTATCCATTTGCTTATATCATTTCAAAAGTACTTATATATCCCTTATAAGTGGCTTATTATTGTTTATTACCGTTTGCCGAAACCTACAAAAACCCATCAAACTCTCTTGAGGCTTACACGCAAAACATGCCACATTAGTCCGCCCACCAAAAGTTAGTCGTACCAGCGTAACTGCTCACTTTGCTACAGTTGCTTAACTTTCAGACAGCTTTGGCTTTGAGCTTATTTTGCAAGTTGGTAGGTAAGTTTCAGTTTATTGAAATGGGATTATTATGATAAGATCAGTGTGGCAGGCGACTTGAAATGTGCCTAAACTGCACGCTGAGAGCTTGTAGGAGTACAGTAAGACAAATGTATAACGGCAAAAAAAAAATGCGACAGCTAATAGCCATCGTCTTGAGGCCATGTTACCGGCTTACTCACAACCATACACACAACACGCTCACCAGAGTTGACGCATTTCCTTGGGGCGTGATTTTTCATTTACTCAATTCCTTAGTCATTGTATTAGCTGTGTACGTGCTTTTTGTATATATGAAAGTGAAAATAATGTGTAAAAACAGCGAAGGATGAAAGTGTAAAGCTTTAATGCTGATGGCTTAGTTTCATCGCAGAGACTTTTACTTTTTATACCTAGTAGTGCTTCGCACACAAGGTATATTAACTTCATTCGCCTAACGGTAGTATGTAACGGCATAAACGAATCGAGATAGATATTGAGTTATATATATCAAAATGTTCAGGAGGAAAAGAGAAATTGATTGAGCCATGTCCGTCCGTCCGTCCGTCCGTCCGTCCGTCCGTCCGTCCGTCCGTCCGTCCGTCCGTCCGTCTGTAAACACGATAACTTGAGTAAATCTTGAGATATCTCAATGAAACTTGGTATGCAGGTTCCTTTTTACTTATCTCTGAACGCTATTGAAAATAGGCAAAATCGGTTAAAAGCCACGCCCACTTTCTATATATATAATATTTTCGAAAATACAAAAAGAGTGATTATTCAGTACATAATACACCTATAAGGATAAAATTTGGTGTGTACCTTAGCGTTAAGGCAGAAAATAAATTTCTGAAGAAATTTTTAAAAAAGGGCGTGGCACCGCCCACTTTTGATTAAGTCAAATTTGGAAATATTATTAATCATAAATCAAAAACCGCTCAAGATAGGCAAATAAAATTCAGCACACATATTTCTATTAGTACAGGCAATATTTCGAAAAAAAATTAGCGAAATCGGATTAGGTCCAGGCCCAATTTTATACGAAAGATTTTGAAAAGGATCATGGATATATTGAATATGCTATAACTTTGCTTAAACTAGCTGTATATCATTTCTATTTCACCCCTAAAGTGTTCGTGGGCAAAGAAAGTCGAAAGCACCAAATTTTTGGAAAATGGGCGTGGCCCCGCCCCTTTATGGGGGATTATTCTACAAAACTTTCCATGCCATAACTCCGGTAAAAATTGACTTATTGAAACGATATTTAGAGAAAGTGTTCAACATATAAAGCTAACTCTTTGCTGAAAAAATTAACAAAATCGGTGAATGGACACGCCCACTTTTTGAACACAGTTCCAAAAAATTTCTTCGTAAAATTAAAATCGCGATATTTCCTCCGTTGTATAAGTTATATAAATAAGATTTTACACACATAACAAGCTTTTTCAGCAAAACAGAACTGTATAAAAATTTTGTGGATTTTGGTGAAGTAGGCGTGGCGCCGCCCTCTTTTTAGCACAAAAGGTCAGCTATTTTCAAAAGCAATTGCTTGAAATTTCAAGAAGGTATTTCAATGAAAGTTAGTGAGATGCTTCCCAATAGTATATTGTATACTCCTGCCAAAAATTACGCAAATCGGATAGCAAACACGCAAAATATACGGACAAGTAGTTAACACCCTACTGCCTTTTTTTAATTAATTTTTTTTATTTTCATACCTTTCATGAACATGGGGAAAGCTATTTATATTTTGTTATTTAGTGATAGTTTAATTTACCACTTACAATAGAAATGTTTTTATCGAAAACAATCAGTTGCCTTTATAACAAATTTTCAGGTATGTATTATAATAGACCTGAGTAAATTAGGATACCAAAACAGATCACTACTAGGTATTTAATGTTCGGTTACACCCGAACTTAGACTTCCTTACTAGTTTTAATTAATTTTTTTTATTTTCATACCTTTCATGAACATGGGGAAAGCTATTTATATTTTGTTATTTAGTGATAGTTTAATTTACCACTTACAATAGAAATGTTTTTATCGAAAACAATCAGTTGCCTTTATAACAAATTTTCAGGTATGTATTATAATAGACCTGAGTAAATTAGGATACCAAAACAGATCACTACTAGGTATTTAATGTTCGGTTACACCCGAACTTAGACTTCCTTACTAGTTCTTTGGAAATTTGTATATATATATATTCGTGAGTGCAAATACATATGTAGAAATTAACCACTCTCTTGGTGTTTCATTCTTTCATGTTTCCTTTCCCTAAAGCACTAATGTCTAATGCTGTTTTGTCGCCTAAATTTTCACTTTCTTTCACTTCTGTACCCACACCCAGCCGATGAGTTGAGCTGTAATTGTAATTAGTTGCTCATACGCCATGCTGTCCGCAAGCAATGAGTGTTTTCATCACAGCGCGCTACTAACGGATGGGCGCTTTTTCTTCTTCTTCTTTCTTTTAATGTATCTAAGTTTAATAAGATTTTTTGCTTTAATCTTACGATAGTAATAAATACATAAAGAAGAGAAAACAAAAAGCAAAAAAAAAAAATTAAAAGGAAGGTCTGTTTAGGGATAAAATCTTTATTTCGTGTTGAATAATGTCAATTCAGGTTGAAAGACCTAAGTTAATTAGTTATAATACTTATAATTTCAAAACCAAAACGCAATACATTTTTAATTTGTAATGGCAGTTGTTTAACCCTCACCAGTGCTTCGATTTAAAATTGACCCATTCGGGTTATGAAAATTCTACGCTTCAGTTCCTGCTGCAGGTTCCCAGCAAAATAATTGCTTGCTGCAAATTATTACTGTTGTTTTGATAAAAAAGATCTAGGCAGGTTATTTTCGAAATTCGGTCGATTTTTCTTGCTTTCAGTTTCGCACCAATTCCAATCTCGATTTCGGTTTCGGTCACGGGTTTGGTACTCCAGTTTTAATATACAATGTTTGACCTTCTTCCAAATTCGTTTCGACTTTTTTCTGGGTTTTGTTTTAGTTCCGGTTCCGGTTCCGGTTTCGACTTCGGGTTCGGGTTCGGATTCAGTTTCGATTTCACTTTCGACAAAGAACTTAACCGGCATCCTTCTCATTTACGGTAACGGTTTAAACTTCGACTTTCGGTCGATGTTTCTTGCTTGGGTTCAGGTACCGCTTTCGGCTTCGAATTCGGTTTCGGTCACAGTGCTGGTAATAAGGTTTTAATACAAGTTTTTCTAACCAGTTATTAATGCTTCCAAATTCGTTTCGTTAGCGGATTCGGGTTCGGATTTAAGTTTGCTTTTAGTTCCGATTTCGACTTCGGGTTCGTATTCGGGTTTGCATTCATTTTGGATTTCGAATTAGATTTTGGTGAGATCTATGGTATTTCTGAGTCGTTTTGTGTTTTTTCTGCTTTTGCTTCCAGTTTCTACTTTGACTTCGGGATCACTTTTTTATTCGACTTCGGAAACAGTTTAAGATTCGAATTTGATACATGTACCGATCATATCAACTTTAGGTTGGGTTTTGACCACTGTTTTTTAATAACTTAGTTTTCTGACTTAGAACGCGCTTACTTTTGTTTGGATCCGGTACCGGTTTCGACTTCGTTTTGGCATACGTTCCGATCTCGGTTGCGGTCACGTTTCTGGTAAATATTACGCTTAGAGAATAATTTTTTTAGTTTCGAGAACGTCTTTGGTATTTTAATAGATTTGGGTGTAGTTCCGGTTTCGACTTCGACTTCGGTTCCGGTTTCGACTTCGAATTCGGTTTTCAATTTTGCAGTTTGTGTATTGATTCGTTACCTTTCCTTTCATTTCGATTCTGTTTTCGCTTTGTAGTCGGATCTTTTATCCAATTTCGATTTTGTTCTACCATTTTCTCAAAATGACATCACCCTTATAAGTAAAACACTGATAGCTTTTTTTTTCTTCCTATCAATTTACCTAATTAGCGAACACTTCATTAAAAAACTGATTTCTTACACCAAGGGCTATTTGTGATTCCAATACTACAAATACAATATATCAAATTACTATATAACAGCGTCCAAATAACGAAAGGCGTCATAGTAACATAACAACAAAAAGAACATAGCCAACCTTCATTAAGGCAGGTACCAAAGATGACAGTGGTTACGTGCTAATTATGGTGGCAAGTAATTAGCTTGTCAATTATTTAGTCAGCGATGCAGCAACCTAATTAGCAGCCTTAGAAATATTGAAAACAAACAAGCTGTGTTACATGTCAACATTTGTACTCGATGGGAGAAAATGTGGTCACAATAACAAGTGCGGGTATCAAATGAATACAACGAAGAAGGCTAGATTTCTGGAATGTGATGTTAAAGGAAGAGCGGTAGCGTCGGAGAAGATGTTGGAGAATTTTAAAAGTTTGCCAAATAAATCAAAGAAAAAGAATGTGGAGAGAGGAATACTGTGATTTAGTTTTGCATGGCTGAGAGTCGCAGATTTTTTTAGTTGCAAAAAGCATGACAAATGTGAAATATATATATTTATGTAAATTTGTTATTCATGAAATGCAAAATATAGCTCTACGACTGACTGTGGATAAGCGTATGCATATCTTGCACCGGAGGCATCGTAAAATTGAATTATATAAAGTGACAATATTACATATTTTATGATACGCACAACTGTTAAGACACGAATTTTTCTGTTTTTAGATAAATGTGTGGGATGAGAAAAGTGTATTTGCAAATGCGCACAGTGTTACAATTGCAAAATAATATTATTTTAAAAATACAAAACAGCAAAGCAGAGGGAATAAAATAAATTAACATAAAATAAAATAAAATAAAATAAAATAAAATAAAATAAAATAAAATAAAATAAAATAAAATAAAATAAAATAAAATAAAATAAAATAAAATAAAATAAAATAAAATAAAATAAAATAAAATAAAATAAAATAAAATAAAATAAAATAAAATAAAATAAAATAAAATAAAATAAAATAAAATAAAATAAAATAAAATAGAATAAAATAGAATAAAATAAAATAAAATAAAATAAAATAAAATAAAATATAATAAAATAAAATAAAATAAAATAAAATAAAATAAAATAAAATAAAATAAAATAAAATAAAATAAAATAAAATAAAATAAAATAAAATAAAATAAAATAAAATAAAATAAAATAACATAGAATAAAATAAAATAAAATAAATTAAAATAAAATAAAATAAAATAAAATAAAATAAAATAAAATAAAATAAAATAAAATAAAATAAAATAAAATAAAATAGAATAGAATAAAATAAAATAAAATAAAATAAAATAAAATAAAATAAAATAAAATAAAATAAAATAAAATAAAATAAAATAAAATAAAATAAAATAAAATAAAATAAAATAAAATAAAATAAAATAAAATAAAATAAAATAAAATAAAATAAAATAAAAAATAAAATAAAATAAAATAAAATAAAGTAAAGTAAAATAAAATAAAATAAAAAAAAGAAAATAAAATAAAATAAAGTAAAATAAACAAAAATAAAATAAAATAAAATAAAATAAAATAAAATAAAATAAAATAAAATAAAATAAAATAAAATAAAATTAAATTAAATTAAATTAAATTAAATTAAATTAAAATAAATTAAATAAAATTAAATAAAATAACGCAAGATAAAATAAAATAAAATAAAATAAAATAAAGTAAAATAAAGTAAAATAAAATAAAATAAAATAAAATAAAATAAAATAAAATAAAATAAAATAAAATAAAATAAAATAAAATAAAATAAAATAAAATAAAATAAAATAAAATAAAATAAAATAAAATAAAATAAAATAAAATAAAATAAAATAAAATAAAATAAAATAAAATAAAATAAAATAAAATAAAATAAAATAAAATAAAATAAAATAAAATAAAATAAAATAAAAAAAAGAAAATAAAAGAAAATAAAATGAAATGAAATGAAATAAAATAAAATAAAATAAAATAAAATAAAATAAAATAAAATAAAATAAAATAAAATAAAATAAAATAACATAGAATAAAATAAAATAAAATAAATTAAAATAAAATAAAATAAAATAAAATAAAATAAAATAAAATAAAATAAAATAAAATAAAATAAAATAGAATAGAATAAAATAAAATAAAATAAAATAAAATAAAATAAAATAAAATAAAATAAAATAAAATAAAATAAAATAAAATAAAATAAAATAAAATAAAATAAAATAAAATAAAATAAAATAAAATAAAATAAAATAAAATAAAATAAAATAAAATAAAATAAAATAAAATAAAATAAAATAAAATAAAATAAAATAAAATAAAATAAAATAAAATAAAAAATAAAATAAAATAAAATAAAATAAAATAAAGTAAAATAAAATAAAATAAAAAAAAGAAAATAAAATAAAATAAAGTAAAATAAACAAAAATAAAATAAAATAAAAGAAAATAAAATGAAATGAAATGAAATAAAATAAAATAAAATAAAATAAAATAAAATAAAATGAAATGAAATTAAATAAAATTAAATGAAATTAAATAAAATTAAATAAAATTAAATGAAATTAAATAAAAGAAAATAAAATAAAATAAAATGAAATGAAATGAAATTAAATAAAATTAAATGAAATTAAATAAAATTAAATAAAATTAAATGAAATTAAATAAAAGAAAATAAAATGAAATGAAATGAAATAAAATATAATAAAATAAAATAAAATAAAATAAAATGAAATGAAATTAAATAAAATGAAATGAAATTAAATAAAATTAAATAAAATTAAATAAAATGAAATGAAATGAAATGAAATAAAATAAAATAAAATAATCTATTATACTATCAATACGCCATACTGTAAAACACTACTCAGCTCCCTGTGAATTTTATCATATCAACGCCTTTACTAAGCTAAACAAATTGCTAGACTCTACAAAAAATGCAAAGCTTTCTTTACATAAGCACGAATTCTATTAGACACATATATTATTAAACATTTATTCTGTTGTGCAGCCATCTAACTACACGAGTCACTTAATTCAGCAAAAGTGGCAAACATTCACGGCGAGAGTTCATTAAATTCCAAAATATGATAAATTTCTTAGCGCGCAGAGTCAAAAGTATTCGTGTGATCTTAGGTGGGTATGAGTTAAGTGTTAGTCAGTATTAGGATAGATGTTGCTTCTTTGACTCGTAGCGTTAAGCTGAGAGGTTTTATTAAATTCTTGGCAGTAAAGAAAAAAAAAAAATAAAATAATAAAGCTGGCGTAGAGGTGATGATTTATTTCATTTATTTCACTTTATTTTATTTTTTATTTGTATACGGGGTTTTCTTGCAAAAAGCAGGCAGCCCGTAAAATTGCAAAAAATTTAGTGTTTATATTTGCTTAGCTCATTATAAGCTGATTAAGCAACTTAAATATATATTTATTTTTTTCATTTATATTGATTATCAACAAGTATTTGTATTGCATTAAGGGCTGAAATGAAATAATTTTTGGCTCATAATGGAGTCACTTTTGTCTCGTAATTGAATCATATTTTTACGACGTGAGAGCTTGTATGCGATTCATAACTGAGTCAATAGTTGACTCAAATTGTTTATTGGGTATAATATAACATATATCCATACAGTGGGAATTTTTATCTTCGCTAAAATGCCTCGTAAGCAATGGAGCTTTTACGATGATACAGCTTAATTAGATATTTTTTGTTGCTCAGAATTAAATAAATGCTACGAATAAATGATTTAACATACATTAATATAAAAGATAATAATATATTTTGTAATCTTCTTAAAAATAAATATTTTCTGAAGAAAAAGATTGAAAAAACAATGAGGAAGGAATAAGAAACAAACGCCAATTACAACAACAATCTGAATTCTATAATGAACTTCATCAGCAGAGCTTCCGCAAACAGCAAAGCACCATAACGGATTTCAAAGCCATACCAACTGAAATTAATGAAGTATTTAAGCAACTCAGAGGTATGAGCCATAAGACAGTGCGAGGTGGCACTTGAACTGTCAAAAGCGTCTGAAGCCGACAACCATGCCACAGTTCTCAAACATCTGGGGTCCCTGTCGGCATGAAAAGGTGGTTAGTCCACCATTAACCACTACCACAAAAGCTTTCAAACGATTTGTTATATTTAAATTATAAAAACTACTTAAATCATTTCTTGGTTATGAATTTAATACACCGTCTCCACACGCCTATGACTCACACATAAAAAGCTACTTAAACGCAATTATGTAATTAACATTGCTCAATAAACAAGCGTGAAAGCATTGCACGACCGACAGACAGTATATCAGCAAGCAAGAGTCTCCCACACTAAAACAAAAAAAAAAAAAAAAGAATTCACACACACACATACGCATTTTGCACACACACTTTGAGCCACTCAACCAAGCTGTTAACACACTTCCCAGCAAGTAATAAGTTCATCAAGTTGTTGCCCAACCGACCGTGCAATAAAGCCTTTAGCTGGCAAGCTGTCCAAACAGCTGTTGGTAATATTACTCAGCGCTCATAATTTTATTAACGAAAATGCAAAAAGCAGGAAATGAGTTTAAGTAATCGCCAGCAAACGAAAAAAAAAAAACAAAAAAACCAAATATAAAAAATTATGAACGCCATGAGTCAACGTTTCAACAGGCATTGATTCTTGATGTAGCAGCAGCAGCAACATCCTTTTACTCACTGCCTTAATCCAACATATGAAGTAATTATTCTGCTTTTCGGTGTGGTTGAATACTTAATGCAATAAGCATGAAATTCAATGGGAATTCGTCCACATACAGTGGAGGTGCTGTGGATTATTTGAGAAAGGAACGCTTAAATATATTTTATATCTCGATACTGCTTTGGTTTGTTGGAAGGATTTTTATTTTCAAAAAAAAAAAAAAAAAAAAAACAAAAAAAAAAAAATTAACCCATAGAGCGCCAAATTTGTCTATACAAATTTCTAGAAATATTTTAACATAAAATATTTAAAAAATACTTTTATAACTGTAAAAAAGTAAACAAAATTATTTAAAAAAAAATGAAAATTTACAGAAAACGTTAACCCATACAAAGCCCAGTTTTTTAACACAAATTGCTGTTATATTTTAAATGAATACTTTTCAAATATTTGTATTACTGTGATGCAGTCATTAAAATCAAACATTTTTTTAAACAATTCTTTAACCCACACGAAGCCAAATTTTTGAACAAAAATTTTAGTCGTTTATAATCAAATATTCTATTTATTTTCGACACAGTGATGCTGTAATTAACCTTATTTTCAAAAAAAAAAAAATTCTTATAAAAGACTTTAACCCTTATATAGCCTTATTTGTTAACACAAACTGCTAAAAATGTTTTAACATAAAATGTTATGGAAAAATTTGTGTAACCGCAATTAACCTTATTTAAAAAAAAAAAATTTTCTTATAAAAGACTTTAACCCTTATAAATCAAAATTTTTTAACACAAATTTGTAGTAATTTATTATAATAACTATTTTTAGAAGTTTTTTGTAACTGTCATGCAATATTTAACCTTATTGTCGAAAAAAATTCTTGTAAAAAAATTTAACCCTTCAAAACCAAATTTCAAAACCAAATTTTTAGTATTATTTTAAATGAAATATTTTTTAAAGGTTTTTGTAGCTGCGATGAAGTAAATAAACTTATTTTGAAAAAAAAAAATTCTTACAAAAGTCGTTAACCCACATAAAGGCAACTTTTATAATACAAATTTCTAATAATATTTTAACATAAAATATTCTTAGCAGGTTTTTGTAACAGCAATGGAGTAATTCGTCCTATTTTTGAAAAAAAAAAAGTTCTACAAAAGTCATTAACCCGTATCAAGACACATTTTTTAAGACAAATTTTTGATAATATTAAAAATGTTTTAAAAAACTGTACTTATTGTGACTGCAGTTGTAAATTTTTTTTTCGCAGTTCGAAATAAAATGTTTCTAATCAAATGATTTAACCCATAAAACGCCAATTTTTTTAAACAAAAATTAAAAAAAACCGCAAAATCTTTCATTGATTATATTTAAAATGTTGCTGAATGGGGGATCTCAACCTTTTTCTGCAAAGAAATGATAAATACAATGTGCATTAGAAATGTCACGCTGTGCACATATGGGTTAACTCTGTCGCAAGTCAATTGCTCTGCTTTATGTCAAGTATACGCCGTGTAGTACATCAACATACACATTAAGCCTGTGGCGCTCAGCTTGGGGGTATAACTCTTCATACGATTATGTTAATCAGCAATCAATGAGATTACAGATTGTCAGCGTGGTTAAAAAGTGAAAAATTAAAGAAAACTAATTACGTAATAACGCTGCGAAACTTCACTGTTATGCGGCTGAAATGTGGGATGTGAACGAAACGTAATTGCTGAGTAGTTGGAGAGTAGTGGTGGATAAGTGGTGGTGGTTGTTGATTGAATACTATTCGCGTTTGTGATAAATTCATTTTAGGATGTCCCACTCTAATGTGCATGTGTATTTCACATTTATTATCAACCAATGTGTAATTAACTATGTTGAAGCACATCAAGTTCCAAAAGCTTTGAGTGTAATTAATTGAGAATTTTCAACATTTCAAAATGTCATACTATGGCATACTACGTAAGAGTATGCACAAAATAACAACAACCACAACAACAACAACAAAAACAATGTTGTTTACATGCAAATAGTTAGCTGATTGTAGAGGTTTGCATGGTTGACTGCGCCTCGGTGTCTTAGAGTTTGTCAAAGCCCAAGGAAAATCAACAAAATTGTTTATCAACTCGAAGACTTTCTAGTACAAGCGCAAGAAGAAGACAAACTGCCAACAACCGTTTGAAGATCAACAAAAATAATAACAACTAAAGTTTTAACAACAGAAACGAACTTAAGTAAGAGTTTGCGGCGTCACACTAATTCAAAAGCAAAATTTCTCAGCAAACGGTGGGAGTTAGTGAAATCAAGCAAGAAGTGGAAGGGAGTACAATTATTTGAAGATTGGAAAAAGGTGGGTTATTTGTAAAAGCTTAAGGTTTTAGTATTGAAAAATATTTTTGAAAATAGTAATTTTGCAAAATTGTTTTATTTTTAAAATTATCAAAAAAAAACACAAATTAAATGAAAAAAAATTAATTTTTGCGTTTGCGAATAAAAAAAGTCATCCACAGTTGTGTATAAAAGTTAGTAAGCTTGTTTTTTACACGCATATTCATCTCCATTTGCTAATAAAAAACGGTCATCGACAGTTGCGTATAAAAGTTAGTAAGTTTTTTTTATACACATATACAACTGCGCTTGCGAATAAAAAAATGTCATCGACAGTTGCGTATAAAAGTTAGTAAGCTTGTTTTTTACACGCATACACAACTGCGTTTGCAAATAAAAAACGGTCATCGACAGTTCCGTAAAAATGTTAGTAAGCTTGTTTTTTACACGCATACACATCTCCATTTGCGAATAAAAAAAGTCATCGACAGTTGCGTATAAAAGTTAGTAAGTTTTTTTTATACACATATACAACTGCGCTTGCGAATAAAAAAATGTCATCGACAGTTGCGTATAAAAGTTAGTAAGCTTGTTTTTTACACGCATACACAACTGCGTTTGCAAATAAAAAACGGTCATCGACAGTTCCGTAAAAATGTTAGTAAGCTTGTTTTTTACACGCATACACAACTGCGTTTGCAAATAAAAAACGGTCATCGACAGTTCCGTAAAAATGTTAGTAAGCTTGTTTTTTACACGCATACACATCTCCATTTGCGAATAAAAAAATGTCATCGACAGTTGTGTACAAAAGTTTTAATTTCGATGGATTTCGATTTTCTAGAACAACAGAAAAAACGAATGGAAACAATTTTTTTTATTTTTTTGATGATTTAAAATATGCAAAAAAATGCAAAAAGTACTTCTCAGAACAGTTTTTCAAGCTGTAGTTTTGAAAATTTTAAAAATTTCTAATATTTTTAATAAAAGCAGATAATACAGTGGTTAAAAATTGTTTAGTATCAACGCCTTAGCTTTCACTAGTTTCCTTTTTTTGCACAAACTTTTTCGAAAATACCCCACAGTGTGTCACTAACAAAAATCAATTCTTATCATTGAGTAGTATGGCTTATGCAATAAATGTCCACAATTAGTTCTCAAATTTTGCGTAAACTAATCAACGTAATCTTAGTAAATTAAATACAGTAGCGAAGCGAAATAGTGGATGGGCATCTGTCTACTTAAATATGAGCCTGCAAGGAAAAGTAAGCAGCATCAAATATCCTACTTGTTTTACAAAGGCTTGGTGATAATTAGATACTACCATGCAGATGAAAGTCTGGCAATAGATCGTTATAGTAAAGCAGATGAGAAATCAATTGAGCAACTAAATATATTTTAAGCAAATTGGTTGGAAAGCTTTCTCTGCGCCAAGCCTAGATATATTTTGTGTATCGGTGAAAGTCAACAGAACTTTAGAAAAGTCGAATTTTTCGAAAATGAAATAAATTTTTGAAAATTAATTAAAAATATTTTTTTAAATCGAAGACAATTTAGAAAGTAATTTCTCCTCTGATTTGAAAATTAGGTCAAATTAGTTCCAAAAAAAAAAAAAAATTATTTTGGCCTTCTCCCAGTTTAATCTATGCATACACAAACATATGACTATTTAAATGTGTAATTAACATAACAATGCAACAGCACGAGGTCATTTATTATGTAGCATTCACCGCAAGTTGTTTATAATGATATGTGAAGCTTCATACATACATACATACATATGTACCCACAATCATAAAGCCATACACAATGCAGCTTCGCTTTTATGTAGCCACAGCTATGCGCGCTAACCAGAAAAAAAAAGCATTAGCACGCCGTTCAATTTAATTAATCATTGGCAAATTAATAGGCTTTGCAGCAGCGGGTGAACATAACATAATGTTAAGTAGCTGCATTAAAATGTGACAAATTTTATAGCACATGTGTATGTGTAGATGTATCATGTGTCGTTAAATATATAATATATACAGTTGTGTGCAATATAATAGTATTTTATATCAAAATAGGAATGTAATTTAAGTATCGATTATTTTTACATCGATATTTTTGAGTTTTATGTTAAAAAAGTTGATCGCATTGGATATCTTAAGTACCCAAAATTATCGATAAACCTGCGGGAAGAATTTTATATCGATATTTTTGAGCCACTAAATATTACCATTATTGGAAAAAAAATATTTTGCACAATTTTACGTGATCTGTTTTAGATTTTGAACTAAATGAAAAAAATGTTAACAAAATATTAAAATAAATTGAAAATTTTTATTTCTAAAATTTTTAAATTTTTCAAACTGTAAAAATTAAAAATTACCATGACATATTGATACAATTTTTTTTGTTTTTTCCCACCTCTTATATGTACAAATATCGTAAGATATGCAAAAATTTTCCGAAGGGCATACCTTTTTTTGTTTTCTTTTTTTATTCAAACTTAATATGATATTTCAAATTTTGAACAAAAATTGCTTTTCATTTTCCCAAAAAAAATCAAAAATCTTAATTTTAATTTTCACTCGAAATTCATTTTTTGAAAAAAAGCACAAAAATTTTAGTCCACAGCTTTATGGCGACATTTAATTTTTATGATTTTAAAAATCTATAATTTTCTATTAAAGATGCATTAATCTGAATTTATCAAAATTTTCTATTGACTAAATTTCAGTTACTATTTGAAAAAGAGAAATTTTAAATTTGGATAAAATTAAAAAGTTCATTATTTTAAAAAAACATAAGCACCTCGCTGAAAATTTCAGAATATCCTTGGATTGTCTGAAGAAAAAAATGTAGCCTAACAATTTATGTCGAAATTTCAGTTTTAAGAATTGAAAATTTTTAAATCTTCTGTCAAAAATTTATTTTACTGACATTAAAGAAATTTCCTATCGAAATATTTTGCAAAATAAAAAAAAAACTTTAATTAAAATAAAATTAAAAAAATCATAATTTCGAAAATTTCAGAAAATCATCAGATTGTCTGAACACAAACATTTTTTCTAGGCAAAATAGAATTATAACGATTTGAAAACTTGAAAATTTTCTTGATAACATTTGACTTGAAAACAAAAAAAAAAAAAAATTTAAAAAAAAAAAAAAAATCATTATTCTAAAAATTTAAGATTGTGTTGAAAAAAAAATAGTTCAAAAATTGGCGGCGAAACTAAATTTTTACGATTTGAAAATTTTCTTTTAAAATTTAATTTTTTTTTTTCAAAATATATTTTATGCCTAATTTTTTTAAAAACAGTGCTTTATGAAATACTACAAAAAAAAAATTTTGCAAAACAGAATTTTTCCATTTGAAATTTTTTTTTTTAAAAACCTCGTTTATGAGAAAAGAAAGTTCATTAAATTCGGAGGTGATCAATTTTCTTTCAAAATATTTTGTCTTGTACTTCTAGGTACCTAATTTGCCAAATTGTTGTTTTTTTATAAACACATAAGTTTACGAAATTTAAAAAAAAATAAAGAAAAAAATTTGCAAAACTGAAAAAAAATTAAATTTTGCATTTATATTAATTTTGGAACATTTTTTTAAAACTTCGTATGTGATAAAGAAATTCATTAAAATCGTGATGGTGAACAACTTGAAGTATTTGTCATGGAAAGAGCGAGGTATGTTTAGAAATTTTTAGTCTGTGGTTCCTAAAAAAAAAAAAAAAAAAAAAAACATAATTAACCAAAAATGTCCAATTGTCGATAGTTTCGATAGTTCCTTTGATATATTTTAGTTGATACCACACCAAAATCATAAATATATCTGCCTCACTTGCAACAGCAGCCACGTTTTATATTTATTTGCTTACACTCAACTGGCTATATGTATGTATTTAGGGTCACCGAATGGCTAATTCAATCCCAAATTGCAAAATCCAATTTCCAACTTTCCTTTTGTGGGATTCCAAAAATTTTATTTTTATTTTTTCTCTGTTGATAGCATAACGCTGAATTAAAATAAAATTGAATATGCAAAACTTTCACTTTCATGGTTTCACCAAAAAAAAAAACCACTCTCTTCGCTATTCATCCAATTTAGAACACAATGATGCAGTTCAAGTTTACCCCCAAAAGTTCACAAATATCGGATACCAATTAAAATTTTATGTTAAATAACACACTTACATACATACACATATACATATGTTATAACATAGTTAACTACAACTATGGATAAAGTTCTGTTGAATAAAAAGTGGGGGTGGGTGTGAGGGGGGGTGCAGAAAAAGTTCAGAATATAATTTCTGTAATTTGTTCTCATTTGCCTAGCATCCAACTTTATCTTTATGGGTGCACAGCAAATGCCTCAAAGAGCTAAAAGAATA
>OX608081.1:29729382-29739382 GCA_951509765.1 Sphenella marginata | reverse complement strand
ATTTATTTATATAAATTACTACTACAGTGTCGGCGAATAAATAAAATAAAATAAAATAAAATAAAATCATATTAAATAAAATAAAATAAAATAAAATAAAATAAAATAAAATAAAATTAAATTAAATTAAATAAAGTGAAAAAAAATAAAATAAAATAAAATGAAATAAAACAAAATAAAATAAAATACAATACAATAAATTAAAAAAAGGAAAAAATTTAATATTTATATATTTTTATCATTTATTATTATTTATTTATATCAATTACTACTACAGTGTCGGCGAAAGTGTACTATGTCTTAGCCCGGTTAGTAATAAGGAACTATTCCTCTCTACTCTGCTGCTCCATACACACATAACCTCAAATAAAAAAGTCTTTAAAAACACGAACATGCAAACCTTATTGTTCCGTAAACTGCAATTTCTTGCCAACTATCTTAAGCTTTTATTATGTATGTATGTATGCTAGAAATGCTTAAACGTCATATTCATGTTTGCGTTCCACCACGACAGTTGAGTTGAGTTCAGTAAGTTTACCTGAATGCCTGGAAGTTTTCGATAAAACTTTAAAACAACAACACAATATTCGAGCAACTTTTTTTGTTTTCATTGGATAAATGCCTTGGGGCGCATTTTAGTAGCTCCCATTTTTTATTTAGCTTACTCAAATAGACCTTAGTTTGTTTTTCTTCTGTTTTCAACAATTTGTTGCGACTGCAACTGGCAGTTGCGCTGTCAAGCGTAAAATTTTAATGTATGCATTCAGTTTCGTAAAACTTTAGTTAAAGTTTTTTGCCACTAGCATCAGGCTAGCATAGACTTGGTATGCTAGTGTTATCTTCTGCCTTGCTTACGTTTTATAATGTACAAAAGAACGTACGAGAGATCGGAAGATTTTCATATTTTGTTAAAAAAAAAAACTGTTTTGAAAATTTCAAAATATTTTAATGTATCAGAGGTGTAATACAAAAAAAAATTATTTCAAAAATTAGTCTATTTTTTTGATTTTGAATCATAGAAAATTTTTTTAAATTAGAAATTATAATTTTTTTGTAAGTTTTATGAGCGCAGGACCAGTGAATTATTATTTTTATTTTTTAAATATTTTTTTTAATATTTTTTTTCGTAGCTCTACATTTTTTTTCTTAACTGCAGTAGTTTTAATAATTTCAATATATGGAAAATTTTAAATTTATAAATTCCCATAAGTTTTGGAAAAAATATTTAATTTTTCCAGAACACTATTTTATGAAAAAAGGAAAATTATCCTTAAAATTTTAAGAAGTCGATTTGAACTATCAGATGATTTGGCATTAAAAGTTTTTCGTCCTTCAATTTTTATAACATTTTTTTTAGACAGAAAAATATTTCCCCATCATTTTATGTACGGTCTAATGTGCAATCATATGTACATCTACGCATATACTAACAATCCTGCGTTTATATTTATGTTGATATGCACGCTTGCACCTCTCTCTCGCTACTTTACGATTTCCAAACCTTTACTTACTTACCTTCAAATTTAACGTTCTTCCTTTAGTGCCACTGCCATTGCTTTTGGTAGCAGAAAAACCATAAATACTTCTTTCAAGAAAGCAATGCGAGTGAAGCTACATAAAGTTTGTTTGCAACGGAATACACAAACATACATCTATTTACTTTTGTAGTTGTAGCTAAAGAAGGAATTACTTAGAGCAGAAATGCTCACCTCCTTGGAGGCGCCAACCAAAAAGTGGCCCCAGTATTGGTAAGTAAATAGTGGAAATAACTAAATAGCTACTAATTGAGTTACTATTTGTGCGCATTTCGCTGCCAAGTTCTATGTTGATTGTGCAAAGTGTGCTTCAAGTAAGAAACACTGGAGTTGTTTATGTACAAACATATGTAAATTATTAAAAGATATTGCTTTGCGAAAGAAACTTTTGAACTTGTTTTAGATTTATGGAAATTTTAAACTTGGGAAAAATATAGAAAATTTTTAATCGTAAAGTGGAGCAAAAGCGTTGAGCTTCAGTAATTGCGAAATTGTAATTCACGCTCAGGATTATATATATTTTATTATAAGATACTTTTTAATCGATTAGACAATTCCGCATTTTCAAGGATTGAAATAAAAGAAAGGCATCTTGTTCACTTAAGACTTCAAACCCTAACTTCTCAGCAACTTCAGTACCTAAGGTGTTCAGCCGCGAATTGATAATATTTCCTTTTATTTTATTTTATTTTATTTTATCTTATTTTATTTTATTTTATTTTATTTTATTTTTATTATTTTATTTTATTTTATTTTATTTTATTTTATTTTATTTTATTTTATTTTATTTTATTTTATTTTATTTTATTTTATTTTATTTTATTTTATTTTATTTTATTTTATTTTAATTAATTTTATTTATTTTTATTTAATTTTATTTAATTTTATTTTATTTTATTTTATTTTATTTTATTTTATTTTATTTTATTTTATTTTATTTTATTTTATTTTATTTTATTTTATTTTATTTTATTTTATTTTATTTTATTTTATTTTATTTTATTTTATTTTATTTTATTTTATTTTATTTTATTTTATTTTATTTATTTTATTTTATTTTATTTTATTTTATTTTATTTTATTTTATTTTATATTATTTTATTTTTATTATTTTATTTTATTTTATTTTATTTTATTTTGTTTTATTTTATTTTATTTTATTTTACTTTATTTTATTTTATTTTATTTTATTTTATTTTATTTTATTTTATTTTATTTTATTTTATTTTATTTTATTTTATTTTATTTTATTTTATTTTATTTTATTTTATTTTATTTTATTTTATTTTATTTTATTTTATTTTATTTTATTTTATTTTATTTTATTTTATTTTATTTTATTTTATTTTATTTTATTTTATTTTATTTTATTTTATTTTATTTTATTTTATTTTATTTTATTTTATTTTATTTTATTTTATTTTATTTTATTTTATTTTATTTTATTTTATTTTGTTTTATTTTATTTTATTTTATTTTATTTTATTTTATTTTATTTTATTTTATTTTACTTTATTTTATATTATTTTATTTTTATTATTTTATTTTATTTTATTTTATTTTATTTTATTTTGTTTTATTTTATTTTATTTTATTTTATTTTATTTTATTTTATTTTATTTTATTTTATTTTATTTTATTTTATTTTATTTTATTTTATTTTATTTTATTTTATTTTATTTTATTTTATTTTATTTTATTTTATTTTATTTTATTTTATTTATTTTATTTTATTTTATTTTATATTATTTTATTTTATTTTATTTTGTTTTATTTTATATTATTTTATTTTTATTATTTTATTTTATTTTATTTTATTTTATTTTATTTTATTTTATTTTGTTTTATTTTATTTTATTTTATTTTATTTTATTTTATTTTATTTTATTTTATTTTATTTTATTTTATTTTATTTTATTTTATTTTATTTTATTTTATTTTATTTTATTTTATTTTATTTTATTTTATTTTTATTTTATTTTATTTTATTTTATTTTATTTTATTTTACTTTATTTCTTTTAAAATTATTTTAATCAAGTCCAACTTACTTTACTTTCTCTCAGTGATAGCCGCTCACACTAGTTATCATTTCCCAGCAATTAAAGCCAAAACATCAACTCAAGCAGGCATATACAATTTACTATTTAAGAAGTACAAATATTTTGCCAGTTTAAAAAAAGCTTCATTTGTAGCAATTCAACCGAAGAAGTAGTTCAAAGGAGAAGACAAATTGTTATCAATCAAGCAGTTTTGACAAAATAGTTTTTTTTTAACTGCGCACAAATCTCACTAATCTAGCTTTTATATCAACTAATGCCAGTCTAGTATATGTATATCCTTTACCGGCATGAAAATTTTAGGCTACATATGTGACCTAAAAAACACACACATACATATGCATACAATAATAAAGCACACTTTGGTGCTGCCACTGTTGAAGACATGCAACCGTTTGTGACAAGAAATGACAAATTGCAAGCTCAGCGTGTGAAGGCTGAGATAGAGAAGAAGTGTGAAAGGCTAAAGAGATTTTAAATTCTTGGAATGTTTCATATTGTCGTTAAAGTAGAAGCAGCTAGCTGCATTTAGAAAAGTATGAAAAAATTTAAACATTTAATTTTTTAAGCTCCACTGAAAGTTAAAAATTAAAAAAAAAAAATTATTGGAAAAAATTCAAAAATTCATATTTTTAAAAAAACCAAAAACGTAATCTGAAAACTTTACGATGTACGATTTAATTTCGAATTTAAATACTATATATGTACATATGTATGTATATATTTTTTTGTTGATTTAAATATTTATAAATTTTTTTTTTTTTTTTTTTCAATATTTTTTTTGTACCCCTAAGCATTTTTTTGGTTGATTTAAATATTTCTTGAATTTTTTTTTTATGGAAATAGTTTTTTTTTTGCCTTCTGCAAATATGCCAAAATAAATTAATAATATAAATTCTTACCACAGTATACCTAAGTATAATTGCTTTGAGTATTGTTTAAATATGTTACGCACCTGCAAATAGAAAACAAATAACAAATTCTTAGAAAAAAGTAATTAAACTTTTGCAAAAGTAAGCAAGTTTATAACAAAAAACTATAAAATTTAATTCAAGCTTTGTTGCTTTAGAGTATGGCAACAGATCTTATTGCACAGCATGTGTTGTTGGAATCCAATATGTGGTTATGTGGATATGTAGATACATTTGTATCATAAGTACATATTGTACAATCTAAGTATTTATTCACATAACCAGTTACCGCAACATTTTTGAGTCAAACCACAATCTTCGTAGGCAATTAAAAGTAAAAAGTTTAGAATTGGCAAAGCCAACAAATTGAAAACTTAAGTAAACGTATCTTTCGTACAAAGTATATACATGCATTTAGTAGACATATACAGTTGGGTGCATAAAAGTAGTAGTGTGTATACGTCAAATGTGTTAAGCTTTTTAGCTTGGTTGTTTTCTTCAATTTCGACTCAGAATGGAAAACCAATAAATGAATATAATACTTTGAAGACTGCAATTGCCCACTACAATTTTATTTCACGCAGCTGTATGTTATATTAGTTGTATGCTTAGTATTTAATAAACATATGCATTTAAAGGAATGCTGTGAAAATAAAATTTAAAACTTTCGTATAGAAGTTTTATGTTATTTAATATTTGCAGAATAAACGAAAAAAAATTTAAAAAATTTGAAAATTAAATAATTTAAAAAAAATTTAAGTAAAAGTCTCAGCCGACCTGGAATATCATCATCATCAGATAGTCCACATTTCCAAGGAAGGTGTTAGATTTTAAAATAAATATCTATATGTGGTATTAATATTCTAGTCTTTAATTGCTCGAAACTCAAGGTAGAAGCCGGAACATTAGTCTATTGTGCCTTGACGTGTTCGTAGTTTATGAATAGCACATCACCGGCAATGTTTCTAATAGCCAACGGCATCAGTTTCCGGCATGCATAAACTCTCAAACTCCCTTCACGCTAGTATGACTAGTTTTTGCTGCAAGTAATAAATGCTTTGGTAGTGTTTTTGTTGTTGTTTTTAACGTTTGTTTTATTCTTTGTAGTTGTATTAGCTGCATATTATTTTGCCAGTTTTTATTTTCTGCTTGCGTTTGCATTTGTTGCATTATTGCTATTACCTTTCTGTTAGCCAAGTTATGCTTTGCTTTTATACTCAGCTGCACATGACTGACGGGGAATGTTTTTACTTCTTCACTATAATATAATACCAATATACTTAAAGTGAATGTAGGTTTTTTTGTTAGGCTTTTAAGCTATACAGACATAATCTCATATACTTCAAACAAAAATCCATGGTAATCATAACTTTGCTACGACTTTGAAGTCACGCTATATTGACATTTGGTACTTTGTAGTAAATATTACTTTAAAGTTGCATATTTTCAGTTGTGCTTTTTTGTAAATATGACTTCAAACTTATTTATTCTCACGACTTCAAAGTCGCGATTTATTGACATTTGGTACTTTTTAGTAAATATTGCTTTAAAGTTGCATATTTTTAGTTGCTAAAACTATCACCATCATTTTGATTACTGTCAAGTTGTGCTTTTTGGTAAACATGACTTCAAAGTTATTTAATCTCGTGACTTAAAAGTCACGCTATATTGACACGTGGTACTTTGAAGTAAATATTACTTTAAAGTTGCATATTTTTAGTTGCTAAAACTAACACCATCGTTTTGTTTACTGTCAAGTTGTGCTTTTTGGTAAATATGACTTCAAAGTTATTTATTCTCACGACTTCAAAGTCGCGATTTATTGACACTTGGTACTTTTTAGTAAATATTACTTTAAAGTCGCATATTTTTAGTAGTCGACACTATCGTAAGGTTCAAATTACTTTGAAGTTGTGATTTTTGGTAAATATGACTTCAAAGTTATTTATTCTCACGACTTCAAAGTCGCGATTTATTGACACTTGGTACTTTATAGTAAATATTGCTTTAAAGTTGCATCTTTTTAGTAGTCGACGCTATCGCAAGGTTTAAATTACCTTGAATTAGTGCTTTTTGGTAAATATGACTTCAAAGTTAATTATTCTCATATACCCAATTTTTCATTGTTTCAATAATTTCTATCCTTTGAATTCAATAACGGCGAACAAAGTGCTATAACTATTTGATTCAATTAAATATATTAACGCATAATAATTATTTTCTCGCATTTTGTTGGATACTGAAAGTCGCAGTTACCACGTTGCTACGTCATTGCTACGTAACCATAACTTCAATCGGAGGTACCGTATATCTTATAGGAACTTCACTGGAACGTTGCAATTAAAAACAAATTAGTCCTCATTTTAGTAGCAAATATGTTCCCATTACATAGCCGTTACTAGTGGCTCAGCACTTTAAAGTCACAACCAATGGTCTCAGCTCCGTTTCAGCGACTGTTGCAGGCATTTTTTGTTATCATAGAAAGGTGTCTATATTTATAAGAAAAATAGAATTCCAAATTTTTGGGTAATGGTCACAGCTGAGTATATGTATAATGTTCTCATACACCCGATTGTAGACTGCCTTACTGCTATTTATGCTTGCTTTTATTATGTGTTCCTACTACTAATACAACTCGTACTATTACTTTTTGTTTGTGTAAGCTTTTGCTGTTAGCTAATGTTGCATTTTACCGTTTACAATGCTTTGCGCTCTATTGTTTTAATAATTTTTCTCTTAGTTTTTTGTTTTTTATTTTTTTATTTTTTATTTTTTTGTTTGTTTACCTTTCAAGCATACATTGTTGCTGGCAGCTGTTGGTGTAGTTCCTTCATTTGCAAGCAACAATGCATTTGGCATTGTGTGATATTCCGTTAAACTGTAAATCACATACACCCGATCACTCCACCTCTCTCTCTCTCTCTCTCACTTGCATACTACTAGTTACACACCTTTAAAATTTTTCATTTTAGACTTTTTGTTTTAACAAAGCTAACTTTTGTTTTGTCAATGTTTTTTCCCACAGTTTTTTTTAATATCCACACTAAACAACAATAACATATTCCCATTGTACTAAACATCTAAGTTTTTCGCTTTGCTGGCATTCTTTTAAAGCTTTTGTGTGTTCACATTTGCATATGCTTTGTATTTTGTTGATATTCTTGAAACAAAAAAAAAGTTGTTCAAATGTGTTCCTTCACTAATCAACATCAGCCACCAACGCCGCCATGAACGCAGCAGCTGCAGTCCGCACCACAATGCACGCCGTCTGCGTTTTGCTGTAACACCCACTCCAGCTGGGCCATTGGCTCTCACAGCTCCGTCGCTGGAAGCTGTTGTGACACACGCTGTTGGCTTATGCGGCTGGCGCGTGTTTTTTTTTTTTTTTTTTTTCTTTCTCATAAAGTAGCATAAATGCCCAGCAGCAATGGTTTCCGTTTCCTCGCCATTCTCGTCCTTCATTTCATTTCAAGTCTGCGTTTGTATGTTTTGTGTTGTTTTTCTTTTAATAAATGCCCTTTCCTTTCTATCGCAACTCTTGTTGTTGGCGCGAGGTCATTTGTGGGTGTACTCTTTTGCTGCAGGTCATTGGCTTTCAGCTATTTTTAAATACCATTGTTATAATTTTTTATTGAAATATTAAACATAATATATTTAAATCTGTTTAAGTTAAAGCGAGCGAATCTATTTTTTCAGATTCGGTGAAAGCAGTATATTTAAACAGTGAGAGTAATAATTTATTTTATTTCATTTCATTTTATTTTATTTTACTTTATTTTATTTTATTTTATTTTATTTTATTTTATTTTATTTTATTTTATTTTATATTATTTTATTTTATTTTATTTTATTTTATTTTATTTTATTTTATTTTATTTTATTTTATTTTATTTTATTTTATTTTATTTTATTTTATTTTATTTTATTTTATTTTATTTTATTTTATTTTATTTTATTTTATTTTATTTTATTTTATTTTATTTTATTTTATTTTATTTTATTTTATTTTATTTTATTTTATTTTATTTTATTTTATTTTATTTTATTTTATTTCATTTTATTTTATTTTATTTTATTTTATTTTATTTTATTTTATTTTATTTTATTTTATTTTATATTATTTTATTTTATTTTATTTTATTTTATTTTATTTTATTTCATTTTATTTTATTTTATTTCATTTTATTTTATTTTATTTTATTTTATTTTATTTTATTTTATTTTATTTTATTTTATTTTATTTTATTTTATTTTATTTTATTTTATTTTATTTTATTTTATTTTATTTTATTTTATTTTATTTTATTTTATTTTATTTTATTTTATTTTATTTTATTTTATTTTATTTCATTTTATTTTATTTTATTTTATTTTATTTTATTTTATTTTATTTTATTTTATTGTTGGATTTTTGCGGTCTATTTTGTTTACATATTTGTAAGTTTTTGCAAGCTCGAGACCAAATAAACAATAATTCGTAATGAATTTAATTGTCAGTTTTTTGGGAAAAATTGATAATTGGAGAAAAATTACAAAGGAAAAAATCAACAGCGATGGATAGGATTACATGTTTCAGAGTTTCCAGGCTCATCATCAGATCCCTTTTCGGACACGGATTCGAACTCGTGTCTGCACCAAAGCCGCTGTTAGAAAATTCCAACACTAAGCAATGATGCCCTGTGACGTCACAATGCACTTATCTCCACTTCAATTTAATTCCCTTTTGTTTGTTTGTTCTTGCCAACTGTATACACAAAATTTCTTAAGACATGCAGCCTTTATGTTATGATGTGTGTTGGACTTGTTGTTTGTACATATGTATATACATATGTACGTAAACCCGTGCTATGGTTTTTAATGTATTTTGTTGTTGGATTTTTGCGGTCTATTTTGTTTACATATTTGTAAGTTTTTGCAAGCTCGAGACCAAATAAACAATAATTCGTAATGAATTTAATTGTCAGTTTTTTGGGAAAAATTGATAATTGGAGAAAAATTACAAAGGAAAAAATCAACAGCGATGGATAGGATTACATGTTTCAGAGTTTCCAGGCTCATCATCAGATCCCTTTTCGGACACGGATTCGAACTCGTGTCTGCACCAAAGCCGCTGTTAGAAAATTCCAACACTAAGCAATGATGCCCTGTGACGTCACAATGCACTTATCTCCACTTCAATTTAATTCCCTTTTGTTTGTTTGTTCTTGCCAACTGTATACACAAAATTTCTTAAGACATGCAGCCTTTATGTTATGATGTGTGTTGGACTTGTTGTTTGTACATATGTATATACATATGTACGTAAACCCGTGCTATGGTTTTTAATGTATTTTGTTGTTGGATTTTTGCGGTCTATTTTGTTTACATATTTGTAAGTTTTTGCAAGCTCGAGACCAAATAAACAATAATTCGTAATGAATTTAATTGTCAGTTTTTTGGGAAAAATTGATAATTGGAGAAAAATTACAAAGGAAAAAATCAACAGCGATGGATAGG
>OX608081.1:29689648-29729182 GCA_951509765.1 Sphenella marginata | reverse complement strand
GCTTATTGTAAACAAAGTGTCAATCGATGAAATATTTATATTTGATCAACACATATGCATATGTGTCTGATGTTGGTGTGTGTGTGTGTGTGTGATGCTAATTGGCTACCCCACGCGAGAGAATTTTCGGAGTGCTGACTGAAATAAAGTAATCTCAAACTACATCAATATTGAAAATTGCTATAGTAATTCTTAAATGAAAATAATTGTAGAACCTTTGTATGAGAAGTGGAATTATGGAAAGCTCAGTAGTTTTGCGCAGAAAACATTAAATATGATTATTGATTTTTTCGTCCTTTTCGTACAATATTCATTCAACTCATTAAATACTAGTTGTGAACTAGTTCTTTATCCATTTTTTTCGAGTTTCACTACAGCGCAATTACATTTGATACCGGCAAATGACACATAAATTCGTATTTTTTGTGCAAATATGAATGCTCTACTTTTGACTATTATTTCTGTCTAGAGTTATGTTTGAATGTATGTATGTTTGCAATAAATTTTTGCAATTTTCATTTAATTGTAATTTTACATCAAATACCTTTTTATGTTATGCTGATTTTAATTTTAATGCAGCTTGCTTTGACGGATATTTAAAATAGTATAGGACATACGATTTTTATAATTTTTCAATAAATATTACATTTATACAAAGTCGTTTTTTTTTTTTATTTTTTTTATTGCTTTCTTTTCAGTTTTTTACTATCTATTATATTAATTTTTTAGGATTTTAAAATTATTCTTTGAGATACGATTATAGCACGATAATTACGTAGCATTTAAGTAGATAGTCACGCCTTTTTCTCAATAGTTTAAATAACTTAGCAGTTCTAGAACTCAGACCGTACACATTTAAAATTTTTTTTTTTTATTTAATCACTGAACCTTTTGAAATTTCATAAACTTATGGGCTTTTTGAAAACATTGCAGTTTATTCATATAAACACAGTCTCAAACGAAAAATTTAAAAATCTTCTTTTTTTTATTTATTTTTTCTTTATTTATTTTTGAGTCTGTTGTATATATGCAGTTATATAATTTATATTTTTTTATTTGTCTGTTTTCGCATTTACTCTGCTTTTACTAACAAAGTCTGTTGCTTTTTGCGCGTGTCAACGCTTGTGAGTGGCATGAATTATAAATAAATATTTGCATTTATTATTTATGACCAAGATTTGTGGCACATGTTATAATAATGGCAATAAAGCTCACACACTGGCGCAGCATGATGACAATGCTGATAAATTAAAGAAAGAAAAAAAAAACCTAATGAAAATACATAAATAATTTATGTATGAAAGAACTAAATTTTAATTTAAGGCGCAAAATTTAACGATTTTATTTCTAAAACTTTTCCTACTCCGAAATTTGTTGCAAAATATTTTTTACAGTCACATCAAATTCATATCACAAACTAACGAAGAATAATAGCAATCGCTACTTGATGGTGCTATTTACGGTCACCGCGTGGTAGCTTCAACCACAAATCGTTACTTTTAAATTGTAAGTCGCCGTTACTAGTAATTCAACCTTAAAGTTTTTCAAAACTTCGTAGTGACAAATGTCCAAGCGGCGACTTATTTAATTGACAACTTTAAAGTTACAGCTACTTTTAAGTCGTAGTGAAAGTCGCAGCTACCATGCTGTTCCATGAGTGCTACGTTACCAGAGCGTCATTGAAACATTGCCGAATGTCTTATCGGAACATCGCTGGAACCAATAAATTATTCCTGATTTGAGTTGCAAGCAAGTAATAGATAGAGTTCCTGTTACGTGACCGTGACTTGCTCAGCCATTTTAAGCTCACAACAATTGTTTTTACTGCATTTCAGCAACTATTCGTGCTAGTTTCACGAAGTTGTTTTACTTGATTTGGGAATAATATGTTAGAGTTAATTTTTTTTTTTTTTTTTTTTTTATATTTATAAAACATTTATTGTCATAATCAGGCAACAACTTTCTAATCCGATGAATATGGCCTCCACTCACCCAAATCGATTTTTTTTACGTAAACTGCCTGATTAATCAAAATATTTTATGAATATGAAAATCAGTTCAAAATTATTTAAGGTCGTAAATATGTATTTATTAAATCAGACTCGAATTATTTGCATACAAATTATTAATAATTTAATATTTTTTATTGCAGTAAAAATTATACAAAATAGTAAAAGTAAAAAATTTTAAAATTTGTTTGTTTACAAAACTTGCTATTATCGCGCATTACCGGAATACTGTTTAACGTTTGACATAATTAAATATGATATTAGTCGATAAATATTAACATAAAAACGGATAAGCGTTTGGCTTCAACATCAAAAAAAAAGTCCAGATCAAACAAGTAAGGAGGGGACTCTTTTCGGCTAGTCTATAAGATGTATACCTTTCACGAATGGAAGAATGGATTCATAATATGAACAGAAAGTTATTTTCAAAAAAATATAATTTTTTAAATTTTCGATGTGAGGAACCATTAAATGCTTTGAGTGAAATTTTGTTGCACTATGCCAACATATCTAAATATAGCTTGACATTTACAGAAAATCAATTTTTGTTTTGAAAATATAAATTTTTGCTTAACATTTTTTTTTTAACTTTCTCTTCGAGATCAATAAACTAAACACAAAATTACTCAATTTGATAACTGCATTTTTTTTGGCGAATTTAAAAATATAAAAAAAATTTCAATTTCTGAAAATATTCAAGCATTCACACAAAAACATTTTTTTTATTCTACAATTCTGGCATATGTCTTGAAAATTTTAGAAGACAATTTTTTTTTTTTTTTTTTTTTCAAAATATGAATTTTCCAAAAAAAAAATTTCTACTTTTTTTTTAACTTTCTAATCGAGTTCAATTAGTTAAACAGAAAATTAGTAAAATTTGATGACTCTTTGTTTTTTTTAATTTTTGCAAATTTGTTTAATTTTTGCAAATTTTTTAATTATTTAAAATTTCTTTTTCGAGTTCAATCAATTAAACACAAAATTAATCACTTTTAAACTATTTTTTTTTTTTTAATTTAAAAATATACAAATTTTTTTTTGTGTCTAAAATTTAAGCATTCATATTTTTGATCAAATTTTTTTTTTAAACAACATATATAAATATATCTTGAAAATTTCAAAAGAGTGTTTATTTATTTTTTTTTTGTTTTTACAAACTATGAATTTTGCAAACTTGTTTTTTTTTTTTTTTTTTAATTTTTTTTAAATATTTTTTTGAGTGCAATTAATTAAACACAAAATTAGTCAATTTTGATAAATATTTTTTTTTTTAACTTAAAAATATGTATACATATATTAAGCATATTTTTGAACACACACATACTATACTTCTGGCATATACATACATACATATTTATGTACATATAAATATACATATCTTCAATATTTCAGAAGAGTGTTTTTATTATTGTATTTTTTTCTCAAAATATGTTTGTGTGTAAAATTCACGCATTCATGTTTTTGAACAAAAAAAAATATTTTTTAAGACTTCAAGATATATTTAGATAAATCAGATTTATATTTAAAAAAAACGAATTATTAACAAAAAAACCATTTTTTTTTGTAGTGAAAATTTTTTTTTTTAATATTGCTTAGTTAAACTTTAACATTTGCTTCTTTGCAGTAGTTCATTTCATGAAAAAAAAGTAAACTCTTCAAAAAAATGTATTCTAATCGGGAGGTGTCGGTTCCAACTTTGTGACGATTTGACATTTAAAGGTCCATACAAATGTCAACAAAATATTTGCAAATCTTTTAAAATGTATGTTTACTTTTTTCCAACACTATTTGATCCCTATATTAGTATAAAACCCTGACAGCAAGACGTTGATTTAAGTAACAACACAGAATGTCGAATTAACGCACGACTGAGTCGTCAGACAGTTACGTGTGAGCTAACGTGACTAAGGTTTTATGTTAGTTGTAATGTGGAAAGAATATAAAAAGGATCCAAGTCTCCAAGGAAGCGCAAATAAAAAATATCATTTTCGAGCACACACACCCATACACAACCACATGCACGTGCACATGTGTAGAAGGAAATTTGCAAAAAAAAAATTACAAAAAAAAAAAAGTGAGAAAATGAGCGGTTAAATTGTTGCACAAAAAGCCGCTTACAAAGGACAATAAAATAATGTTATTGACAGTAAGGACGAATAAGTACAAAATTACGTGCGAAAGTAAGTCAAGAATACAATTCACCATATACAAGTACACCATACACCCTAGTAAGAGAGACATGTGTGAGGGGTGCTGGCACGTTGGTTAAGTTCAACAATATGTTGTCGCCATTATCAAGTATTTTTTTGTTGGTATAAAAAGGAAAATTGTACGTCGAAAAGTCAAAAAGTGTTAAAAGCAAAACAAAAATGAAATATTCGCACTGAATATGTATGTACATATGTATGTATATTTGTTTGTGTAAAAGTGTAAATGCTAGAAGACAATCAACAGACATAAGTTGTTGGAAATGTAGCACAACGACGTATGGATGTATGTACGTCATCTTATGTACTCTTATTGCAAGTATACATATACGTATGTATGTATATCTATCTTTGATTGTATCAAAATGAAAAACAAGCCTACAAATAATGACACAAAAGTAACAAATATGGCACAGAATAGTAAACAGAAACATCAACAATGAACAATAAGTAACTATACAGAAGTACTTGCTTGAAGTAGATCCCTACATATATGCATGTATATTCATTAGGGTGTTCTTCAATTGTGAGTTTAGCGTAATTGATTCTCAGTTTATTGTGACCAAAAATGTAACATTCAAATATTCTAATTGCTCTAAACCTGATTAATCAATTAAGCACATAATCATCATTATGGGTTAGTAAAAACCTTTTATTTCTCTAATTGATTAATTAGAAATTAATTAATTTGCTTTATTTAAAAACTATGAATAACTATCTGATTAATCAGAAATTTTAATTAGTTCTTAAAGTAAACTATCAATATCGATTTCTATAAATGCTTACTTTCGCGATTAATCACATTCTGATTACTTATTAACTAAATAAATCAATTATTTTGAGAACTGTGAATACAAATTTTACGAAACAAAAATGTTAGGTGATTAGTAACGGGAATTATAAATATCTATGAATAATAGTGCTAATTTTATCGATTAGTCACATTTTGATTAATTAAAAATAATTTGGTTATTTAAAAAAAATGTGATTAACAATTTGACTAAACAGAAATGTTAATTGATTAGTTATGGGAATTATAAATATTTATGAACAATAGTGCTAATTTTATCGATTAGTCACATTTTAATTAAAAGCTAATTGAGTAATAAGTCAAACAGAAAACTCTAAATATGGATTAATAAAAGCGCTTAATTTATCAATTAGTCACATTTTGATTAATTACAAACTAAATTATTTAATTATTTCGAAAAATGTGATTGAAAATCTGATCGATCAGAAATTTTAAATCATTAGTTAATTTAATAGATAATTATAGTTATCTATTATTGAAGATCCTTTATTCCTCGATTAGTCACATTTTGATTATTTATAAACTAAATGATTTAATTATTTCGAAAATTGTGATTGAAAATCTGATCGATCAGAAATTTTAAATAATTTAATTTAATAGAGAATTATAGTTATCTATTATTGAAAGTCCTTTATTCCTCGATTAGTCACATTTTGATTAATTACAAACTAAATGATTTAATTATTTCGAAAAATATGATTAAAAATCAGATCGATCAGAAATTTTAAATCATTAGTTAATTTAATAGATAATTAGAGTTATCTATTATTGAAGATCCTTTATTCCTCGATTAGTCACATTTTGATTATTTATAAACTAAATGATTTAATTATTTCGAAAATTGTGATTGAAAATCTGATCGATCAGAAATTTTAAATAATTTAATTTAATAGAGAATTATAGTTATCTATTATTGAAAGTCCTTTATTCCTCGATTAGTCACATTTTGATTATTTACAAACTAAATGATTTAGTTATTTCGAAAAATGTGATTAAAAATCTGATCGATCAGAAATTTTAAATCATTAGTTAATTTAATACAGAATTATAGTTACCTATTATTGAAAATCTGTTATTCCTCGATTAGTCACATTTGGATTAATTGCACACTTAATAATTTCAATATTTCGAAAAATTTGATTAATAATTTGATTAATCAGAATTCTTAATTGATTAATTAATTATAGACAGAATTATAAATATCGATGTATGAAAGTGATCAATTTATCGATAAGTCTAATTTTGATTAATTACAAATTAAATGATTTAATTACTTCAAAAAATGTGATTAACTTTGCTTAGTCAGAAATGTTAACTGAATAATCTAATGTTAAAAACGTAATGAAAACCTTTTTTAACATTCGCCTGCACATCCGTACAGAATTGAAAAGCTTTCCGAATTGAAAATAAAACTAACATAGTGCTCTACTTTGTTCAAAATCTTTGGCGTTAAGTCAAATTAGAAATACCAAAAGCAAAAGCATAAAACAATAGCTTGAATAAAATTAGCGAATAAACAGCCACCCTAATATTTATTATACATCCCTCGACTACGTCAATAAGCGCCGTTAAACAGTTGCAAAAGTAATGACACAAAAGTGAAGAAGTTGCAAATAAACGAGCGCAACCGAGTCTCCACAAAAGCAGTCAACAACTTCATGCAATGTTCTGCAATGGATGCACGCTTGTTTCCCAAAGTTTCTTACGAATGGAGTTTTGAGTGGCAGGCAATATTTGGCTGAGATTATGAAAATTGCATGAAATTTGTGTGCTGAAATGTACTATTTAAGTGACATGCGAAAGCTTTTGTAAATATTTGAGAATTTTACTTTAATGAAAAGTTAGTATTTTAAGCTTTTATAAACAGCGCTTTGCATAGCTTGAACAAAAGCTGATATGAAATATTGTTTTAAAAAAAACTTTGTAGCTCTTGTATTAGACATTTTAAAGAATTGTAAGTTAGGGGTGGTAAAGAGGTGTAGTAATTTACATTTCAGCCTCTCTTTAGCTTTATAAAAAATATCACAACATCATACTCCCATGACAACAACATTTCATCTCATCTTCAACTATTCAAATGACTATTACGAGGAGCTTATATACCACTAAAGTACCAACGTGCAACAATTTCATAACATATAAAAATATCATATTATATACATATAAAAAAGGTAACAAAAAAAAAGTATTACCAAAACCGTCAATAAGCCCATAATAAACATGATAAAAGCAAACTGAAAGCACACAAAATCGTAACAAATCTTGACTTAAGTAAGAAATGTATTTTTAGGGCACGTAACAAGAGCTCACAAATGAGATGTGTGGAACGAAATATAACCTATAATACGCTTTGCTCAAACGGCCTAGTTACGAACTACTTCCCGACTACAGAAGTATATTTTTTACTAATGAAATGGTATATAAACTTTGGCCCGATGTGAAAAATATATAAACCCACTAATAAGTATACCGAAATGTTAAGCACGCTGAGCTGATCAGATTTAGCCACATTATTATACAGAAATCTTTTGTTAGAAACTGGAAGACCGCAGCTATAATTTATTCTTCCATCCTTCTATTGTACTAAATAAATATAAAAAAATAAGAAATAAAAAAATAAAAAAAAAGCTTTTAAGGATTCCTCTTTAAGTGTTGCCACTTAACATTATTTTATGAGGTTGAAAATTACCAGATTTTTTTTTTAAAGAATCTATACGCCAAAACAAAAACAAATTTATGTCGTATTGCATTAAAGTATTACAACACAGGGTTGCCACCCAGTTACATTACATTTAGTTTTTGACATAATCGCTTTTATCTTTTAAACGGTTATACCTATTTAGGAGAAATCTCGTACAAAAATAGTCTAATATATTCTGACAAGTTCTGCTTAGGTGTTGCCACTCAGGTTGCTTTAACAGGGTTGCCTTATATCTGTTTTTTTTGTAGTGAAATTAAATATGCCAATATCGTTATCAAATGAAAACTATTTTACGTCACATTTCAAATATACATATTCCTTGATGGCGTTACCATCTAGGGTTGCCACACAACTTCATTCTATATATATTTGGCAAGGTGGTTGCCATCATATTTCATTACAATGTTCCTATCGGTGGGCATTATGAAAGACATTGCTGAGAGCAAAAACCCAGCAAACGGAGCTGAGCAAAAATTAGATATTTAAAGCGCACATTTCCTTTTAAAAATTCTCCCGTTTTAGAGCTCAAAATAGGTACAAAAAAACTCGTTTTACCCGGGCATCTTAATTTGGTGTGTATTATAATTTTTTTAAATGTACTTCCCAATTTCTTTTGACTAATATTGAGTTCTTCTGCTGCTGCTTTTATAAAATTTTTTTTGTTTTTTTTTTTGGGTAATTTTTGCTTTATTTTGATGGTTTTGGTATCATTTCGGAGTCATATTTGGGGATTTTTTTTCCACTTTTTTCCGATGAATTCCATATCAAAATTGTTATACATTGAGCCCGAAGCATTCAGATGTTTATGAAATTTTCAACAGAGGTACATTTTATGCACACGAGTACAAACTCATTTTTAGAAATTGCATTTTTTTGCAAAATATTTGAAAAATTAAAATAAAAGGTTCCTTTGAGCTATGATTACTACGGAATGGCTCCACCGATTTCAAAGATTTTTCTAAAGGTATTAAAATTAGCTTTCAAGAAAATACACTGTAAAATTTTTTTATTATATTTAAAAAAAAAAAAATTATTTGAACTGGGAAAATACTTCACAGCCTCAGTGATTAAAAAAAAAAAATATTTTACAAAGTTCTAAATATATAGCATATTTTGTTATTGTTTTTTTAACCCTTCTGGTGTGTATACATATCTGCTCTTTCATTTGCTCTCTTGGTCAATATTTCCGACTATTTCAGCGTTGTTTAGCTGGGATGCGCCTAGCTGAGTTACTTCACTAGCCCCACTACTTTGCTGCTTAGCATCATTATATATACATAAATATATATGTAAATGACGGTAAGCAGCCAGGAATGCAATTTTGTTTTTTTTTATTTTTATTTTTATTTTTTTTTTTTTTGTTTTGTCTTTGCACGTTATCTGGGGTGCACGTCTTTTGATGCGAATTTTTTTTACGACACACCGTGCAGACTTTGTTGCTTAACAAAGAACACAACAAATGATATGCAATTCCTCTGCATGTAAAATTGACAGCTAACAAGCGTGCGTAAAAAACTAAACATAGACAACCAAAGAAAACATAGAAGCGATCGTAAAGCAGCAAATATATTAAAACAACAACAAAAAAGTTTTTAACATAATATCTACGAGTAACTATATAGAAAATTCTATGCGCTCTTACACAAGCTGGGCTTTAGTAGCAAATAATAAATGCAAAACACGCACTACGTCCATTTGCACTATTTTCTATATATGTACATACATACGTACATATAAATATAAATATAAAAAACAAGAACAACAATAAAGAACTGGTAACAAAACAAAAATAGTGCTAGACAACACCTCAGCAATGATAAAACTAAATTTTTTATGACAAATTCCATCAGCTGGATTACGACAAGTTACGAGAATTTTTGTTTGTATGCAAGCAACAATGTCGCTCAGTTATATTTTTTGTTGTTGTTTTTTGTTATTTCTTGTACGTTATACTATGCAGCAGGTGACAAATTGCTTTGGATATATCCCAATAAAAAGTATTTATCCAATCAACAGTTGAGCAACATTTGAAAACTAAACTCATTCTCAAAACTGAAAATTTTGCTTTCAAAAAGAGATTTTCGATGGCGGAGTTATTGGTAGGAGGGGGGGATTGTGTGCTAAATAAAACTGATGGGAGGATTTGAATGTCTACTAGTAGTGCTCTGAAATGAATCGAGAAGCTCTTCATAGAATGTGCTTGAATATCTAAGACTGTTCCAGCTGTATGGAGGACATCGAGATAAAAACGGCAAACCATTTTATATTTCGAATTTTTAGAAATTGATTTTTTGAAAACTTGTGGGCGTGTCAAAGTATAGAAATATTTGAAAAATGACGGTGAAAGTTACCTTTAAGCTGTGATTGCTACGGAACGGCTTAATCGATATATACGATCCATGTAAAAAAAAATTAAACTGAAAAAAATCTTTTTAAAAATTTTTTTTTGGAATTTCCCAATTGAATTTTTTTTTTAAACTCTTGGCCTTTAAAATATTTTAAAATTTTTTTTTCTTATTTTTTTTTTTGTTATGTAGTTATTTTGAAAGTTTAATTTTTAAGCACGTGGCTTTTCAAATATCTATCATGGGCCAGGAGCTTTGCATAGGCATATTATATTTAACAAAAAATGCTTCATTAATTTGTAATAATTCATCAAAGTTTTCACCAAAACCCAAAGCTGTTAAGTACAGTATCTGACTGTTTTGTTGTACATACAGCAGTGGCGCAGGTGGTGACCGTGCCGGCTATGATGCGTGCGTTCGTAGGTTCAAGGACGTGTTCAGGGCAGGTTAAGTTTTTTTTTTTTTTTACTAAATTGAATTTGCCTTAAAATATACGAAAACTTTTTATTATATTTTTTTTTGTAAATTCATTATATTTGTAATCCAATATTTTTCTGTTTATTATGTTTATGACATCTATCTTGGAGTGAAAAACCCAAATTTTTTGAAAAAATATAAAAAATTATTCCAATTTATCAATTTATATTTTTTAAGAAATATATCATATTTAATATGGAAAAAGTAAAAACACAGTTTGTAGCTTCTTCAATTTTATATTTACGAAATAATTAGAAATCGCTTTAATTTTCCTAAAGACATCAACTATTTTCTTCCTAAAAATTTTTATTTGTAAAAGAGTCGATATAACCCAATATTTCAATATTTTTCTGTTTATGACATCTATTTTGGAGTGAAAAAACCAATTTTTTTTGAAAAAAAAAGCTAAACAATTATTTCAATTTATGAATATATATTTTTTAAGAAATATATCATATTTAATATACAAAAAGTAAAAACACAGTTTGTAGCTTCTTCAATTTTATACTTACGAAATAATTAGAAATCGCGTTAATTTTCCTAAAGACATCAACTATTTTGTTCCTAAAAATTTTAATTTGTAAAAGAGTCGACATATAACAGGAATCCTTACATATTTCCGAGTTGAATTTGACGAAAGAAACCAGAAAACCATCATATGTGTAAGTTGTAATATTCTCCCGCTAAACGGACTTCAAAAAATCCACAACTACAGGAAAAATTGAGAAAACAGTCTGTATCACCAAAAAAAAAAAAAACACAATTTGGAAACCGGCTAATATTAAGAAGTTAACGGAATCTCAAAATGAACTTTCATTCGTTTCAATCCATATGTCCAATTTTGTTCGATATGGCATCATTCTATGTGACCATTTTATATATTATAAGTCTAACTATGTTGTTGGTATATGTCAATGAAATTTAATTTTGTTTATTGAAATATTGACGGAATATGAAAGGAGTGGTGGGCCTGATGGTGGACTTTCAAACATTACTAAGTACCGTTTTTGCCATCTCCTATGATTGATTACTGGTCTTTAATGGACGGATTTTTTTTGGTTAGTTGTCAAATTACCCGCCTTTAGAGTAAACCAGCTTTTATGAAAGCGACTCTCAATAACTCAACTATAAATAATTCAGCAATAAAAATGGCATTAGGTACTGGAGAAAAATGCGAACAGAGGATTTAATAAGGATATACTAGTTTTAATTAATCTTTTATTTCTTAAATTTTTTTTTGGAAATTTCCGAAATTTTTGTTTTAAACACTTGGACGTTGAAATGATTTTAATCAATTTTTTTTATTCTTAAATTTGTTTCTATTTTCTCAAAAGTTTTTTTTTTTTACACATTTTGCCTTTGAAATATTTACATATTTTTCTTTCTATTTTCCAAAAAAAAATTTTTTAAACTTTTGTGCTTTTTATAATTTTTATTTTTTTGAATTATCTTTAATTTTCTCAAAAAAAAAAAATTTTTATTTTCTTTTAGAATGTCAATAACATTTTTTTAAACATTTTTTTCTTAAATCTTTTTTTAATTTCCCAAAAAACAAAATTTTAAACTTTTGTCCTTTTTATAATTTTTTTTCTTAAATTTTTTTTTTAAATTTCTCAAAGAAAAATTTTTTTATTTTCTTTTAGAATGTTAACATTTTTTTTATAATACTCACGCTGTGCAATATATTTAAATTTTTTTTCATTTTTTTTTTCATTTCCCAAAAAAAAATGTTTTTAAACTTTTGGCCTTTGAAAAATTTTCCAATTTTTTTTTTCAACATTTTTTTTTTTAATTCTCTTAAAAAAATTTTTTTTATTTTTTTTTTAAATTTCAATAAAATTTTTTTTTTTTCAAACACTTGCCCTTTGAAATATTTTTCCATTAACATTTTTCTGTGATATGGAGGCCCCGTAGAACATGTAAAAAGAGCCGGTAATTGAAATGAAAAAAAGAGATGTGTTTGGCTCGGTGACCATACTAGTCATAAAGAAAAAAAAACAACCATTATCATAATTGAAGCCGATTAATCAACAAACCGTCAATTAAAATAAGTTTCAAGCACTTTCGAAATAATAGTCACCTCAACGAAATAATGCATTAGCACTGAATGGTTTGAGTAAAAGGTTGATGTACATATGTATGTATGTATTTGAGTATGTATTGATGAGCATGTGTACGCTAAATTTGTCATATTTAATGGAATTGTCAATAAATTTCTCTGCCCATTAAAAAAACATAACACAGAACTTTGTCATAACTACGCTGCAACAAAATTGGGCTACTAAACTCTAAACGGAGTAGTACGTGATTAGTGACTTTTGGGTGGGAACTGTATTTTTGACAGCATTAGCAAGTCGTATCCGATCGCAAAAAAAAAAGAAGAGTCTCTCCGACAGTACACCTTCGGGCACAAAATTGTACGAAGAGACTCTTCTGAGGGCATGATCCTGAAACAAAAGAGAATAGTTAAACCCATTTAAAGATCTCAAAGTTTGTCACCCAGACTAATCTTAGGGTACTCGCATTTTTTCACGATACCAACAACTGCACTTTGACACACCTAAACACACATTTGTATGTATGTATGTGTATGTGTTAATGTACATTAAGGTGGATCGACGAAAAAAGTGTTTCCAGTCCACCCCTAGGATTAAAGATATTTTGAAGGCGATCCCAAAAAAATTTTTTTTTTTTTGCCACGCCCCCCCGATGGGCTATTTACTTTTTTTGACACTACGTCGCCATTTTAAGTCCGATTTTAATGAGCCGTACGCCGCTGTTCATGGCTTGGAAGCCGCCACAATTCTTACCTTGATCATTTTCAAGAAAAAGTTTCACAGAATTTAAAGGCCTTTTCGACAGACTAAAAAAAATTGGAATTTAGGTATGATGTGAAACGAGATACCGAAAGTCACTGCTAGAATTTGAACTCGGAATAAAAAATGAACCGATCCGCACTAATGTACATATGTTTGTATGTCATGAAGCTCAAATTTTATTTTACAATATCGAATTTTCTACCATATGTATGTATGTATGTATATTATATTAATGGGAATTTTATACGCAGCAAAAAGCCATAAACGTATCAGCCAAAAGAGTAACAACAACAACAACATCATCAACACCCGCAGCAAATGGTTAAAACACGAAAGCAACACGAAACCATTGGTCACGCTTAATTAATTACTTCAAAGTAAAATGTGTGCAACAAATGCCGATGAATATATAACCGAATGTGGGAATCAAATAAACAAGTTAAATTGAGCGAATGTGACCAGAGGTATGAAGCTGCAAGGATGAAGATGTTTGTTTGTACTGGTAGAGGAATGAAAGGATAGCTGGAGGAAGCAAGGATAAATGGGGCGGGATGTGGGTGAAAACCATCATCAGATTCTACCAACGGAACTGGAACTAGAATTAGGAACTTGATCAACAGCGCCACCTACAACTCACCAACTACCATTAAGGTAACACGTGAGCCAAAAGTATTATAATTCCAGGCCTGATGTTAATTATTAAAAATATTTAAAAACCAACCTGTTAAATTTCCATTAAAATTAAGTAATCAATAATGATTATCTGAATTGTTTTCAAAAATCTATAATTAATAATTGATTACCATTCTAAAAAAAAATCCAAAGTAATTAAAAACTATTAAAACACTCACTTTGACTTTTTAAAAAAAATATTCTTCTTTTTTAATTAAAAAATAATTTTTTTTTTATTATTATCAATGATTCAAAGTATTTAGCAACATACCTCCCATTCTAATTTTGTAATCAATAATGATTACTTTAATTGCTTTCAGAAGTCTGCAATTACTAATTGATTACCAGTCTGAAAAAATTAAGAGTAATCAAGACTATCAAAAGAAAAGTTTTTAAGAGCCTCATTCTCTATTGCGAACGAAAGCACAGACGAATGATTCGTCTCCCAACGAGTTCGTCTAGTAGTTCTCTATCATTTTCTTTTCGCTATGACTTTTTGATAATTTATTTTATTTTTCTGAAAAAATTGTTTTTTGTTGCTTCGATCGTCTTACATATTGCAAACAAGCGACCTATTCGTCTCTGAGGCGAAACGAAAGTTAGTTTCGTGATGGAGAATGGCGCCCTTATTTTTTTAAAGTTATTTTGAATTTCTTTTTTAACATTAAAATTTTTTTTATATACATTTTTTTTTTAATTTTTAAAATTTTTTTTTAAATGTTTTTAAGTTACATTTTTTTAAATTTTTTAATTTTAATTTTTAAAATGTTTTTTTCCCTTATTATTTTTCCCCATGTTCCAATTTTGGTTTTCAACAATACCAAAAAGTAACCAAAATTAATGGAAAAATTCAAATAGTCAAAACTAAAAAACCAACCTACCAAATATTTGTTGATAGTTGTACACTTTTTTTTAATTTTTTTTTATAATTTTTTTTTGTCAAAAGTTTGCCTCATGTTCCTATATTGGTCTGCAACAATACCAAAAAGTAATCAGAAATAGGCAAAAGTAGTGGAAAAACTCAAATACAGTCAAAATAAAAACGCAATCTAAAAAAAAATTTTAATATATATTTAGTTTGAAAATAATTTTTATTTCTTAAATTTTTCTTTAACTTTTGTTGCGATTAACTGTTAGAATAAAATTTTTTTTTTTCTTTATTTAAATTTTTTTATTTTAATTTTTTTTTTTATAAATTTTTTTGTGATAAATTCCCAATGTTCCTATGTTGGACTGCAACAATACCAAAAAGGAATCAAAAATAAGTATGTATAAAAAATCAAAAGTAATGTAAAAATTAATCGCAATCAAAAATGACCAAAAAATAACCAAAGTAATCTAAAAAATTGTTTTGATTATTTAAGATAATTGTTCATTTATTAATTTTGTTTTTTTATTATTTTTGATGCTGTTTTCATTATTTTTAGAGTAATCATCACGATTAGCTATCAACTACTATAAACAGGTATGTTTAAAATTTAATGAGCTGCAGCAACTGGGTATAATACTTAACACAATCAACAAAAAAAATTTAAATGATCAACGTTGTTTATTACATGATGTGGCAAGTTCATACTTACAAAGCTTGGTTGTTGTGGGTGTATTGTGTTTATGGTTTATTTTAAAGGTCTGACAAATTGAAGTTATTGCTCACGCAGTATACCCAGTAGGAATACAAAAACTTATTTAACTACGCGCTAGTCACAATGCAAAACCTCACAGCTGATTGCAAGCCAAATTGGTTGATGAAGAACAAACTGCCAAATGCCTTAAAGTTTAATACAAGAAATTTCCACTACCGGGTATTTATATTGAATATATATGTATATGTACCGAGTATATATATACGCACACGTTAGTGTCAAAGTTGTAACACCCTTGCGTGCCATAAAGCGTCTGCTGCACATGATTAAAAACTCATGTAACACAATTTCAGAGAATAACAACAACAATAACAGCACTTACATCACAAAAATATTACCAACTTACAGTGTAGCTGGCGAATTGGGTGATTTTGTGAGTGACTTGGCTAGTTAGTTGAGTCTGAGTCATAAGCTGACTGGCCAACTAGTTGATTGCCCGGCAGTTATGACAGCTGCTGCCAACTCATACATCAGACAGCTCAGCTGTTGCGACAAAGCAACAAAAAGTCAATTTAAAAAGCGTGTGCGCCATATTGGTCCTACTCTTGTTCCGGAAATTAATGTGTCAGCCTTTAAAATGATTTAATTTTTTATTTTATTATATTATGTTATAATTTTATGAATCATGTAGAGAGAGAGAGAGAGTGAGATGGGGGGGGGGGGGGGGGGGGGGAGAGAGAAAGTTAAATAGCTCCGAAGTAGTGGTAATGACGCCGGTATGGGAGATGCAATGCTTACCAGTAAGCTAACCTTAAAGTTTTCAAAACCGCAAAGTTTCAACAAAGGAAAATGGCTACTAACTCCTGTTACTGAAATGCGAATTTAAAGTTGCAGCTACTTCTAAGTGGCTCATTTAATGTTCCTGAGTTTTGGGGGGTCATCCATTGCCACTTTGAAGTTAAGGAACTTGTATTCGTCGCTGTAAGGTTTGTAGTTACCAATAAATTATTTACCATTTTAGTGGCAGGCACGTAATAGTTACGTTCCCATTACGTTCCCGCGACTAGTTGCTCAACACTTTAAAGTTACAACAATATTTTCAGCTCCGGCGCAAAGCTGCATTCTAGACAACTTTCGTGGAGGTCACTTGGCTCATTTTGGTAGTTGTGAAAAGGTGGCTAGCTATAGAGAATTCTGAGTTGGGCTAACCAGAATTGCCAGAGCTAGGAGAGCATATTTCGGCATTGGTTTGCTCAACTCTTCAAAAACTTGAATTAATTACAGACCTTGGCTACCCTCGGGTACCAAAATTGAGCTTTAAAGCTTGTCTTCTACAAAGCTTAGATGCCACTCAATATAATTTAATTTAGTCCAAGTATATATACATATTTGCTATCACTGAAATTTTTTTTTCGAATTTATTTCTTAGGTCAATGTACTCGCATTTAGACAGTTAATGAGTTCAAGGTACAAAAAGACTCCAATACTGCTAATGCAGCGGCCAGAGTCTCTGCTTTTTAAGACTACTTGTTTGCTTGCTTTTTTGTGGTCAACGCGCCATATATTCACCTTACATTGAATGGCTCGATGTTTTTTATGTTGCTTCAAATTACTGCAAGTTGTTGTTGTTTAATTGCAGTACAACCTTGTCACACATAAAATGTGAAACCAACCGATAATTAGTTCATTTTGCAATGTTTTAGCAGCAATTACTTTATATTGAAAAAAAAAAATAAAAAATTAAAATTAACTAAGCGTTTGTGGTTTAAGCCATTATGTGGTCATACCTTAGATTAGAAGCGACCAACTACGCACACACATACATATATAGTTATGCTCGTTTCATTTATAGTGCCACTTCTAACCCACCCTTATGTTAAGCGCCGTTATTTGTATGCAAAGTGTGGCGCCACAGTGCCGTCAAAACACGCAACAAAACATTTTTCATAGCAAGAAAATTTGCAAAGACAAAAGAAATTCTCATAACAAACTAACTGTCTTACGAAATCGCTTAGCATAAACGGAAAGTGAAAGAAAAAAAAACGAAAACGGAAGTAAATCAAAAAAGGAACATAAATAATAGTCTGTTGAAAGAGTGATGACGCCATTACAATAAGTTTCATAAGAGACACATGGGTGTTTATGGCAAAAATATGAAATTCTCTTCTTACCTGACGATTCATGTTGGTACTCAAAAATAGCAAGAATATTAGCATGTGAAATAAATTTCATATTACGATTTGAACAAAACTCCTCCGCAGATGGGAAAAGTTATCGATTCCTTTGACTCACACAAGAGGAATTGATTGCATTTCGCTTTTGAAAAAAAATTACAAAAAGTAATTTCCTAGTTTTGAGGCTCGAGCATATGTTATTTTTTTTTTTTTGTTAAAGAAAACTTTTATATGTGTTATTTTGAAAAAATAACATATGCACTAAGTATTTTTTTGACAGCCAGCGTCGATACAACGAAATTATTTTTTTTTCGGAATTGAAATATGATTGCATTTTTAATTACTTTTAATTCCATAGGTTTTACGCAAGGGAATTAAAAACATTTTTAATTATTTGTAATTCTTTTTTTTGTGACAAAGTAATTAATTAAATTTTTGATTACTTGTAATTCCATTTTTTAGCAAAATAATTGATTACATTTTTTTTAACTTTTAATTCCTTTTTTTAGGCAAATTAATTGATTAAATTTTTAATTCCATTTAATTTCTGTTTTTTTTTTTGAGCCAAAGTAATTGATTACATTTTTTTTAACTTTCAATTCTTTTTAAAGCAAAGTTATTGATTATTGATTAAATTTTTTATTCCATTTAATTTCTGTTTTTTTTTTGAGCCAAAGTAATTGATAACATTTTTTTTAACTTTTAATTCCTTTTTTTTAGGCAAATTAATTGATTATTGATAAATTTTTTAATTCCATTTAATTTCTGTTTTTTCTTTTGTGACAAAGTAATTGATTACATTTTTTTCAACTTTCAATTCCTTTTTAAAGCAAAGTAATTGATTATTGATTAAATTTTTAATTCCATTGAATTTCTGTTTTTTTTTTTTGTGGCAAAGTTATTGATTGTTGATTAATTGATTAACTTTTTAATTTCATTTAATCTCTTTTTTTTTGAGCCAAAGTAGTTGATTCCAATTTTTATTACTTTAATTCCTTTTTTTTGTGACAAAGTAATTCATTATGTATTAATTGATTAAATTTCTAATTCCATTTAATTCCTATTTCAGGCAAAGTAATTGATCACATTTCTAATTACTTTTAATTCCTTTTACTTGTGGCAAAGTAACTAATTATTAATTAATTGATTAAATTTTTAATTCCATTTAATTCCTTTTTTGTTTGAGCCAAACTAGTTGATTAAATTTTTAACTACTTTTAATTCCTTTTTTTATGACAAAGTATTTGATTACATTTCGAATTACTTTTAATTGCGAATTGTGGTTTATTTAATTCTTGAAGTAATGATTACTACGCAGCTCTGCTAATAACCATATACTGGAAAGCTTAATGGAACCATAAAGTTTCAAGAATAAATACTCTAAAAATTAAAAAAAAAAACAAGAAAAAGAAGTAATGAAAGAGAGCATATAACAGATAACAGTTTAAACGCAAAAACTGCTGATGGTCCCATTAGTTCGGTTAGCTACATATATTTTCTTTATTTTTTTAAAAAGTTCTTTCGAGCGCCGAAATCAAATCTTAATAATTCCTTTAGATATTTCTATACGCGTTCTCATTGCTATTTTTTACTTACGACACAATTTACTGTTGATTTGCATATTTACCTGAAAGAGAGGGAAAATAGTATTTATTATTCACTTATTTGTGCATGTTGAAAATATTCGCGCATGTGTCATGTATTCTCCTAATCAACTCATAATACCACATTTCTTTCAAATAATAATCTCAATTCGAATAGAATTCCAAAGATTAACAGCATTCCTACGGCACAGACTAAATTAGAGCACAACTCACGTCAATAATATCATTATTAAATATTAACCAAAAGCCTTTGAATGAAGCCTATCACACACGCACCACAGGCGGCCAACACTAAAGCACCCTAGAGAAATCAGGTCTTCTTTAGCTATAATCAAGAAAAACGTCTGCACGTATGGAGAGCACGTGTACTTGATTGCCGAAAAATAACTTACACACTAACACAGGCACACAATAGCCAATTTTTGCTATCAAATGGTTTGGGGTAGAGATTTTTTTTTTTTTGTGTTTCACGTGACAGGGTTTCGGGACCATTTTCAGCTCTTTTTAGTGATAATTTCGGAATTATTTTCGGGATCGTCTTCAAGACATTTTCAGGATCATTACGGTATTCTCTCCTTGATTATTTCATTACCATTTCGGCACAATTGTATTATTATATCGGAATTCTTTTCGTTATTTTATTTGCATCATTTCGGGATTTCTTTTGCATCATTTCGGGATTCCTTTTGCATCATTTCGGGATTTCTTTTTCATCATTTCGGCACTTTTACTGGTATTTTTTTCGTGATCGAATCGACATTGTTAACGTGATATTTTCGGGAGCATTTGCACTAATTTCTGGAACTTTTTACGATTGATTTCGGAAATGTTTTTAATGAATTTCGGGACTGTGGTCACATTATTTCAGGACTGTTTTCGTGACTTTTTCCAGATTAGTTCAGAATTGTTTTCTTGACTATTTCGTTGCCTTTTCGTGACATTTTCATGGTCATTTTGTAATTGATTTCGCTTTTTTTTTGCACCATTTTAGGTATATTTCGGGACTATTTCTGGGTCTAATTTGGGATAGATTCGGGTTTATGAACATGATATTTTCCGGAGCATTTGGACTTATTTTTCGCACTTTTTCACGGTTCATTTCGGAAATGTTTTCAATGAATTTCGGGACTGGCTTCGTAACGTTTTTCTTGACTACTTCGTTGCCATTTCGTGACATTTTCCTTACCATTTTGTAATTGGTTTCGGTTTTTCTTTTTGCTTGCTTTATTTAGGGTTCATTTCTGGTTTTTTTTCGGAAGTTATTCGGGATTTCCCCTATGATGGTTTCGGGATTACTTGAAATATCTTTAAGGGCTTTTTCAGGACCATTTCGGTGCTAAATAACTTCAGGATCATTTGTTGATTGGGTCCCAAGAAAATCCCGAAAAAAAATATTTGTGTGTTCTCGAGGTGACTTTACAACGAATCGGCTATACGAGCCATGTGTGCTCATAGTTGGCAGCTGATAAGAGTATACTCTAACCAGAACATCTAGCTAACTTATTATACAGCTTATCTTACATCTCTGAGCTAAGTCTTTAATTCTCACCAGTCCTTCAAATTTTTTTTTTTTTTTTTTTTTGCAGTGAATTTATTCCACCTTCATTTATTTGTTTTGAGTGTTTGTTGTTTTTGTGATTATTATTTATAAGTTTATATTTTGAGAGTCAATTTTTATAATCCCAATATTTTCGGGACTCCAGCATTTATGAAATAAAGAAACAGCCTGAAAAAGTTCGTTTTGAAAAAAATCAAAGCAATATCGATATCCTTGGTAACGTTATTTTTCCACCATTAAAATACACATATGAGCATTGTTATGTAGCCTTTGTCACCATGAATGCTTTCCACGAAGCTCATTAAAATATTCTGCACGCAATTCAAACAGCAATCAAATAAAATTTCATGATAACAATAGGAGTTTGTGGTTTCATCATTGCAAAGATTTTTTTGCGCTGATTTTTTTTTTTATTTATTGGGTTTTTTGTTTATATTTCGGTACACTAAAGTAGCAATGTTTTCATTTCATTTCATTTGTTTTTTAACCTGTTTCCGGTGGTTTCTGTCTGCGTTATTATCCTGGCTTATTGACGTAATTTATATGGCTTTCGTGGCGAATTTCGTTTTCCACTCATTATTGGCGCTCGCTTTTGAAAAAAAATCAAAGGAAATGAAGCCCCACTAAAGTGAATTTTTTTGTATGAGGTGTACTATATCAAATATTTTTTTATACGAGTATGTAAAGGTAAATAAATATTTTCATGTAAAAAATTTCATTTCGTTTGAAAATTGAAAAAAATAATTAAAAAAATTAATATATACAAAAAAAAAATAATAATAATAGCACAGTAGTCTTTAATTACGCATAAGGATCTAGAATTATCTAAAAACATTCAGAAAAATGCTCGTTGGAATATTTGATTGGATTTGTCACAAAAATTTAAGTTGGATTTAATCAATGTGTTTTCATATTTTTAAATATTTTTCCGAATTCTGAAAATAGCAAATGTAATTCAATATGAATGTTTGAATTTTGAATGTATCCGAATTCTGCAGGCCTTAAGTTAAAAAAAAAAATCTCAGAAAATTTTATATTCCCCATTTATTCGTTAATATTAAGGTAAGTATTCTATAAAGCCGTATGAAGCTCAATTTAAAACAACAACAACTAAAGCTATGTCCACGTTTACTCAGAGAGCAGCGGCGCTTTATTGCGGTTGCATCTTTTTCATTGGTTCACTACCAACTACTCGCACTCACAGTGAGAGCCGATTACACGAGCAGTACAATAACACGCATGACATGCTTACTCACACATCAACGGGTATACATGTTCGGCATTTGTATTGTTGTAATTTTCATACTGCTTTTTCTGTGTTATAATTAAAGTTTTTTAATATTTTTTTGATTGACTGCACTCCTGCTTAGTTAGACCTATCCATGCATGTTAAATTTTTGATACCATAGATATATAAATTGGCCGTAAAGCAGGACAAACTATCTCAACTTACACCTAAGTAGCTACGGTTATTTCATTCGTTCATTTCATTAGCATTGCAAGCTATTGTAATTCGCAATCAGCTTATGAAATATTCCGTAGATATAGCTTATGTTTTGTGGAGGCAAAGCGTGGTTTTTCACAACGAAAATGAGGAAGTCAATCACGCGCAATGCCTCAGAGTCAATAGTGTTAGCCACCAACAAATAGATATAGGGTGTCACAGGTGTCCAGTTCTCTAAATAACAAAATATTTTTTACATTTGTGCAACACGATCGTCAGGACCTGAGCCAAATGATTCGATATATACAATTTGAGCAAAACGGGCAAACTGCACCTGAGCCAAATAATAAAATAAAATAAATATTAAAAATAACTTAAAAAAACTACTCGCCCTCTCTAAAGCTTAGATAAATAATTTCAATTCAAAAATTTTGTGGAGAAATTAAAAATTTGTAAACTTCAATTAAATTCTTAGGCTTGCAAGTTAAAACGAATTATCTGATTTAAAATCTAAACTAGCAAATAAAATTTAAAATATTCTCAAAATTGCTTAATTGATAAAGATATCACGCGAAGAAACTTCTGTCGTTGGCCAAACACCTCGAAGGTATGCTTGCCTTTATTTTGTAAAGCACAAAAGCTTTGGTAATTAATACCGTCAGATATATAAACTTGAAAGCGAATACTTCAAATGACCACCATCCTTGACCCCGACAACAGCACAAATGACAATAAATAACACAAAACACAGCACAGACAACAACAGCATGCGCACCGCTCATGAATATTTAACCAAGCCAATGTGAAACAACAACAAAAACTCTTAACCGCCCCCTTGGGGCCTATTCGCTATGAAATGTGACTATTCTATCTCGCCTTGCTCTATATTAAATGTTAATAAAATTATGGTTGTTGTGTAATAATGTATATATAAAAATATGTATAAAGATAAAGATGTATGTATGTAAATGTACATATAATGAAAGATTGTTTGCGTTGCTAAAAGTAGAGATATAACAGAGCGAAAAGAAACGATAACTTCAAGGGATTTCATAAGACAAGTACCAAGTGTTTAGGTGTAAAAATGTGTTGCATATTTTAAGGCGCTTAATCTATGTTAATATTTGAGTATCAAATAATTTCCAAGTAATGGCTACGCATAATTACGCTTTTGCCTTATGATATGGTAATTGTTTTCCAACTGTAAATTAGAGACCAGCTTATTATGTTTGGGCGGCGCAGTTGCCGGTGACAGCCAATAAAAGCTGCTTTAAGATGTTAATGTGGGCGCAAGAATAGACATTTAGTAGGTGGATTAAGCTCTGATATTTAATTTTGAGATGGTTTGTAAAATTTGAAACACGCGTAAAGTAGTGAAATAAAGCAGTTGTGTATGAAGATAAGACGAACATAAAATACGTAATGGAGTTGTTGGAGCCGAAAGGAATTGCTTGCTTTCAAAAGCGAAAAATACTTAAGAGTTTGCGTCTACCAAATTGCTGAGCAATGAGTACTTCATGAAGCATTTCCAAAACTGCTTGAGTTTCTCGGTTTCCAGTGTCTAACGCTCCTAGGGCCTAGGGCTCTATACCGCCACTTTAGGCTAGCTAAACTATACATGACAAGAGTGGGAGTATTGTGAGAGATCGGCCGATTTTATTTTATTTTATATTATTTAATTTAATTTAATTTAATTTAATATAATTTAATTTAGTTTAATTTAATTTAATTTAATTTAATTTAATTTAATTTAATTTAATTTAATTTAATTTAATTTAATTTAAAATAATTTAATTTAATTTAATTTAATTTAATTTAATTTAATTTAATTTAATTTAATTTAATTTAATTTAATTTAATTTAATTTAATTTCATTTCATTTCATTTCATTTCATTTCATTTCATTTCATTTAATTTAATTTAATTTAATTTAATTTAATTTAATTTAATTTAATTTAATTTAATTTAATTTAATTTAATTTAATTTAATTTAATTTAATTTAATTTAATATAATTTAATTTAATTTAATTTAATTTAATTTAATTTAATTTAATTTAATTTAAAATAATTTAATTTAATTTAATTTAATTTAATTTAATTTAATTTAATTTAATTTAATTTAATTTAATTTAATTTAATTTAATTTAATTTAATTTAATTTAATTTAATTTAATTTAATTTAATTTAATTTAATTTAATTTAATTTAATTTAATTTAATTTAATTTAATTTAATTTAATTTGATTTAATTTAATTTAATTTAATTTAATTTAATTTAATTTAATTTAATTTAATTTAATTTAATTTAATTTAATTTAATTTAATTTAATTTAATTTAATTTAATTTAATTTAATTTAATTTAATTTAATTTAATTTAATTTAATTTAATTTAATTTAATTTAAATTTATTTTATTTTGTTTTATTTTATTTAATTTTTTTTTATTTTATTTTATTTTGTTTTGTTTTATTTAATTTTTTTTGCTTTATTTTAATATTTTTTTTTTTGTTTTATTTTATAAAATTTTTTTTTATTTTTATTTTTCAATTTTTTTTATTTATCCTGGTTCGGTACGAGCTATAGACCTATTAATAATTTTTTCTGCAGCGAAAAATTATTGTTGTTTTTGGGTTTCTTAATAATTTTTTATTAATTACTAAAAGTTCTTTGTTCAATTGAACAATGTAAAATCTCAATAAATTTTTTTTATTTTCTCTACAACTAAAGCAGGTCGTTCACCATAGATTTTGGGTGGTATACCTACCGACCTGAGATAGTATACTCGCTGTCACGTGGAATGGTGTCTGAGCGTTCCGCTGGTTACTTTTTCAAATTTGTCAATTGCTTCCTTTTCAAAAATTGTCTATTGATCTACTATCTATACATTAATATGTTTTCAAATTTGTGTCAGCCCTAGCCCTTTGACCTTGCTCTTGCATATTTAATTAGGTACTTTTGCGTTGTGTAATTGAAAGCAATCAACAGAGCTTGTAATTTCACGTTTTCCACATGATCTCCACAGTTTTTATGTCCCCATTTAGTTTGCACTTTTACGATTCGCTAAACACATCGATTTGTTGATTGTTTTGTAAAAATCGAGCGCCATAAAGTAGCCTGTGGCGGATGTTTGTATAGTAAGTGGCATGAGTGAATTAGATTTGAATTGAAATGGGCAGGATGCAACAAAGTTTTGAAGTACTATCTGCTTAGTAGTCAGCGGAAATGTAATGATGTTGGACAGTACTTTTGGGTGTTCAGGAGACTAATGAGGTATTCCGAGTAGTAAAGAGACTTCACTGTGTTGGCAAAATTCAGTGAAAGAAAAAAGAAAATAAATTAGTCAAATGGTATGTGCTTGATTTTTACTACAGGAAAAATTTTTTGAAAATTTACAATTAATGGAAACAGCATAGGAAACCCTGAAACACAAGACTTAAAAATTTTAAATTCAAGAGAACGAAACGGCATCGCATACCTGTACCCGAATTACATAGTAAATATGCAGAACCATTTAGCGATGGTGGTTTGAAGAAAAGCAGAAAGACCGTAGACAATCAACATTAATGCAGATTTGGAGGCGTCTGATTATGCTGTGCCGGTTTATCTTTGGTAAGTATGGGGCTATCTCGTTTCAGCCGGTTTCACGCGTTCATGGCAAGCTGATATACCATGAAAATACACTGTGACAGCCAGATAAAACAGAAAAACAACAAAGTTTGCTCCGAAATACATGCAAATAGAAATTTTGGCAATATGAAATGTACGCACATACATACAGATAAGAATGAACACAAAACCAACAAGTAAGGAAACTGCTGTGCGTTTGAAGGAAGAAATCATATTTATACCCAGTTGGGTATTTCAACAGAACTTAAGGTTGTGCTTCATCATATATTGTAACTAAAACAACGACTTTGGTCCTATGCTTTTGTAAAGTAGTGAAAAGTGACCACTTTCTTTGTTACAACAAGAGACCACGTTCTTGTTAAACCTTCAATAGCAACAAAAATCAAACGATGGTGGTCAAACTTTCCTAGCAACAAAGAACATCGAGTTATAACAGCTGGGAACATAAAATGTATGCTCAACTAAATTTCTGTGGTAAATAAGCAACAAAGTAGCAAAGATAATGCGAACGCGTCTATGCGAGCGAAATGTTGACAAGCGGGAGGAAAGTACCACGATAAAAGACAAACGTAGATGGACAGTCAGGAAAAACAGAAACACTCGTTGCCAATGTGTTGTATGTGTGTGTGGGGTAGTATATAAATAACCCTGGTGGGAACTTAGTAGATAGGAGTTCTTGGTTGACTGCTTCTTGATATGTGACGCGCTGGTAATATTTCTAAAATGATGTGAATTAAGTTAAATTAAGTTAAAATAAAATAAAAATAAATTAAATTAAATTAAATTAAATTAAATTAAATTAAATTAAATTAAATTAAATTAAATTAAATTAAACTAAATTAAATTAAATTAAATTAAATTAAATTAAATTAAATTAAATTAAATTAAATTAAATTAAATTAAATTAAATTAAATTAAATTAAATTAAATTAAATTAAATTAAATTAAATTAAATTAAATTAAATTAAATTAAATTAAATTAAATTAAATTAAATTAAATTAAATTAAATTAAATTAAATTAAATTAAATTAAATTAAATTAAATTAAATTAAATTAAATTAAATTAAATTAAATTAAATTAAATTAAATTAAATTTTTGTTTGTACATATTTATGTCTTTACATATTTGTAAGTTTGGCAAGCTCGAGACCAGAGAAAATTAGTTTAGATAAAATAAAATAAAATAAAATAAAATAAAATAAAATAAAGTAAAATAAAATAAAATAAAATAAAATAAAATTAAATAAAATAAAATAAAATAAAATAAAATAAAATAAAATAAAATAAAATAAAATAAAATAAAATAAAATAAAATAAAATAAAATAAAATAAAATAAAATAAAATAAAATAAAATTAAAAAAGAATAAAATAAAATAAAATAAAGTAAAATAAAATAAAATAAAATAAAATAAAATAGAACTATATAATTAATAATATTATTAAAATAAAAGATTTCATAAAAATTATAAAAACTACTATTCCTGGTATTTAACTCATTTATAGTCATGAACTACATTATTCTCCCTGCAGGGTAGTAAACACATACAGCAACATAGTGACAAGACCAAACGAAGGACGAGCCCCAACTAACAGGCCAAGTGGTCGACAAGTGAGCATGACATGCCTTTGAATCACCAAAAATACATATACACATAGCTACTCGTATATACACATCTATGTACGTACATAGCAAGAAGGAGTTGATGCTGAAAACAGCTGCGAATAGAGACACATCACGCGAATGCGCTACTGATAATGGCCAAACCATGACGCAAACTAAAATTTCAAAAACCCATTGTGGTTGCTTTTTGTGTTTTTTTTTTGTTGTGAATGCGAGCGAGTGGCTGAATAGCTGCGGGAAAGTGTGTATGCCCGATATCTGAGGATGTTTACCACATAGTAGTTGACAGTTACATTAAATGTGGCAAGCGTAATGCTTAATGCAAAGAGTAAAATGTAGTTAAATTAGGTCGTAATGATAGCGGACATTAGTAGGAGAAGTAGCAGCAAAAGCGCAAAACCCAACACTTAAACGCCAGCTAAAATCATGGTTGGTATTGCTATGCATTTTGCATGATTTTTGACTTCAAGTCGCACGCGTTTTGGGGATGGTTTGTGTAATGGTTTAAGAGATTCTGGTGTTTAAGTTTTCAGGAAATGGGAAGGGACTGACTGAGTTTGGTACTGAACGTGAACGTTTAAAATTAAAGTAAAGTTCGCTGAAAGTGACAGTTACCACGCCGCTACTTCCTTGTTACGTAACCATGACTTCAATGGAACGTGGTTGGAACGTTGCAACTACCATCAAATAATTCCGTATTTTCGTTACACTTCCATTATTGCTATGTTTCCATTAAGTTCCTGCGACTAGTGGCTCAATACCTCAAATTGAAAAATAGGTCGCAGCTACAGTTTAAATACTTTTTGCGCTAGTTAGGAAGCTTTAAGTCCAGACGCATCTTGAGCTTTTAGAGAGATATTAGCAGACAATGGCTTTAAATTTGTCTGAAAAATTTAAAAAAAAAAAGAAAGTTGTTTACTACGGTCTTGATAATATTCTAACCGTAATTAAAGTAAACGAATCAATGGTTTTGAGCTTATTGTGCTTATTGTTGTTCAATGTCAATGCCAACGAAAGTTGAAAAAAGTTCAATAAAAGTTGTGCGGCAAAAAAAAACAGGAAGACGTAACACCACACAATAGCTTTGGTATGAACAGTGGCTAGCGGCGAAAGTCAATAACAAAAGCACATCCAACAATACGGTGGTCATAGCTTTGAAGAAGTTTTTTTGAGCTCTTGAAAAAGTTCCTTTTTTTTTAAAGCTATATTGTTTAATATACCTAGTAGTGCTAAGCACATAACTTTGGTCGCATAATGGTATAAAATAATTGAGATTAAGGTAGAAATCTGATAAAAAGACACGCCCACTTTCTATATAGAGAAAATTTTCGAAAATACAAAAGTAGTGATTATCAACTACAAAATACACCTACATATAAGAATAAAAGTTAACTTTAAAAGCAAAAAATAAATTTTAGAAGAATATACTTAGAAGGGGCGTGGCACCGCCCACTTTTGATTATGTCAAAATTGGAAATATTATGAACCATAAATCAAAAAAAAAAACGCAAACTATTAAAGAGAAATTCAACACACATACATATTTATATTGTTAGCAGGGATGTTCTGGAAAAAATGTGCGAAGTCGGTTACGGTCCACGCCCACTTTTACACGTTAGATCCTAAAAATGATCATAGAAATATTTTATTGCGTAAAATTGACATTTCTTTTCCACATCTAAGGCGTCTGTGAGCAAAGAAGGCCAAAAACACAACATTTTTGTAAAAAGGGCGTGGCCCCACCCCTTTTATAGTGGATTGTAGCACACAAATTTTCATGAAACGATATTTGTAGAAAATGATCAACTGTTTATTGTAAAAATAGACGAAATCGGTGAACGGCCACGCCCACTTTTTGAATATAGTTCAAAAAAATTGTGTTTGGCTTCTCCATAATTTGCCTGAATAGATCAATATTAGGGATATAATGTTCGATTTCACTCGAACTTAGACTTCCTTACTTGTTTCTGTTTTTTTTAACTTTGCTGTCACTCTAGCGTTTTTTTTTTTTGATGCTGCCTCTCCCCGCTTCGTAATTTTGACTGTATATGTATGTGTATGCGTGTTCCAGCCAAGACCACCAAATGGCAACGCGTTGACAGCGCAGCCAAGCATTTTCGAAGCGTAGAGAGGGTAACGAAAAAAGACAATGACAACGTACAAAGACAGCTTTCCGAACTCGACATGGACAAGGACACTGGCATTTTAATTTGATAATAAAATTTTAAAGGATGCTCTGCACAAACACACACAACTGCACTTACATATTTACTAAGAAGCAAACAACAACAACAAAAGCCTCTAAATAGTCGAATGTCACGTATAAGCAATATTTCATGAACTCTTAATTTATTTGACTACTTACTTTATGCTCTTTTCATGCATTTTTTTTTTATTTTACCACAGCATGGCTTGGAAGGGCGAGGGTGAGAGGGTTTTTTTTTTCTTAATTTAGTGGGAGGTTAAAATGAGATGAGCAGGAAAAGTGTATGTTTAATACTACAGTATTTAGGATTTGAAATGGTTCTATGGCATAAAATTAAAATATGTCTTGTTTAGAATGAATTTTTCTTTACGCTTACTTAAAAGTTTTTAATTAGAGACTAGGTTGTGGTAGCTTTATATATTATAATAATAAGAATTCATAATTTATTATTATTATTACAATATCCTTAAAAAAAATCAGGCTTGATAAAGCGGCAGGTGAAGCTGAGTGTAGAAAAAATAATTAAAAACAAAAGTACTAATCCACTTTCTAACTCCTATAAGTATGCTACAAAAACTGAAATGAACTTATACCCTTTTAAGTATGCAACAAAAATTAAAATTTACTTAAACCCCTATAAGTATGCAACAAAAACTAAAATCACATTTTACCCCTACAAGTATGCTACAAAAACTGAAATGAAATTATACCCCTTTAAGTATGCTACACAAATAAAAATTTATTTATGAATATTGCGTTATGGCCAACTGGATGCTAAAGGAATTCATAGTGGATTGCTTTAACAGAATCACTAGCCGAAAGAGAGCACACAATTGCATGATAAAATGATGAAGTCTGGGGGCGATGTACCAAAAAGTATAGTATAAAACTTACCTGTTTAAATTTTGAACTCGAAGCTTGCTGGTGATTTCTTGTAAGAACGCTTCCAGGAAAAATGTTACACAGTAAAGAGTTGCCAACGAATTTTAACCGAAGTCAAAGTACGCGTTAAATCGTGAGTAAAGGAAACTGTTGGTTAAACAAGTCGACCGATTAGAGAGCACACGCGACCTAAGAGTTCCCGCTAAAAAGATGCGTACAAAGTGCCGCTTTTGCGATAAATTTAGTTTCTTAAACACTTGTTGTTATTGTGTATATTAATGTTTGTGTTGTGCTTTTCACAGTTTTTGTTGTTATTGCTGTGGCTTTTTTTTTTGCTGCACGTTTCAAAAGATCTGTTAATGATTACAATGAAGCGCTAGAGATAAAACCGATTTAATATCACTTTCGTTTCGACAAGTTTCTTTTGCGTTCACGTGTCAATCATTTATTCACCACACTTCTTGTTTTACATCTCTTTTCCTTCCTGGGAAAAAAAGTTGGCAACAGCGTGCGCGTTTGTCAGTTCATAAAAGAATTTGGCAAATTTTTTAACCAGCGAAATTGTTGAAACGTTTTACGCGTGTCACTGAAGAGAGGCAATAAAGGCTTTAAGTAATGCAAAACACCAACAACAAAGAAAACAAAAAAAAAATGACTCAAATAAGTTTATTTTGAAGCCTATCTGGCTTCCACATTACCTTCCACAAGAAGCAGTTGTTATTGTTATTATTAAAACTTTCCGTCTTTGCGCAAAATCTTTGTTCGACACGTTTACTTTTTTGTTACGTTGTTATTTTGCTTTTGCTCCGTACTTTTCCTTTTGCGAATTAACGTTTTACTGGGTTTTCAAGCGCCAATGATTGTTAAGAAAAATTTGAATTGTTTATTTTATTATTTTTATTTATTTTGCTTCTTTGCTTATTCATGTAAATTTTGGTTTTCAAATAATTTTTTATTTATTTTAATTTGTCAATTTTCTTTATTGCCATTTAATATTTTTTTTTTTTTTTTTGTTTTGGTTTTTCATGCGAGTGTGTTCAACTTCATAGGTTCGAGACTCGTTGAAGATTTTTCAAAACAATGGACCGTTTGGATACATTTATCTGGAGCTGCTATTTGAAATCCGTTATCGGAGTTGAAGATAATCTGTAAAGAGAAATGTAAGCACATTCTTAGCTTTTTCTTTATTAAAATTATTTATTTTAAGACAAATATAAATTATTGATTTTTGGAAAAATTGGGAGAGATTCTAAGTATTTACGCTTCATAAATCGGACATTAGTGGTGTTTCGAACTGAGCGGCGACTTATAAATCAGGTTAATGTAACAATAAAGTTTAAGATTTAATTTTTTTTATTTAATTTTATTTTATTTTATTTAAAATTTTTTTTAAAATTTTTTTATATTATATTTAATTTTTTTTTTTTTTTTTTTTTTTTCATTTTATTTTATATGTCTTTATTTTATTTTTTTTATATTATTTCATTTTATTTTATTTCATTTTATTTTATATTATTTTTTTTTATTTTTTTTTATATTATTTCATTTTATTTTATATTATTTTATTGTATTTTTTTTATATTATTTCATATTATTTTATTTTATTTTATTTAATTTTATTTTTTTTAATTTTTTTTTTATTTTATTTGTTTTTATTTTTTTTTTTATTTTATTTTATTTTATTTTTTTTATTTTTTTTTAATTTTTTTTTTTTTATTTTATTTCATTTTATTTTATATTATTTTATTTAATTTTTTTTTTATATTATTTCATTTTATTTTATTTCATTTTATTTGATATTATTTTATTTTATTTTTTTTTTATATTATTTCATATTATTTTATTTTATTTTATTTTATTTTTATTTTTATTTTTATTTTTATTTTTTTCTTTTTTTTATATTATTTCATTTTATTTTATATTATTTTATTTTATTTTATTTTATTTTATTTTATTTTATTTTATTTTATTTTATTTTATTTTATTTTATTTTATTTTATTTTATTTTATTTAAATTTATTTTATTTTATTTTATTTTATTTTATTTTATTTTATTTTATTTTATTTTATTTTATTTTATTTTATTTTATTTTATTTTATTTTATTTTATTTTATTTTATTTTATTTTATTTAATTTTATTTTATTTTATTTTATTTTATTTTATTTTATTTTATTTTATTTTTGATATGTCGACTTCGATTTTTAGCATTAAAAAATAAATACTATACTCACTTAATCAATACTAATTTCCTGAATGTATGATTAAAATTTAAAATCCAATTGTGGGTTAACCGTTGGGAATTATTATTGTTATTATTATAACTGTAAGCATCATCAATAAACCTGGATATTTGTCATTATTGAATTATCAACTTTTTCGCATTAAACAAATTATTCGATAAAAAAAGAAGGCGTTTACGTTACCTACTTTTTGCCAGCCTGAGTTTAAAAAATTAAAAAATTACTTAATCTTCTTTAATCAGCTGAAAACCACAAAATCTTTTATTTTTTTTTTTATTATTATTTTGTTGTACGAGTTTCATTGGAACTCCCAGCTGAAATCACAACCGTGAATGTAAGTCAATTTTGCTAACAAAGCAAGAAAGCGAATAAATAAAAAAGCAGTCTAGACGTTGAATTGTGTGCCTATATTACGTAACCATGTATATACATGTACACATATATATTTATAGAAGCAATGAGCTTAGTGGACAAGTGAGCCATTTGACTTTAAATGACTTTATGAGATCTGCTTGAAAAATTGTGCCAACTGAGTGGTTGGCAGAACTTCGATGATTTGGCCCTTTGATACCGATATTTTGTTCAAAAGAAATAGTTTCGCATGAATGACTTCCGATAGACCAAACAATTTCAGTTTTAATTATTTTATCAAATTATTACGAAAATCCCCAAAAAATAATATAAAAATTTCCAATGCAAATATCATTAATATGGCAAAGTCAGTTATAATGTTTAAACTTGAAAATTGTCGGTATGAATTGTATGAAGTGAAAGTACTTGCAGTCTTGTATCATGTATTTATATGTATATTCAAGTGTTTACTTTTTCGCAAAAAAATAATTTAAACCCAAATTTACCTTGAGCAATAACAAATTATGATTGTGCGTAATTTTTCACAAAAGCTTTGCAATGTTCTCACAATTAATAATTTTATAAAAAACCAACAACAAATTTCGTGCATAAATCTATAGATTATATATATTTAAACATATACATATGTATGTGTACGTATATATTTGCAAATAAAGCAATGTGAAAAACTATAAAATCGTTGAAAAATCATTAAATATTATAATTAATTATTTGCATGTTCGCCAAAAGTAATGTGCGGTAATTTAAATAAATATATACATACACATATACACTGGTGGCAAAAAAAAATTACTTAGAAATCAAAATCGTAATAAATCTGTATGGATATGCTATAAGAAGTGAGTAATTAATTGATTAGGTGGCTGCTTCAATCAATAATGAAGTTCCATTAATTTTAAATTTTTTATTAAATTTTAAAAAAAATTCACGCTTTGAACCCAAATAAGACATGGTTTTAGAGCTTTCTTACATGCAGACCTGGTTAATCTGCATTAGAATTAAAAATCAATTATATTAAACTGCTCTATTAATTTAATTGATTAATTATGATAATCGAACATTTTTGGAATAATTAATCGATTAGGATTAATTTTTATGTTCGATTAATGAGGATTTATTTCGTTTTCAAATTTAATCTTAGGATTAATCAAATTAATCAAAACTTAAATTTGATTAAAATTTTTGATTAATTGCGATTAACGAGGATTAATAAATTTTTTTTTAATATTTCAATATTAATTAAAATTGAAAATTTTTACAATTTTGTGCTTTTTCTCATAAACGGCACTTATTAATTCTCGTTAATCGCAATTAATTAATATTTTAATCAAATTGAAATTTTGATTAATTTGAATAATCCTTAGATTAAATTTGAAAACGTAAAAAATCCTTATTAATCGTCATTAGTCGAACACAAAATTTAATCTTAATCGATTAATTATTCTAAATTAAATTGGATTATCAATGATTAAGATTAATAATCATTATTTAACAGGTCTACTTATATGTAAGTTGACCAAGAGTAAGATCACACCTACCGCATTGCTTGATGCTTCCCTAAACTTCTTTTTAACAAATGTGCATTGTTTGTGATTGCATGAAAATTGAAAATCAATTCAACTTTTCAATCTACTCCAAAAGCTTTGCTTGGTCGTTTGCCAATAATTTCCTTCTTCTTTATGTACTGAACTTCCTACAACAGAAAATGTTTTCGCCGCTCCCCCTAATATTTAGCTACATTCGCCTCAAGTCTTTTGCTCTGATATAAAATTTTGTGTGTTTGTATATGTTTAACAGCTAACAACAACAACACAATTGCTTAGTATTTAAGTTTCTTTAAAGCGCTACGCAACAAAAAGTGCCAAAAGCTGTGACTAGAGTTTTGCTCTTTTTCTTTTTGTTGTTTAAATTACAAATTAAAGATGGCAAAAGACGTCAACGAAAAAAATTCAGTTTGCTGGCAAATAACAAATGTAACAAACGAAGATAATCGAAAAATATTTGAAAGCGCAATGTGTTTGTTAAGTCAGCTGTTATGTAATGCGTTTAATATATACTCGCATGTGTTTATTTACAGTGGCTCATAGGGAAAATGGTACAGTTAGTTATTTTACTTTAATTTTATTAAATTCTATTTTTTTACACTTCCTTATATTTAATTTAATTTATTTTCAATTATCTATATGTTACTCTTTATATTTAAAATTTTCCTATTTATTTATTTATTTTTGTTTTTGAATTTATTACGCTTAATTTTTTATTGTTTTTTTTTTAGTTTAGTTTATTTTTTTAAATAAATTTTTTTATTTCAATTGAATTTTTCTGTTTGATAATTTTTTCATTATATTTTTTTATATTAACATACTTACTTAAATTTTTTCCTTTTATGTTTAAATTTTTCTTTATTTTTTATTTATATTTTTTCTTTTGTTATACGTAATTAAATTTTTTTTGTGGTTAGTAGTAAAAATTTAGTTTTTCTATATATATTTACATAACTTTACTTTTTTTATTTTAATTTTATATTTAAATTTTTCTTTACTATTAAATAAAATTTTAAAATTTTTTGTTTCATTTTCAATTTATTTGATTTATTTTTATTTTTTTATGCTTATTTATTTATTTTAATGTTTTTTTTTTTGGTTTTGTTGCATTGTTAATTTGTTTAGTAAATTTTTTTTTCCATGTAATTTTTTTTGCGTTTTCTTTTTTTTTTTTGTTCAATTCTTAATTATTTCATTGAATTCTTATTTTTCTTATTTTTTCGTATATTTTTTTTTAATTTATCTTATTTTGTGTTATTTTTTTATTTTATTTTAAATTAAATGCATTTTATTTATTTTTTTTTTTGCCTTTTTAATTCATTTAATAATTTTTTTTTATATTAATCTAATTTATTTTATTTTACTTTTTTGATATTAACATAACTTTACTTTTTTATTTTAATTTTATATTTAAATTTTTCTTTACTATTAAATTAAATTTTAAAATTTTTTGTTTCATTTTCAATTTATTTGATTTATTTTTATTTTTTTATGCTTATTTATTTATTTTAATGTTTTTTTTTTGGTTTTGTTGCATTTTTAATTTGTTAAGTAAATTTTTTTTTTTTTTCAATTTAATTTTTTTTTGTTTTCTTTTATTTTTTTTTGTTTAATTCTTATTTATTTCATTGAATTTTTATTTTTTTGTATATTTTTTTTAATTTATCTTATTTTGTGTTATTTTTTCATTTTATTTTAAATTAAATGTGTTTTGTTAATTTTTTTTTGCCTTTTTAATTCATTTAATAATTTTTTTTTATATTAATTTAATTTTTTTATTTTATTTTTTAAAAAAAAGTTTTAACTTTAATTTTTTTCCTTTTTGCTTTGTTTCATTTTGAAGATTTTTATTTTTTTTTTAATTTTATTTTTCATATTTATTATTTTGTTTTGTTGTACTTAGTTTACTTTTTTTAATATTATTTTATTTCTCTTACAAGGAAAAGGAATTTGGTTATGAAAATACACGCTTGCGAAAAATAAAATAAAAGACCTCTTCTCTCTTTAAATTGTCATCTAACCACCTGGGCGATTTTGACCGTCCCACATAGCTCGAAAAAAGAAATGCATATTTGCCATTATTTACTTTTCGAGAACATTTCACATTTCCCTCTCCATTATTTATATATCAAATATATATGTACGTATATATATATTTTTTCAGCAGCATCGATTTACAGCGACACTCTGCAGAAATTTGATTAACATGCGAAATATTTTCGCTAATTTCACAGTAACATTACCCCCTAAGTGAAAACACAAACAAATTTCCATGAATTTTGCAAATAACTGCCGGCAGCTACGCTCACACAAACTTTAAATTAATTTTCCTTCGAACTTGTTTGATGTTCGTGTGTGTGTGTGTGTGTGTATGGAGGTCAAACGATATGCATTTACTTTGATGACTATCAACTCTTGTTGGGTTTGATTTTTGTCATTATATTAATATTATTTTTATTATTATTATTATTATTGCCCATTTAGTCTGAAAGTACAAATATACTCAAATATATAGACACTTGCGAAAATATCCCAGCAAGCAAGTTAAAGTAAGTTTTTAAAAAGTTTACTGCATAAAACATTAACCCTCGTGTTCATAAGAAATAACATGTGGGTACAAATTTCTTTTAAATTTATTTAAAGAATTTTTTTTATACGTTTCAAGAAAATAATTTTTGGCACAAAAAAAAAAATAGTTCAAAATGCTTGTTGGGTTACTTCACAAAAAAATTTCGCGTTATAATTGCTAGAATCATTACATTCGTCAAATGATTGAGTTCTGCGCTAGTAAGATTTCTTGCAGGGTACCTACATACATATGTGCAATATGATGCACTACTTTTACAGAAATTAGTAAATATTTCTAGGAATTAAATTTTAATTTTCACTGCAATCAATTTCTTTAAAAACTGATTTTGTGATCAATCAAATTTCTAGTGCAACTTGGTAATCGGAGTCGGCATGGAATTTCACATGCAATTTCAAATTAATTTATATTTTCTGGGAAATTTTTTTTTAATAAATAATGTTTTTCCGATTGACGATGATATGACATTTAAAATCTGTGGGGGTGATGAAATTATTTCACTAGAAGCCTGATTGAAATGAAATACTTTTCTGATTATATCTCATAACAAGGCTGTTCTTTGGTTATTTTTAATTAGCAAATGGGGATTGTTTTTTAGACCAGCATTTTGGTATTATTTCAGAAATATGTGATATTCTTTTTGGTATACTTTCAAGCTCATGTCGGGAACTTTCTCGGTATCATTTCGTAATCATTACAGCACGATTTCGCAATTGTTTTCGGGTTCTAGCGGGATCAGCTCAGGATAATTTTGGGACTACTTTTGCAAGAATTTCTTTATTTTTGAGTTATGATTTTGGAATCATTTCGCAATATTTTGGAAATTATTTCGGGTCATTTTCTGTATCATAACGGAATTCTTTACGTGATTATTTTGCATTATTTTCTTAACTTTTTCGTGTGAGTTTTTGGCATTTTTGATAATAAACTTTTGGATCATTTTGTGATTTTGGCGGATCATATTTGGGTTTTATTCGGAATCAACATGGAACATTGTTGTCATATTTTCCGCATCATTTGGAATTTTGTAATAATCTTTGCATACTTTTTGGACTTTTGGTGACCATTTTCTGTGCCACGTCGGAGCTTTTTAAGCACCCTTTCAATATCATTTACTGCTTTTTGCTGTGCATTCTTCAAGTTCAAATTTGTTGAAAGGTTATTGTTTTGAGTCTGAAGTTCTAGTTTCTTCAAATATTTATTTACAAATTGCATTACAACACTGTCAACAAGCTAATATAAATATTCTGGCCAAACACTTTTTGTGTTGTAATTTCTACTTTCTACTAGCTTCGAAGGTTGTCAACAGCGCTCTCTGCTAATAGTCGCATTGCTGTTTTGTTCATCATTCGCAATGTTTTGCGCATCCTTTAAATATTTTTCTTTGCTTATTTTCACGGCTTGTTTTTGTTGTTGTTGTTTTGATCGTCGTCTACAAGCATTATTTCACAAGAAGAGCGTTTGTTATTATCATTGCCATTATTGCAGTTGACTTTTTCGCTTGCGTCTAGAGTACTTTCACTGCTCTCCACATAATTTTTTTTTTTTCTTTTTTTTTTTTTTGTTGTCTTTTGTGTCACTCCATTTCGCTATTTTATGCCCTCAAACTTGTGCATCATGGCTGATTTTTTTGTTTGTTTTTTGTTTTTTGTTCTTGCTTCTTTTATTGCTACTTTACTGACCACGCCAACTTAGTCCCAAATACCAACATCCTTACATTCCTCTCGAAGTGCATTTTGGGTCGTGTTGTTTGTGTGGTTAAATTATTGTTTTGGTGTGTTTTCATCTTGAAAATGCAATGTCGTCTTGCTTTTGCGTAATGCAGATTTTTGTCTTTTAAACTCTTAAAACTTTTCTAATTGCAATTTATTTTAACTTAAGTGCAAAAATCTTATGTTAAAAGTTTGAAATCTGTATTGGAAATCTTTTTGCCACAACTTAATTCACTTTCAGCTAATCAAATATTTGTGGGCCAAGGCAATTATGAGGGATTTGAAGTAAGTAGGAAATGTATTAAAGCTACATATATTGCTGGACTTCAAAAAAG
>OX608081.1:29621106-29689448 GCA_951509765.1 Sphenella marginata | reverse complement strand
AAAATAAAATAAAATAAAATGAAACAAAATAAATAAAATAATATAGAACTATATAATCTTACATATAATAAAATTGTAACAGGTCGATGTCTGTACATGGCAGATATCAACAAAAAATTGATTGGGGGAAGCATTATTAAACGAGTAGAATCCAAATCAACAATTTTTTTAATTTTTGTGTGTCTGTCTGTCTGTCTGTCTGTCCGTATGTTTGTGGCCGTATCACTCTGAAAGTACTGAATGGAATTGAATGAAACTTCTCCGCTGGATTGTCAGACGCTCAACGTAAGGTTTAAGATATTAGTTTTTGCGATATCACAACCGATTTTGGAGTTATCGCCCAATATGTGGACCAGGGGTAACCAAAAATGTCTTAGTACAATATGGATGTCAAACGAATGGTGCCAATGGGCACTGTTATATGCGATGCGCTTAATTTAAATATCTCAAATCGATTCAATTATATATCTTCAAAAATTTCGGACGGAAAAAGAGAAGGGTGGGTAGATGCCATGTACAGACATCGACCTGTTACAATTTTATTATATGTAGAGATATGTACATATGAATTTCAAATTTCGAAAACTGGCCCAAATGTATTTTTTAATTGTTGTTGTGAACTATACAAACAAGTGCGTATAGGCTATAATGATTAAAATCGGACTCAGTCTGTTATTAAGCGGGCCTTACTAGTTAATAATATTATTAAAATAAAAGATTTCATAAAAATTATAAAAACTATTATTCCTGGTCTTAAACTCATTTATAGTCATGAACTACATTATTCTCCCTGCAGGGTAGTAAACACATACAGCAACATAGTGACAAGACCAAACGAAGGACGAGCTCCAACTAACAGGGCAAGTGGTCGACAAGTGAGCATGACATGCCTTTGAATCACCAAAAATATACACATAGCTACTCGTATATATGTACACATCTATGTACATACATAGCAAGAAGGAGTTGATGCTGCAAAACAGCTGCGAATAGAGACACATCACGCGAATGCGCTACTGATAATGGCCAAACCATGACGCAAACTAAAATTTCAAAAACCCATTGTGGTTGCTTTTTGTGTTTTTTTTTTTTTGTGAATGCGAGCGAGTGGCTGAATAGCTGCGGGAAAGTGTGTATGCCCGATATCTGAGGATGTTTACCACATAGTAGTTGACAGTTACATTAAATGTGGCTATCGTAATGCTTAATGCAAAGAGTAAAATGTAGTTAAATTAGGTCGTAATGATAGCGGGCATTAGTAGGAGAAGTAGCAGCAAAAGCGCAAAACCCAACACTTAAACGCCAGCTAAAATCATGGTTGGTATTGCTATGCATTTTGCATGATTTTTGGCTTCAAGTCGCACACTTTTTGGGGATAGTTTGTGTAATGGTTTAAGAGATTTTTGTGTTTAAGTTTACAGGAAATGGGAAGGGGCTAACTAGGAAGCTTTAAGTCCAGACGCATCTTGAGCTTTTAGCGAAAAATTAGCAGACAATGGGTTTAAATTTGTCTCAAAAATTAAAAAAAAAGAAAGTTGTTTACTACGGTCTTGGTAATATTCTAACCGTAATTAAAGTAAACGAATCAATAGTTTTGAGCTTATTGTGCTTATTGTTGTTCAATGTCAATGCCAACGAAAGTTGAAAAAAGTTCAATAAAAGTTGTGCGGCAAAAAAAAAAAAACAGGAAGACGTAACACCACACAATAGCTTTGGTATGAACAGTGGCCAGCGGCGAAACTCAATAACAAAAGCACAACCAACAATACGGTGGTCATAGCTTTGAAGAAGTTTTTTTGAGCTCTTGAAAAAGTTCCTTTTTTTTTAAAGCTATATTGTTTAATATACCTAGTAGTGCTGAGCACATAACTTTGGTCGCATAATGGTATAAAATAATTGAGATTAAGATAGAAATCTGATAAAAAGACACGCCCACTTTCTATATAGAGAAAATTTTCGAAAATACAAAAGTAGTGAATATCAACTACAAAATACACCTACATAAATATAAGAATAAAAGTTAACTTTAAAAGCAAAAAATATATTTTAGAAGAATATAATTAGAAGGGGCGTGGCGCCGCCCACTTTTGATTATGTCAAAATTGGAAATATTATGAACCATAAATCAAAAAAAAAAACGCAAACTATTAAAGAGAAATTCAACACACATATTTATGTATATTGTTAGCAGGGATGTTCTGGAAAAAATGTGCGAAGTCGGTTACGGTCCACGCCCACTTTTACACGTTAGATCTTAAAAATGATCATACAAATATTTTATTGCGTAAAATTGACATTTCTTTTTCACATCTAAGGCGTCTGTGAGCAAAGAAAGCCAAAAACACAACATTTTTGTAAAAAGGGCGTGGCCCCACCCCTTTTATAGTGGATTGTAGCACACAAATTTTCATGAAACGATATTTGTAGAAAATGATCAACTGTTTATTGTAAAAATAGACGAAATCGGTGAACGGCCACGCCCACTTTTTGAATATTGTTCACAAAAATTTTGTTTGGCTTCTCCATAATATGCCTGAATAGATCAATATTAGAGATATAATGTTCGTTTTCACCCGAACTTAGACTTCCTTACTTGTTTCTGTTTTTTTTTAACTTTGCTGTCACTCAAGCGTTTTTTTTTTTGACGCTGCCTCTCCCCGCTGCGTAATTCTGACTTTATATGTGTATGCGTGTTCCAGCCAAGACCACCAAATGGCAACGCGTTGACAGCGCAGCCAAGCATTTTCGAACCGTAGAGAGGGTAACGAACAAAGACAATGACAACGTACAAAGACAGCTATCCGAACTCGACATGGACAAGGACACTGGCATTTTAATTTGATAATAAAATTTTAAAGGATGCTCTGCACACACACACACACAACTGCACTTACATATATATTTACTAAAAGCAAACAACAACAAAAAAAGACTCTAAATAGTCGAATGTCACGTATAAGCAATATTTCATGAACTCTTAATTTATTTGACTACTTACTTTATGCTCTTTTCATGCATTTTTTTTTATTTTACCACAGCATGGCTTGGAAGGGCGAGTGTGAGATGGTTTTTTTTCTTAATTTAGTGGGAGGTTAAAATGAGATGAGCAGGAAAATTATTTGTTTAATACTACAGTATTTAGGATTTGAAATGGTTCTATGGCATAAAATTAAAATATGTCTTGTTTAGAATGAATTTTTCTTTACGCTTACTTAAAAGTTTTTAATTAGAGACTAGGTTGTGGTAGCTTTATATTATAATAATAAGAATTCATAATTTATTATTATTATTACAATATCCTTAAAAAAAAATCAGACTTGATAAAGCGGCAAGTGAAGATAAAATAATTAAAAACAAAAGTACTAATCCACTTTCTAACTCCTATAAGTATGCTACAAAAACTGAAATGAACTTATACCCTTTTAAGTATGCAACAAAAATTTAAATTTACTTAAACCCCTATAAGTATGCAACAAAAACTAAAATCACATTTTACCCCTACAAGTATGCTACAAAAACTGAAATGAAATTATACCCCTTTAAGTATGCTACACAAATAAAAATTTATTTATGAATATTGCGTTATGGCCAACTGGAGGCTAAAGGAATTCATAGTGGATTGCTTTAACAGAATCACTAGCCGAAAGAGAGCGCACAATTGTATGATAAAATGATGAAGTCTGGGGGCGATGTACCAAAAAGTATAGGATAAAACTTACCTGTTTAAATCTTGAACTCGATGCTTGCTGGTGATTTCTTGTAAGAACGCTTCCAGGAAAAATGTTACACAGTAAAGAGTTGCAAACGAATTCTAACCGAAGTCAAAGTACGCGTTGAATCGTGAGTAAAGGAAACTGTTGGTTAAACAAGTCGACCGATTAGAGAGCACACGCGCTTGAAGAGTTCCCGCAAAAAAGATGCGTCCAAAGTGGCGCTATTGCTATAAATTTAGTTTCTTAAACACTTGTTGATATTGTTTATGTTAAAGTTTGTGTTGTGCTTTTCACAGTTTTTGTTGTTATTGCTGTGGCTTTTTTTTTTTTTTGCTGCACGTTTCAAAAGATCTGTTTATGTTTACAACGAAGCGCTAGAGATAAAACCAATTTAATATCACTTTCGTTTCGACAAGTTTATTTTGCGTTCACGTGTCAATCATTTATTCACCACACTTCCTGGGAAAAAAAGTTGGCAACAGCGTGCGCGTTTGTCAGTTCATAAAAGAATTTGGCAAATTTTTTAACCAGCGAAATTGTTGAAACGTTTTACGCGTGTCACTGAAGAGAGGCAATAAAGGCTTTAAATAATGCAAAACACCAACAACAAAGAAAACAAAAAAAAAATTACTCAAATAAGTTTATTTTGAAGCCTATCTGGCTTCCACATTACCTTCCACAAGAAGCAGTTGTTATTGTTGTTATTAAAACTTTCCGTCTTTGCGCAAAATCTTTGTTCGACACGTTTACTTTTTTGTTACGTTGTTTATTTTGCTTTTGCTTCGTACTTTTCCTTTTGCGAATTAACGTTTTAGTGGGTTTTCAAGCGCCAATGATTGTTAAGAAAAATTTGAATTGTTTATTTTATTATTTTTATTTATTTTGCTTCTTTGCTTATTCATGTAAATTTTGGTTTTCAAATAATTTTTTATTTATTTTAATTTGTCAATTTTCTTTATTGCCATTTAATAATTTTTTTTTTTTTTTTGTTTTGGTTTTTCATGCGAGTGTGTTCAACTTCATAGGTTCGAGACTCGTTGAAGATTTTTCAAAACAATGGACCGTTTGGATACATTTATCTGGAGCTGCTATTTGAAATCCGTTATCGGAGTTGAAGATAATCTGTAAAGAGAAATGTAAGCACATTCTTAGCTTTTTCTTTATTAAAATTAATTATTTTAAAACAAATATAAATTATTGATTTTTGGAAAAATTGGGAGAGAGTCTAAAGCAGCCATTATGCATACTTAGCAAAGACTTGACTTGACTTGGAACTGCCACTTAGCGTTCTGTTTAATGAAGTTTGCATGTATCCGATTACCCTACTTGACTTAGAATTCTGTTGAGTTTTGATTTTCTATGTAAATTCTAAGTTTAGTGAGCGCCGTGAGAGAACTGTGTGATGCCATACCTTTTTTTTTAAATTTTGAATAAAATCCTCCTACTATTCTATAGAGATAAGAATTTTTGGATGTATATTATTCATATGGCAGCCTCAAAACTTACTGTCAAATAAATTGAATTCAAATTAGACTAACCTAAAAAAACTGAAACTGGCTAGTGTGCTCTCTTGTTATTTTTCTAAGTGCTAAGTGACAGTTCTCAAGTCAAGTCAAGTCTATGCTAAGTATCCATAATGGCAGCTTAAGTATTAACACTTCATAAATCGGACATTAATGGTGTTTCGAACTGAGCGGCGACTTATAAATCAGTTTAATGTAACAATAAAGTTTAAGATTAAATTTTTTTTATTTTATTTTATTTTATTTTAAGTATCCTGGTTCGGTACGAGCTGAAGACCTATTAATAATTTTTTCTGCAGCGAAAAATTATTGTTGTTTTTGGGTTTCTTAATAATTTTTTTTATTAATTATTTTATTTTTTTTTATTTTATTTTTTTTATTTTTTTTATATTATTTTATTTTATTTTATTTTATTTTTTTTATTTTTATTTTATTTTTTTTATTTTATTTCATTTTATTTTATATTATTTTATTTAATTTTTTTTTTTATATTATATCATTTTATTTTATTTCATTTTATTTGATATTATTTTATTTTATTTTTTTTTATATTATTTCATATTATTTTATTTCATATCATTTTATTTTATTTTATTTTATTTTTATTTTTTTTTTTTATTTTTTTATTTTTTTTATATTATTTCATTTTATTTTATATTATTTTATTTTATTTTATTTTATTTTATTTTATTTTATTTTATTTTATTTTATTTTATTGTATTTTATTTTATTTTATTTTATTTTATTTTATTTTTGATATGTCGACTTCGATTTTTAGCATTAAAAAATAAATACTATACTCACTTAATCAATACTAATTTCCTGAATGTATGATTAAAATTTAAAATCCAATTGTGGGTAAACCGTTTTGAATTATTATTGTTATTATTATAACTGTAAGCATCATCAATAAACCTGGATATTCGTCATTATTGAATTATCAACTTTTTCGCATTAAACAAATTATTCGATAAAAAAAAAGAAGGCGTTTACGTTACCTACTTTTTGCCAGCCTGCGTTTAAAAAATTAAAAAATTACTTAATCTTCTTTAATCAGCTGAAAACCACAAAATCTTTTATTTATTTTTTTATTATTATTTTGTTGTACGAGTTTCATTGGAACTCCCAGCTGAAATCACAACCGTGAATGTAAGTCAATTTTGTTAACAAAGCAAGAAAGCGAATAAATAAAAAAGCCGTCTAGACGTTGAATTGTGTGCCTATATTACGTAACCATGTTTATACATGTACACATATATATTTATAGAAGTAGATATATATAACACAATATGCAGTAGTTTCAAGCAATGAGTTTAGTGGACAAGTGAGCCATTTGACTTTAAATGACTTTATGAGATCTGCTTGAAAAATTGTGCCAACTGAGTGGTTGACAGAACTTCGATGATTTGGCCCTTTGATATGGATATTTTGTTCAAAACAAATAGTTTCGCATGAATGACTTCCGAAAGACCAAACAATTTCAGTTTTAATTATTTTATTAAATTATTACGAAAATCCCCAAAAAATAAAATAAAAATTTCCAATGCAAATATCATTAATATGGCAAAGTCAGTTATAGTGTTTAAACTTGAAAATTGTCGGTATGAATTGTATGAAGTGAAAGTACTTGCAGTCTTGTATCATGAATATGTATATTCAAGTGTTTACTTTTTCGCAAAAAAATAATTTAAACCCAAATTTACCTTGAGCAATAACAAATTATGATTGTGCTTAATTTTTCAAAAATGCTTTGCAATGTTCCCACAATCAATAATTTTATAAAAAACCAACAACAAATTTCGTGCATAAATCTTATCAATTATATATATTTAAACATATACATATGTGTACGTACATATATATGTATTTGCAAATAAAGCAATGTGAAAAACTATAAAATCGTTGAAAAATCATTAAATATTATAATTAATTATTTGCATGTTCGCCACAAGTAATGTGCGGTAATTTAAATAAATAAGTATATACATACACATATACACTGGTGGCAAAAAAAATTACTTAGAAATCAAAATCGTAATAAATCTGTATGGATATGCTATAGAAGTGAGTAATTAATTGATTAGGTGGCTGCTTCAATCAATAATGAAGTTCCATTAATTTTAATTTTTTTATTAAATTTTAAAAAATTCACGCGGCTTTAGAGCTTTCTTACATGCAGACCTGGTTAATATGCATTAGAATTAAAAATCAATTATATTAAACTGGTATATTAATTTAATTGATTAATTATGTTAATCGAACATTTTTAGAATAATTAATCGATTAGGATTAAATTGTGTGTTCGATTAATGGGGATTAATAGGGATTTATTTCTTTTTTAAATTGAATCTTAAGATTAATCAAATTAATCAAAACTTAAATTTGATTAAAATTTTTGATTAATTGCGTTTAACGAGGATTAATACAATTTTTTTAATATTTCAATATTAGTTAAAATTTTACAATTTTGTGTTTTTTCTTAAACGGCACTTATTAATTCTCGTTAATCGCAATTAATTAATATTTTAATCAAATTGAAATTTTGAATAATTTGATTAATCCTAAGGCTAAATTTGAAAACGAAATAAATGCTCATTAATCGAACACAAAATTTAATCTTAATCGATTAATTGTTTAATCTTAATCGATTCATTATTCTAAATTAAATTGAATTATCAATGATTAAGATTAATAATCACTATTTAACAGGTCTTCTTATATGTAAGATGGAAAAGCCAAGAACAATATCACACCTACCGCATTGCTTGATGCTTCCCTAAACTTCTTTTTAACAAATGTGCATTGTTTATGATTGCATGAAAATTGAGAATCAATTCAACTTTTCAGTCTACTCCAAAAGCTTTGCTTGGTCGTTTGCCAATAATTTCCTTCTTCTTTATGTACTGAGCTTCCTACAACGCTCCCCCTAATATTTAGCTACATTCGCCTCAAGTCTTCTGTTTTGATATAAAATTTTGTATGTTTGTATATGTTTAACAGCTAACAACAACAACACAATTGCTTAGTATTTAAGTTTCTTTAAAGCGCTTCGCAACAAAAATTGCCAAAAGCTGTGACTAGAGTTTTGCTCTTTTTCTTTTTTTGTATAAATTACAAATTAAAGATGGCAAAAGACGCCAACAAAAAAATTCAGTTTGCTGGCAAATATCAGCTGTGTAAAAGCTTTGTACAAAAATAAAACGAAAAAAAGCAAAAATGTAACAAACGAAGATAATCGAAAAATATTTGAAAGCGCAATGTGTTTGTTAAGTCAGCCGTTATGTAATGCGTTTAATATATACTCGCATGTGTTTATTTACAGTGGCTCATAGGGAAAATGGGACAGTTGGCTATTGTACTTTACTTTAATTTTAAAAACCAAAACAAAATTAAATTTTATTTTTTTCCACTTTTCTATAGTTAATTTGGTTTACTTTAATTTTTCTATGCTTTACTTTTTTATTTAAGTTTCTTTATTTTTTATTTTTATTTGGTTTTGGTTATATTTATTTAATTTATTTTTGAGCTTTGTTTATTTTTGTTAATAAATTTTTTTTTATATTCCTTTAAATACATTTTTCTGTTTTACTTTATTATATTTTTTTTTATTTTATTTTTTATTTTCTTTTTGTGCAAAGTTTCATATTTTTTCTTTGGTATTATTTAATTTTTTTGTTGTTTTGATCCTTTTTGGTAGTAAAATTTTTATTTTTTTATATTAACATAAGTTTTTTTTATTATTATTATATTTTGACAATTTATACAATTTTTAATTTTTTTATGTTGAGCTAATTTACTTTATTTTTTCTATTTTCTTAAATGATTTTTTTTTCTTTATTTATTTTTTGGTATAACTAGTTAGTTATATTTTTTTTCTTTGGTTTCATTTTTAATTTTGATAATCAATTTTTTTTCTTTATTTTATTTACTTTAATTTCTCTATATTTTACTGAATTTAATTTTTTGTATTTTTTTTTTTTTTTTGTTCGCTTCTATTTAGGTAAATTTTTTTATTGTTTCGTTTCTTTTTTTTTGCATTTGTAATTGCTTTCAAACCTTTTTTATTTATTTATATTAATTTTTTTTATCGTCTTTTGTTTATTTTAATTTTTCTATATCTCAATTTTTTTTGTTGAAATTTTTGTTTCAATTTTTTATTTACTTTTTTTGTTTTCTCTTTTTTCTTTTTTTTGTTAAAGTTTTTTTTATTCCTTTTTGTAATTTTGTTATTTTTTTTAAATTTTTTTTTTTAATAAATTAAAAATTTTTTTTATTATTATTCGATTTAAAAAATAAAATATTTTGACAAGGGAAAGGAATTTGGATATGAGAATAGACGCGAAAAGACCTCTTCTCTCTTTAAATTGTCATCTAACCACCTGGGCGATTTTGACCGTCCAACTTAGCTCCGTAAGAAGACATATTTCCCATTATTTACTTTTCGAGAACATTTCACATTTCCCGCTCCATTATTTATATATCAAATATATATGTATATATATATATATATTTTTTTTTCAATAATTACGAGCACCCTGCAGCATCGAGTTACAACGACACTCTGCAGAAATTTGATTAACATGCGAAATATTTTCGCTAATTTCACAGTAACATTACCCCCTAAGTGAAAACACAAACAAATTTCCATGAATTTTGCAAATAACTGCCGGCAGCTACGCTCACACAAACTTTAAATTAATTTTCCTTCGAACTTGTTTGATGTTCGTGTGTGTGTGTGTGTGTGTATGGAGGTCAAACGATATGCATTTACTTTGATGACTATCAACTCTTGTTGGGTTTGATTTTTGTCATTATATTAATATTATTTTTATTATTATTGTTATTGCCCATTTAGTCTGAAAGTACAAATATACTCAAATATATAGACACTTACGAAAATATCCCAGCAAGCAAGTTAAAGTAAGTTTTTAAAAAGTTTACTGCGTAAAACATTAACCCTCGTGTTCATAAGAAATAACATGTGGCTACAAATTTCTTTTAAACTTATTTAAAGAATTTTTCTTATACGTTTCAAGAAAATAATTTTTGGCTCAAAAAAAAAAAAAAGTTCAAAATGCTTGTTGGGTTACTTCACAAAAAAATTTCGCGTTATAATTGCTAGAATCATTACATTCGTCAAATGATTGAGTTCTGAGCTAGTAAGATTTCTTGCAGGGTAGCTATGTGCAATATGATGCTCTACTTTTACAGAAATTAGTAAATATTTCTAGGAATTAAATTTTAATTTTCACTGCAATCAATTTCTTTAAAAACTGATTTTGTGATCAGTCAAATTTCTAGTGCAACTTGGTAATCGGAGTCGGCATGGAATTTCACATGCAATTTCAAATTAATTTATATTTTCTGGGAAATTTTTTTAATAAATAATGTTTTTCCGCTTTCGTTATACGAAAAAATACCATTCTATAGAAGAGTGCTGGAATTGACGATGATATGACATTTAAAATCTGTGGGGGTGATGAAATTATTTCACTAGAAGCCTGATTGAAGCGAAATACTTTTCTGATTATATTTCATAACAATGGTTTTCTTTTATTATTTTTCATTAGCAAATCGGGATTGTTCTCTGGTCCAGCATTTCGGGATTATTTTAAAAACATTTGAAAATCTTCTCGATATACTTTCAAGTTTATAACGGGAACTTTCTCGGTATCATTTCGTAATCATTACAGCACGATTTCGCAATTGTTTTCGCGTTCTAGCGGGATCAGCTCAGGATAATTTTGGGACTACTTTCGCAAGAATTTCGTTATCATTTTGGAATCATTTCGCAATATTTTGGAAATTATTTCGGGTCATTTTCTGTATCATTAGGAAATTCTTATCGTGCTTATTTCGGATTATTTTCTTAACTTTTTCGTGTGAGTTTTTGGCATTTTTGATAATAAACTTTTGGATCATTTTGTGATTTTGGCGGATCATATTTGGGTTTTATTCGGAATCAACATGGAACATTGTTGTCATATTTTCCGCATCATTTGGAACTTTGTAATAATCTTTGCATACTTTTTGGACTTTTGGTGACCATTTTCTGTGCCACGTCGGAGCTTTTTAAGCACCCTTTCAATATCATTTACTGCTTTTTGCGGTGCATTCTTCAAGTTCAAATTTGTTGAAAGGTTATTGTTTTGAGTCTGAAGTTCTAGTTTCTTCAAATATTTATTTACAAATTGCATTACAACACTGTCAACACGCTAATATAAATATTCTGGCCAAACACTTTTTCGTTGTAATTTCTACTTTCCACTAGCTTCGAAGGTTGTCAACAGCGCTCTCTGCTAATAGTCGCATTGCTGTTTTGTTCATCATCCGCAATGTTTTGCGCATCCTTTAAATATTTTTCTTTGCTTATTTTCACTGCTTGTTTCTGTTGTTGTTGTTGTTTTGATGGTCGTCTACAAGCATTATTTCACAAGAAGAGCGTTTGTTATTATCATTGCCATTATTGCAGTTGACTTTTTCGCTTGCGTCTAGAGTACAAGTACTTTCACTGCTCTCCACATCATTTTTTTTTTCCTTTTTTTTTTGTTGTCTTTTGTGTCACTCCATTTCGCTATTTTATGCCCTCAAACTTGTGCATCATGGCTGATTTTTTTTTGTTTTTTGTTTTTGCTTCTTTTATTGCTACTTCACTGACCACGCCAACTTAGTCCAAATATCAACATCCTTACATTCCTCTTGCAGTGCATTTTGGGTCGTGTTGTTTGTGTGGTTAAATTATTGTTTTAGTGTGTTTTCATCTTGAAAAGGCAATGTCGTCTTGTTTTTGCGTAATGCAGATTTTTGTCTTTTAAACTCTTAAAACTTTTCTAATTGCAATTTATTTTAACTTAAGTGCAAAAATTTTATGTTAAAAGTTTGAAATCTGTATTGGAAATCTTTTTGCCACTTTAAACTTCATTCACTTTCAGCTAATCAAATATTTGTGGGCCAAGGCAATTATGAGGGATTTGAAGTAAGTAGGAAATGTATTAAAGCTACAGATATTGCTGGACTTCAAAAAGAAAAAGAACAAATTGAATTTTTATACACAAAAAGTATTAACCGTTCACTTAGCGGTTATAGGTACCTGCAATAAAATTGAAAAAAAATTGAATACTAAATTTCCGGAAAAAAAAAATCGGTCTAATCGTTTTGTAGTCTACTCTAATCTCAACATGCGGCTTGCAGTTAGCAATCATAGCTGATAAAATATTTCTTAAAAGGTTAGCTAACTAGTTAGTTAATATCTTTAGTGCAATTACATATTGAAGCAGTGGAAACCGGTTAGAAATCATCTAGTTGAACTTGACCAACTTCTTTGCAAAATCATTGCTCTCATAAATATTTAGTGAGCGCAATTAAATCTTAAAATTTACAAAAACATAAAAAAGCCGACTTGGGGTTATAAAATAATATACATATATACATATATAAACGAAAAATAGATATGTAGATTAAAAAAAATAAAAAAAACTATGAAACTTTAATTTCAGTTGATATGGTTAATTGCAATTAATATAGAGCTGCCTAAAAGTGGGCATGGCCTCAACGTTAAATTTTATCAATCAATTTATTTTCTTGCTTATGCTAACCCTACGAACTTGGAAATATAATACCAAAAAAAAAATATGATTTATAAAAAATTAATTTTACCAAATATTTTGTATGCTCTGTCTTCTTAAATCATTTTCAATCAACATAAAAATTTAAAAAGTGGGCGTGGTCGGCTAGCGATTTTTGGAGTTTTTACTGTCTATACTTTCCACACAAAAAAAAAATATGCCTCGTCTCAATGCTCGTCAATCTATCGTGAAATTTTCTCAAGTTATTATCCTCCGAATTTTCAAATTTCTTGTAGGCAGTGCCACGCCCATAATCCAAAAATTTACAAAATTCCTAATCGGTAAATGTAGTTATCAAATTTTAAAACTCCTCCTGCACCGTTCAATGAAATATTGTACTTTCTTTCTTTTTAAAACCTTTTCAGTGAAGTATTATTTGAAAGTGGGCGTGGTCAAATCACGACTTAGCGATTTATATCAACAGTTCTGCTTTACATATTTTTATTATTATTAGTACTGAATGCTATCTTTCTATCTTAAAAAGATGTAAATTTACAAACAACCAAATTTGAAATTAACTTACTTTATATGTGGGCGGAGCCACGCCTAGTTACCAAAATTTTAGAAAAATCGTTACGAAAATTTTTTAGTCAATAAAAGCGCATAAATTTTCAATTCTGACTGCTTCTGTTAATTAATTATGTTCTTTTATATGTTTTTCTCAAGCTACCATATCGAAAAAAGAGGCGTGGCTATAGTGGCTCAAACGATAGTTATAAAAATATCCTCCCTCGAAATATTACTTCCATTTGTTTTGCGCAGCTACTATCCCTGTAATTTTTCTTTACTTTTGCTAATTTTAATTTTGTCTTAACATTTTACTTGATAACTTTGACGTCAACCAAAGTGCAATCCTAAGTTTTTTCAAGCGTTAATTATTATTAATGACAGAAACCAAAATGAATATTCAAATTTGATGAAAGTAAAAAAGAAATAAACAAAAAATAGGCACAAAAAGTCCCAAGTTGCATGACAGCATATAATTAAAAGGAAATTAACAAGAAAAAATGCAGCAACAATAACAACAACAAGCAGCTATTTACACGAAATTGATACTCATATTTCAAGAAACTTGTTTTAGAACCTTTTAAGTAAATAAACAAATGATGGTCACTGATAAAATAATAAATTAGTAAAAATGGAGACAGCAAACATTAAATATGATTGATTCTGGGTATAATTAATGACACGAAAACGTTATGGAATAATAACAACAAAGAGGTTGCAAATGAAAAGAAAGTAGAAGATAAAAGAAATACTAGTATAGGTATAAGCAGAGCTGAAAAGTATAGATGAAATAAATTATTAAAAATAAACAAAAACCAACTCAGCACTTCAACATAGATCACGAATTATAAAAGGCAGCGCATGAGAGATTTTAAAATTATGCAAATCAAAAAAAAAATATTAAATAAGTAAAGGAGTGAACTCATACCCTTCTGCATGTCACTTAACCATAATCTGACTGAATTTATGATGTAAGAGCTTAGGCAAGCAAAATCTCACTTAAGATGAGTTAAATTATAAGTTATTCAATGAAAAGATTTCTCTGTGATCTATGACTATATAAGTTACACATATATATAAAGCATCGATATTGAAAAAATCCCAAATTTTCAAGAAGCTTTTGTGATGGAACTCCACTTAACTGCATCGTCTATTGTATGGTTTTAAATTCTATAAATCTCGCAGGTCATCTGGATTTTTTTCAGAAAGTGACGCATCCCATTAAATATCTTTTTTGTAGCTTTTAAAATGCGCTAAAATTTACAAAACTTCTCCTATCTGAACAATGGGTTATATTGGGGATATTCATAAAATTAAACAGCCTTCAAGATCATGGCTAAATCGGAGCAGTTTCTCCTCATATAAATTTCACTAAACTAATCACTGAGCCATTTTTCGCACACTTCTTTTTTGAATCAAAGTGTTTATCAAATCAAAGTATAATCTCTCATATTCATTGAGGGTATAAAATGCTAAAAATTGTTGTTTTTTTTTTAAACAATTTGAAAGCGAACGGAAATAGCGAAGGGAAAATACATTTGTCGTTATGTCAGTTAATGGCAGCTTTTGAAAAGGTAATACAAAAGAGCAAATGATTTTCAATAAAATTGCACTACAACAACAATAGCAATGTAAATGCACAATCAAATGATTTTTGCAACTTCAGCAATAACAACAACAACAACAAAAGCGCTGAGATAACAACATGCGCGTGAGTTCAAGCCAAGCAATCAGCCAATGGCGCACAGAAGCTGAATAAAAAATATTTTAAATTGTAAAGTACCACAAAAATATACAAGCGGTTAAGAGGGTAAGATGATAAAATAATTAGCTTGGTAAACAAAAACAATAACAGTAGTTGAAAGGCTGAAAATAGCAGCTATGAATTTAAGTGAAGAAAAAAAAAGAGAGAAAACAGCAATAATTTTTATTTTTTTCTTTTTATTTTATTTTTATTTTTTTATTTTACTTTGTTTATTTTTTTTTTTTTATTTTTTTTTTAATTTATTTTATTTTATTTTATTTTATTTTATTTTTTTTTATTTTATTTCATTTTATTTTATTTTATTTTATTTTATTTTATTTTATTTTATTTTTTATTTTATTTTTTTATTTTATTTTATTTTATTTTTTATTTTATTTAGTTTTTTATTTTATTTTATATTTTTTTAATTTTATTTTATTTTATTTTTATTTTATTTTATTTTATTTTATTTTATTTTATTTTATTTTATTTTATTTTATTTTATTTTATTTTATTTTATTATTTTTATTTAATTTTATTTTTTTTTTTATTTTTCCTTTTTATTTTATTTTATTTTATTTCATTTTTTTATTTTATTTTATTTTAGTTTATTTTATTTTATTTTATTTTATTTTTTATTTTATTTAGTTTTTTATTTTATTTTATATTTTTTTAATTTTATTTTATTTTTATTTTATTTTATTTTATTTTATTTTATTTTATTTTATTTTATTTTATTTTATTTTATTTTATTTTATTTTATTTTATTTTATTTTATTTTATTTTATTTTATTTTATTTTATTTTATTTTATTTTATTTTATTTTATTTTATTTTATTTTATTTTATTTTATTTTATTTTATTTTATTTTATTTTATTATTTTTATTTAATTTTATTTTTTTTTTTATTTTTCCTTTTTATTTTATTTTATTTTATTTTATTTTATTTCATTACATTTGATATTTCACTGGATATTTGTAATAGTATTTGCTCTATATCCACGACTATCCAATCATAATTTTTATATTAAACGATATTTAAAAAAGCTTATGAAAGCAACGAGTTCTGCTCCATTTGCGAAAAAAAAGATATCCACGCTTTGCATGAACGTGACTATTAAACCCAGCTGTTGCACAGATCGGAAAATTCTGTATACCTAATAAATACATCCGGGTCCAGTCTAGATAAGAAAATGTATGCCTAAAGCACGCAATGGAAATTCTTCAATAATCTATCGTTAATATATATAGAAATGTACCTAGCGCCATCATTTCCGAGTTTGTTTATGCTTGCAGTCAAAATGTTTTCACATAAAGAGTTGATTACATTAAGAATCTCGAACAGTAATGTTATCATTAGCAGATAACCCAGAGTTTCAAAAATAGCATCGGCGTGATTGATGTGCATGTAGATTGCATAATATTTATACGAATTTATAAAAATGTATATGTGAATCAAAGTACTGCTGTTATTTCTGATTTTTCCCACAAATAGATACACCTTATACAAAGTACAGTTGTGTTCAATATAATGGTAGTGAAATAAATAAATTGGATATTTTTTGATGACATAAGAAGCTGTGTTTTTAATAATTTTCATTTAAAACAAAGTGAATTCTGTTACAAAATCCACATACAAATAAATTTAAAGGTAAGCTTCAAAATATTTTAGAAGAATTTGAGAACAATTTTCAAATTCTGCAGTTTTGTAGCCCAATCAATTTTAGTGCAATAAAGTGTCAGTCAAAAATAGCTCAAGAGTTTCCCTGATTTTCTAAAAAAAAATTATGTACAGGCTATTCAAAATTTTCTTCCATACAAAATTAATTTTTTTTTATCATTGTATGGAAGAAATGACTCAACATCCTCGACGAAAAAATTCTGAAAACTCAGCTGCGGTGTTCTTTGAACAAATTCTTATTTAGGGCATATTTGAAAACTATTTAGGAACAGCCGTCGATATGCTCCTCTATATTTGAAAAAAAAAATGAGTTGCTGAAAATTTAAAAAAATATATTTTATTCAGCGCTTTTTGATACAGATATACAGCAACAACAACAACAGATATACCGTACCAAAGAAATAAAGAATAAACGAGTGACCCAACTGCAAAAATATATCAACTCAAGATGATAGCGCAACAAATTAAAAGTGAGAGTTGTAAGTGATGCAAAAGTGTTGAGCCCTGACTGAAGTAGTTGCCGCAATCAAAGTGTAAAGCAAAATAGCAACAACATCTGAAGTAGATGGGGTCCATTTTAATGATGCTCATTGCTCAAAGTTTTGCAAAAAAAAATATAGCAAACAAGACCGAAGACAAAGACAGGAAAGTAATAAGTAAGTAGTAAAAGAAAAAAATAAATAAAATAAAAGAGTTACCATACAACTTACATTTACTCATTTACTGTTGATTAACAACAAGAAAATGACGAAGAAGAGAAGAACATAAAGCATTAGCCTCAAGCCTATAAAAGCAATAAGAACAAAAGTCATTAGCAACAGCTATGGTGACCATGAAGTGGCATAACATGGCAGACGATGCGTTACGAAAAGAAGCAGAGTAGATATAAATAATATTGCATATATGAAGAGGTATAGCATTGCAGAGATATGCATTCGGGTTTGTAAGCAACAGAACAACAGCAAGCAACCAACTACAATTGAAACTGAGTTACAAGAAAACAAGATTATTTGTTGAATTGTGGTCAAGGGAACTGCATAGATGAGGAGCGTTACCATGTAAGTAAGCTGAGAATTTAGAAATTTCAAGTTCGCAGAAGATGAGAACTGTGTAAGCTAATACATTTGGCTTTTGTGTGCTTGTAGTGCCAAGGCTGGTAGCTAAAATTAGAAAGAGTTACGGAACGTAGCACATCTGATAAGTAACTGAGGTACAACACAGTTGTAAACAAAAAATGCTAGTTTGGACTGGAAAACAAATTTCTCAAGATACATATCATAATCACAAATTATTATTATTACTATGAGTGGCTTGGCAACACGACAGGCTTGGAAATAATATTAAGAGTATTAAAAAAAATGTCTCCGAAAAAAAAAATTTTTTTTTGTTTTGGTACTTTTGAATGGTTTATTGAAATATTTTCTTAACACCAAAACAGTTTTCTAAAAGCTAACATAATTTGTTTCATCATTTTGAAACCTATAACTGCTGTCAAAAATAGTACCAATATCAAGCCTAATTTAGAATTCTAATCACAAAACTAAAGTCATAAAATATTGAAGCAAAAACCAGTTCCCAGCAAAGTAATAAATCAGTCAAGAAGAAAAAAATATAAAAATAATAACAAGACGCACAATCCGATAAAGAGTTGTGTACTCAGGGAAAAAAAAATAAAAAAAAATAATTATCAAGAAGAAGCTGCGGGCAGAAGTGTCTATGTGTGTATGTACGTTTGTATGTATAAGTATTTATGGAAATGGTTAAGAATAACGATGCCGTAGAATAAATAACTAGCAATGATACTTTGCTCTTCCACAAGTTTAATACCTAAGAGTCTATATAAATTGTTAACATAGAAACTTGATTGCATATACATACATATGTGCATATGATATATAGATATGTATGTGCATTAGACTGAACAAAATAAAACAAAAAATAAAAATTAATTAGAGTGGTTTGATTTTTTTTAAATGGCGGATCTAGCCTCAAGACCATAAAATAACACAGGTGAGCAATTTTTTTTATTTTAGTTTTGGAGTAGGTCTGTTTTTGAAATCTGATCGCATGAAAATTTTTTTTTTTTGTTTTAACTAAGGTGATTTAATTTTTGAAGAATATCGTTTCTAACCTCAAACAAAAAATTAACGTGGTTTTTTTTAGTTATTTCATTCGCCGATCTAAAATATTGAGTCAATATAATTTTTAACAAAAAAAAAAATTTTTTTATTTTCAGTCTAATGTGCATTTTTCATAAATATATATTTGTTGTTTGCATCATATTCGCCATTCTGAAAAATTTAATCAATATAATTTTGAACAAAAAACAATTTTTTTTTGTTTTTACTAAAGTGATTTGATTTTTGCAGAATGGCGTCTCTAACCTCAAACAAAAAATTAACGTGGTTTTTTTTGAGTTATTTCATTCGCCGTTCTGAAAAATTTAATCAATATAATTTTGATCAATAAAATTTTTTTTTTTTATTTTGCCTCAGTCTAATGGTCATTCTTTATAAATTTATATTTGTTTGCATTTATATTTGTTTGTTGAAAAACTTTATCAATATAATTTTTAGCAAAAAAATTTTTTTTTTATGTTGGTTCAGTCTAATGTGCATTCTTTATAAATTTATATTTGCTGTTTGCATCCACTACGCAACGTTCACTTCTTATATAACTACATACATATGTAGCTAGGTAGTAGAGTTCAAAACGTAGTATGATGACAATTCATAGATAAGAAGCAGAAATACTCGTTTAAAGTAAATTGTTGCAGAGCAAAATGTTGAGCTCGAAATAACAAACGCTGATGGGTAGCAAGAATAGTTCTAGGATGCATTTTCAAAACTATACAATTCAGGTAAATTTAAAAGATTTTTGTAGTTAGTTATGATCATAATATGTAAAAGGTTTGGCTGCGTCTCAAAACTTAAAATAGACTGAGTTCGATTTAAATTAACATATCTCGCAAACTAGTTGAGATATGGCACTTAATAACATTGCTTATTGTAGCACTCATTATCACCTTTAATTTGATACCCATATTGTACAAACTTATTTTGGGTAGCTCTAGTCTCTATATTCGTCGCTAACTCCGAAACTAGTCGAGTTATCGATATAAGCGGCATCTTAAACAGTAAGTCTCATAATAAGCAATGTAATTATAAAAACTGCATTCAATTATATTAAGCAGTTTTTCAATGATGCGCGCACAAACATACATACAATAGACAAAAATTCTAAAAACTTTTGATTTGACTTCGATTACTCAATTAATTGATTAATCAAGATTTTTATTAATCAAAACGAAAATTAATTGATTAATCGCCATTTTGATTAATCGTTTTTTGAATAAATTGATTAATCATATGTATGTATTTTAAAAAGCCGTTATGTGGTAAATCAAGGGACTGCAACCATTTGTTGTATCTTCGACATTTTACCCATTCCCGATCGGACAACACCTCAAAATTTTCTTAAATTTTTTTATTTTTAATATTTTGAAGCATGTTTAGTTTTTAATTTTTTTATTTTCAGCTATTTCAAGGCAAACTTTCACATAAAAAAATGAGTAAATTAATCAATTTTTGATTAAACATTTTTGAAAATACTCGAGTAACGCACGTTTTGATTACTTATATTTTTGATTAATCAAGTAATCGATTAACTGAAAATTTCTAAAAATATATTTTTCTAATAATCAAATTTGTGAAAGATTTAAAAATTGATATTAGAGATATTTAGACACATTTTGTTTTAAAAAGCATTGACTACTTAATGGAAGTCCTCGAGTTCCACATCCCTGACTCGTATAAATCTCTTAAACATTTCATCTTTAACAATTTTTATTGCCAGCAAACTCTACAACCGCCACATCAGCACATACAAAGGTAAATACATATTTGTGCAATTTAAATGTTAAAGGTGAAGTTTTTTGGACCACAATCAATTCACAAAACCCATTTACATACACAACTAACCTACTGACTTTTGACTTTAACGCACAGTCATAAATTCTGGACAGACAAACAATAATTGTAACTGTAGATACCGAAAAATATAGCATACGCAAAAAAAAAGAAGAAGCAATAGAAAAGTCAAAACTAAAATATATATATAAATTGTAGATATGTATGAATTAAGGCGTTTCAAGGTAAAATTTACATTTCTAGAAAATTTGCTTTATTTAAAAAAAAAATTTTTTTTTCTTTTTTCAAAGAGTAACAAAATTTCGCATTCATTTATTTATTTTTTTTAAGGAACAGAAAATTTTCTCAAAATTTTTCTTAAAGAACAGAAAATTTTCCCATTAATTTTTTTCCAAAGAATTTATTTCAAACAAAATTTTTTTTTTTTTTTCTAGAACTACAAATTCTCTCAATAGTTTTTTTAAACGAACGCAAAATTTTCACAATAATTTTTTTCTAAGAACAAAATTTTTCTCAAATTTTTTGTTTTTAAATAACATAGTATTTTTCCACAAACTTTGTTTCAAAGATCGAAAATTTTTCCAATAATTTTTTCAAAGAACAGAAAATTGTCTCAATATTTTTTTTTTTGAAAACATAAAATTTTTTTTTTATTTTTTTCCGAATATTTTTTTTCTGAGAACAAAATTTTTCTCAATAATTCTTTCTTTTTTTTCAAGAACAAAAAATTGTCTAAATTGATTTTTTTTTTTCAACGAACACAAAATATTTTCAATAATTATTTTTTAAGGGACTGAGGGAAATTTTTTCTAAGAACCAAATTTTTTATTATTTTCCCCATAACTTTTTTTCAAAGAACAAAAAATTGTCTCACTAATTTTTTTACAGAGTAAATTTTCTCAATAGTTTGCTTTTTTCAAACAGAAAATTGTCTCGATAATTTTTTCAAAGAACAAAATATTTTACATTAACTTGTTTTGAAAGAAAATACCGTTTTCTCTATAATATTATTTTAAAGACAAAAAATATTCTAAAATTTCATTTCAATAATTTTTTTTAAAGACAGAAAATTTTCTCAATAATATTTATTTTAAGGAACTATCTTTCATTATTCAATGGTTTGCACAAATATTTGAAAATTTTAGGAAATCACTGCCGACGCCATGTTAAAAAGAAGCTTGCGGTAAAAAACGAATTTAATATATTTACAGTCGTGGCAAAAATAAAAAACCAAAATTTGAGAATGACTCTATTCGCACGAGCTTTCTATAAATTGCATTTAAAATATAGCGAAAGTACACTAAAATAACGTTCAAAAAATTTCCTAACTTCTCAAAAAGTTCAGGAAAGTTTAAAAAATTTTCTAATATTAAAAAAAAAATTATTTAAAATTTTAAACTTTTTAAACAGCATTTTTGGTACATTTTTGAGTACGCAATTTTATAGCTCACTAAATTTGAAAACAATAGTGTACAAAGTGAAATGAATTTTTAAAATTTGTTGTGTTATTATTTTTGTCACCACTGTATACATATGTTAGTATATGTATTTTTCCCAAAATGTTGCTTCCAGTTACCACAGAATTTACAACGTTAACATGCATTCTATTTTCATTATAAGTTTCTCACATCAAAAACCACATTAATAACTCAGCTTTATTGCTTTCGAAATTTGTTGCTACTTTTCATTTGTTATTTATGCATTCGACTTTCGCATTTAACTTTTGTCTATTTTTATTGGTAAGCTTTTTTTGTAATTTTTTTTTTTTGTTTTTTTTTTTTTAATTCGTGATTTTTTTAATTTTTTTTTTTTTAATTCGTGATTTTTTAATTTTTTTTTTTTATTGTTATTTCGTTTTATTTTTTTGCACAAACACAAAATGTTAACGAAAGTGATTGACAGGAGGTGAGGGGTACACGCAAATTGAGTCAATGTTTCGTGTTGAATTGTTTGTGTTTGAAATGTGGTTACTTGATTGGGTTACTTAATTTCTGGTTTCGTATAAATTTCACGATTTTAATAGTTTTAGCTTTGCTATTTCAGGTTTCTCGCTATTTGTGCTTTATTACAACAATGCCTCTTGAGTATATACATATGTACTTAGTTATGTGCAAATGTATTGAATCAAACAAAAAAGAATACAATTTTGAAGATTTTTTTTACATTATAAATATAACATAAAGTGTCGCATATGAAATGGTCTGAATTCGGTGATCTAGTTGTGACTTTACAGATCCTCTCTCTACGCTCTCAACTAAAACTACAAATCTTTTTAGGCTTTGGAATTAGTTCACTAAACTTTTCTCAGGCGATTCCCTCCGACAATGCACTCAAAAGCCTACAAGCACTTCAAGGCACACTTTGGTCTTCGACATTATTAACGGTGTGACTGATTCACTACGTCTCCTCGAAGCATCTGCTTCCATATTCCTTCTTTATTACTTCGATATATACTATATATGTTTTATACTGATTGTGCCAGCACCCTGTTTACCTCTATATCTTCTATCCTTAGTTCAATGAATTTCCAGCCTCTAGACTTCTCATCAATAACCTTCATTTTCCTTACGAAAAGTTTTTATGACATAACGAAAACAGTCGGGCATATACCGCAAGGGAGAACCACAACGTACTCCTCACGAGTATTTAAATTTTTCGTTAACTGTCGTAGCTCCAATTTAGTCTGGAAGAGAGCCTATCAATTGGAGGTGTATTCTGAGAAGCCAGATCCCGCAGACCATATACCATTTAAAGTAGCTCTTCCGATCATCTGACGACATACACGAATCATTGCTTGGAATTATTTCATAACTTCCATATTGATTTTTATGCTTTGATGCTTTGCCTACCGCGTGTTTCAGAACAAAATGAAGCCCTGAAGATGACATAACGCCGAAACCCAAATTTGATCAGAGCTTACTCAAAATCCTTTTAGTTTACAGTAAGTAAGTATTAGGATTATTTGAGTGATAACCAGACCTAACAGTTAGAAGGTGGGATTTACTGAAAATAATTTCCCGGTGATCTGTAAACAGAATTTTCAAAAACTTCCTTACGGTACATTGTTGTAGCTAGCAAACATCGGTACTACCCACATCAATAATATACTTCGGTACCAAAAAAATTTATAATACGAGGTAGATTAAGAACTGTGCTATCTTTCACGAGGGATCTCTTATGAAATTTTGCTGCATAATATTTTTGGAGCCCATCTTTACCCTGTAACAATGGCCAATATTTTTTTTGTTTTTCGCTTTTCCGAAAATGGGTCGATAGTTAAAAGGTTCGAAAGAACTATTATTATTATCATTATTATTATTATTATTACTTTTATTAATATTATTATTATCATTATTATTATTACTATTATTATTACTATTAATATTATTATTATTATTATCATTATTATTATTATTATTATTATTATTATTATTATTATTATTATTATCATTTTTTTCTTTTATTATTATTATTACTATTATTATTATTATTATTATTATTATTATTATTATTATTAATATTACTATTATTATTATTATCATTATTATTATTATTAATATTATTATTATTTTTTTTTATTATTACTATTATTATTACTATTATTATTACTATTATTATTATTATTATTATTATCATTATTATTATTATTATTATTATTATTATTATTATTATTATTATTATTATTATTATTATTATTATTATTATTATTATTATTATCATTTTTTTCTTTTATTATTATTATTACTATTATTATTATTATTATTATTATTATTATTATTATTATTATTATTAATATTACTATTATTATTATTATCATTATTATTATTATTAATATTATTATTTTTTTTTTTTATTATTACTATTATTATTATTATAATTGTTACTATTATTATTATTATTATCATTAAAAAAAATTTGCATAGGTACCTCCCTAAAAATTAGTATATCTTTGTTGTTCGTCGTCCGAATTTTATAAAACAAAGTGTAGATTATTTCCTAAACTTCAAGCAGTCCATTAGTGAAACTCTAAGAGATACTCAAGTTCAAACAGACATACAGTAATTCTAAAAAGGTTCAGATGACCTCTAGAACATTCCCCCGTAAATTTTTTCAAAGAAATTTGCTATGTACAGACACGACTTTTCTAGAGTTTTATTATAGTATAGACTTTTGCGGCAGCAAATCGCCCTGCTGTGTCCTCTTTTCCATTCATGGAGTGGGATGTGATGAACCATACAGGGCTATACTGATTCTCACTATGCCTTTGCGGCACCAGCTCGACTATCTCGTGAATTTTAGTTAACTCTTGCGACAGGCAGACCTACCTCAACTACATATATTCTTAACTCTCAAAACCAGTATACAAACATGCTATCTCGATGATATAATGATAGACATGCCGGTTAAATAGGGTTAAGTACTGCTTTTAAGACAGGACCGGTTTTTTTATTTTTCTCACGCAGCTCCTAAAGTTACTGTTGCTTGCGGAGGCGGACAGCATGTTATAAAATTTTGCCTCCGAGTCGAATTTAAATTTTATTTAAGGATTCCAGAGTATAATGATGCTATTTAAATATAATCCGAATTTATGTTTGCTTATCTTACAGTGAATCTACCTTTCAACTTTAAAATTACGTTCACATGCACGAAAAACCACTTTCGGCTACAAATGAAAACGACAGCTTCCATAGTGACGAAATGACAATACGACCAAATGACGATGCCGATGCTAGCTAAGTAGGTACGTATGTACATATGTATGTATGCATAACTTTGATATGTATAAAGAGTAGAAAAAAAAAACGATGAAAAAATCGCCAACAAATACTACACACCTCAGTTTGCTCTAGTCGCTTCGATGGCTCCGAAATGAATATGCAATAAAGCTTGATGCTTTGCTAAGAAATTTACATACATACAAACTACACACAAAACGAGTAGTTTTAACAAATTCGGCTATGTGATAGCGCTTAAGGGCACTCGGCACACACTCCAAGCATAAAACTGGTCTTAGCATTAGGTTAAAAGGTTATAGCGGTAGTACCGGGGATGCACACTAAATATTTCACTTGTTATTATTTCAATAAATTTTTTTTTTCCAACACCAATTATAATTCACACACTTTTTTATGTTATAATAATTTTTTATTTTGCAAAAATTTTCATTTCGCGTAACTCGTACGAATTTAAGCGAAAACAATACCAAATAACCGATAACCGAACACCAAAGGCGAGGTTAAATATATGTATGTACTACGTACGTACATATGTCAGTAGTATAGCATGCAACTTGCGAATTGCGATTGAACGATAGCGAGACACTACACACAAAACAAATTTTTTTTTCTATTCACGCGAAAACGTCAACACAAACGAACCGTTCGTAAACACGCTCCAAATGAAACTGAACCGAAATACCGAATGACTCCAACGACTTTAGGCCGCCAACGATTGCTCCATCAACAACAGCAGCCAGCCAGCCAGCTAGCTAAACGACCAACAACTTTGCACCAATACGATGAAGTAGAATTTCACCAACGACTGCAAAACAAAAATTTTACTCACCAAATGGAGTTTGTGAGTAGTGAGTGAGTGAGTGAGTGAGTGAGTGAGCGAGTAGTGGTGAATTGTGTTGCAGCACCAGCAAGCAGTGTCGGAAACTTTTCTTGTTTGTCTCTTTTTTTTGTTTTTGGTTTTAAAAAAAAAGTAATAGCAAAGACGAGTTTGGTTAAAATTGTTGTATATTGACACACAATCAGCCGACAACCTCGCCGGCAGCTCCAACATTATAGAATATAAATTTGAGGAAATATTTATGGAGGCACATACAAACTCATATGTATAAGCCAGAGCAGCAGCATTTCCAATCACATCGCTGACGAAATTTCATTGCATTGCTTTTATTAGCTGCTCACAAGTAAGATTTATGAAATGAAGGAGGAAAATGTGGACTGAGAGCAAAATGTCTATACTCGGTTGTGGGGCTTATAAGCTGATTGTACATTGTAATGGAGTGGGTGATGTGTTGGTCCCAAGTTCAAACGTCAAAATAGTTTAGAAACTTTTTGTAAATTGGCGCTACGGTTGTTGTTGTTGTATTAGCTGTGCAGTGCATCTTATATGGAATGTGACGTGAGCGAACACACAGGGTTGTATTGTTATTGACAGCTTTCTAGTAATCAAATGACTTAAAGTCTCTTTAATGGGTAATGTTTATTTTTTTTTTGTTTATTTGAAGAAAATTTCAATATAAATAGATAACGATTAAAAAAAATACACAACAAATTATGATTATTGAAAAAATCAGTAGTAATCAAAAGTAATCATAAGCCAATTTTAATACTTCAATAATGATAAAATGAGTATTGTTTTTTAAAGAATTGGAAAATAATCATTAAAAATGTAAGACAGTGCTAACCTATGTACATATTTTTAAATGCATTCTCCATAAAATAATCAAGCAAACTGGTAATCATTACAATTAGTAATCATTATTTAACAGTAGTGATTGACAGTTCTCTACCCTAGTTTTACCCTATTCCTTAGCCGGAATAAGCATTTATGAAACGTGCAGAAAACTTCGGCCATCCATCGGCAATGCTCACTTACATAATTCGAAGACCATGCAACTAACTCTAACTAAACTCTATCACACTTGGGTATAATATTAACGACAGCAAACGCGACTCAAAACAAGACAAGGTAGACAATTGCTAGACGATGCATACAAGAGTGCGTTGGTGTATGCGCCCAATACGACTCTGAAACTACTGTCAATTTATTTTAGTTCGAGTGAGCTGAGCTGAGGTTTAATTTTTAAAAAGTCAGTGATGACGCTCAAAATGATATACTACAACAATACAAATGAAATTAAAATATTAAAAAAAAACAATAAATTTTTCATGAGAGCGAATGAGTAGATAGTTCGATAATCAACAACACCAATCTATAAACATACACCACAGCTGGGTGAGCTTAGCAAATGTTATTTCTCTTCTTGATAGTTTGCTATAATTACAACAAAAAATATTAACTGCTTCTTACAGTGACAGTTATTATAGCGCTCTCACCAGACGAGCCCTCCAAATAAGAAATATTTGAGCAGCTGTACTTAACAGCACTCAATGGGGTTAACAGTTGAAGAGCGTGCTGTAAATGAAGAAACAGCTATTTTAAGTTATTTTTCTGGATAAACGAACATTTGTTTGGCGAACATTTGGTGTAGAGTTTGAGTGAGCTGAATACTTATTTTGTTTTTAATAAATCTTTTTAACGTCTAATTTGCTATCATGAGTGGGCTAGCAGATTAAAAAGTGTTGTTACAACAAAAGAAAAAAGTGTGAGAAAGAAGAAAAAAAGTATAAAGAATAAAAGTGAAGAAAAATTCTACCTCAATGAAAATAAGGTCTAAGCGAAGAAATATAAACAGACTTGTCAAATAATCACGAGAGTTTAAAGGTTACAGCACAAATAAGATAGCAAGTAAGGCTAAGAGAAAAATTTAAAAAAAAGACAGAGGGAAAGAAGAAGGAGAAGTTTCGAAAAAATCACGAAATAATAAAACATAGAAAAAATTAGTAAGCAAAAAAAAAAAAAGAAAAAAAATAAGAAAGCAAAAGAAATAACGACAGATAGCAAAACAAAAAACAACAGTAAGTAAGAAAAACAAAAATTACAACAGTAGAAACAAATAAAAAAAATATTAAAAATTTATTTTAAAACAAGAAAATTTGACCTTATAGTCCCATGTCTATTGCGCCTGTTGGATGTAGATTAGAATAGGCTACGCTCGGATAGCTTATGGGCTATCACAACTCAGCTTTGCTTAAGAAACTTGGGTTACTGGCATACTAAACGGCCTTTGCTATTCACTATATGCATCAACATTATAGCATTTAATAGACTAGTCCGTAAATACATCAGGATCATACCACAAAGGTGTTGATAGAGGTGTTAAGAAATGGTTCTTAGTCGAATATGTGAAGAGGAGGAGAGATTAAAAATGAGCTTGAGAGTGAAAATTCGAGTAAGTGGAAGGATGAGTGATCAGAATAAAGAGAGGGAGTGAGGGTGGGTGATCAGTTTTTCGCTTTTTTGAGAAGTTTGATAACTTTCAGGCAAAAGCGTGTTACGAACCTGGAACTTCTCCTCTAACCTATAAGTTCCGAACAAATCTGAATTTAATTAATATTGGACTATTTCTAAAAATATCTAATTTTTTTGTAATTGAAGATTTCCTTATTATTGTCAAGTTAATAAAAACAAGTAAGGAAGTCTAAGTTCGGGTGAACCGAACATTAAATACCCAGCGTTAGTTTTTAGAAAAAGGGGGCGTGGTTTTCATCCGATTTCGCCCATTTTAAAAACCAATCTATGCCGAGCCTAAACAATAGCGAATTTGGTGGGAGCGGCCACGCTCCTTGCTTATAAAGCTTTAACCGCTTACATGAGCCAAAAGTACTGAATCGATCTTTTCAAGGGTTATACCATGTCCTATATATAACTTTGGAAAAGAAGGCGTGCCATGCCCATAACTTTTAACGTATTTTGTGAAATTTTTCGATGTACGGATATATGTGTCCATTAATCAATATTTACATAATTTTAAAAAAGTGGGTGGTGGCACGCCCACGGATTTTATTATGTTGTTTGTCCCTATTGAAGATCAGTTTTCATTGCAGATCTTTATGATACTTTCACAGTGACTTGTTAATAGTGAAATGTTGATATTTTGTTTATTCACTTGTGGGCGGTGCCACGCCCATTTTCCAAAATATTACCAAAAAACCTTTAAACATCACAAATAACATCTTCAGGTGAATGAGTAGACTAAATTTTAGCATTATATCTGTATCAGTTAAACAGATATTGCATATTCCGGTTTCCTAACTCTCGTTTAGAGAACTTTAGTTCAAAAAGGGGCGTGGTCGTTCACCGATTTTTCTTATTTTCTGTGGTAGTACTCTACATAAACATAACATACCTGGAACCTAGTTTCGTAAACCTATCTCACATCGTTCTGAAGTTATTAGCAGTCGAATTTGAAAATTGCTTGACTCATAAGTGGGCGGTGCCACGCCCACTTTCCAAAATTTTGCAAAAATAATGTAAAGAATATGAAAATTGATGTATGTACAAAATTATATTATTATAGCGGTATCAGTTAATTAGATATGGACTTTTCAATATTTCCACCTCCTTTCAATATAACTTTTATAAAAAAGTAGGCGTGGTCGCCAAGCGATTTCGTTTATTTTCTATATCTGAATTTAACACAACAATAGTATGCCCTCTACAAAATTTCGTTATACTAGCATAAACTGTTCTCAAGTTATTAGGAGTCAAAATTTTAAAATTTCTTCAAATATATGGGGGCGGTGCCACGCCCCTTTTCAAAAAATTTGGTAAAATCCGCCTTAGAACATATAAATCAATACATATTGCAAATTTTATCATTGTAGCTGCTTCTGATATTGAATTAACCCATTTTATACGTTTTTCGAAATTTTCGATATCGAAAAAGGGGGCGTGGTTATCATCCGATTTCGCCCATTTTCAATAGCAACCTACCTTGGCCAGAAAGTAACCTGTATGCAAAATTTCATGCAAATATCTCAATTTTTACTCAAGTTATCGTGTACACGGACGGACAGACGGACAGACGGACGGACATGCCTTAATCAATTCCTCTTTTCAACCTAAGAACTTTCATATATGGAACTCTATATCTAACTCGATTATTTTGTGCCGTTACATAGTACCGTTATGTGGACAAAATTAATATACCCTTGTACTAGTACTAGTACGCTGGGTATAAAAATACCTTATTGAGTGAGTTAAAGTACAGTTAGTTCCCACGCTAGTTTCCTTTAAATCATTAAATCCAGATCCTCATTTCAGTCTGTTCTTGTAAAAGCAAAAATTGTCTGATAACAAACAATTTCGTCAACTATTCTTTAGAAGTTAATATCCATAGAATATATACATAAGACAAATTGCTACTACAACATCTCACTCTCTTCAATAAAACTTAGCGCACTCTTTTCAGCAACAGCACGCCGGCAACATGTTGCAACCTACTGAACGACTACAACTTTCTTTCAACAAGCACAACCCAATTTTCAACAGCTCCACAGCTCATGCTCTGTTAAACTCACACACACACGCCTACGCGCACAAATAAATTTACAACTTCCGCTGCTCATTTAACATTTGATACTCCATGGCGCATCAAATGTTGCTAAACAAGTTTCAAAGCCGGAAAGAAATGTCAAAACTTCCGGATTTGTATGTGCATTCAATGTAGTCGTCGCAAGCGTAGTTGTTGGGTGACAAGACTTTGTGTTGCTGTGAATTTAAGTTGAAGAGTTGAACGATTGATTATGTATGTATTTACTCTTTTGTGAGTTAGATAGATGATGGCTTTCGGCGAAAATGGAAAGAGTTGAGGTTAATTGTAGGAAGAGAAATGTTGCCGCTGTGAGTTGCTACGTTAAATGCAACAAGCGTTATGTTTTGAGGTAACTTTTGTTATTATTATTTATTTTTTTTTTTGTACAAAGAAAGTAATGCGGAATATTGAGATGGATTAGGTAATTGATAATGCAAAAGATTTTTGTGTGAGCGTTTAGTTCGATTGTTTAAAAGTAATTAGGAAATATAAGTAAATATTGAATTTATTTAGAGGACGGAGAGAGGGATGGGAGACGGTCCAAATACCCTCCCTTCGGAATGCAAAATGTCATATTTTTCAGGAAAAAAGTTGTCTTTGAACTTTTTGGAAATTTTGGATACACCATTGGACGTAACCCTCTTACCATCCCTCTCTTGTGGATCGATATATATATATATATTGTAAAATTCCAATCTGTCTCTGGAGATATCAGATGAAGTATACAATAGAAGTATATATGTATGTAAAAGGGGTAGAAAACTGTAGAGATACTTTTAGATTTCCCTGGAAAAAATTATTTTTAAAAATGTTGGTTATCAATTTAATTTTTCACTCTATTTTGAAGGATCCTAATAAATAGCTAAACTGTGGAATGAAGCCTACAACAGCGCAACGAGTATTCTCTCAAATGTTTCTATCTTGGCACAAATAAATGGCAGCTGTAATTTTTCGCCACTTTTTTACGTTGACCACTTTTTCTCGTTTCTACTTATTTTGCTCGCTTTTACCAAATGCTTATCAACCAACCTATTGATAGCTTTAAAAATTGAGAACAATTTGTGAAAGTGTGCAAAATTCCGAAAGTATCTCTAAAATAGCAAGAATCGCACACATCCGTACAAACACACATAAACTACAGTCTTTCTGCTTGTTTTGCCTACTACACGACAATGACCCAATTTATTGTGAAAAGCGTCAGTTGGCGACACTGTAACAAATCCTTTGCGCTAATAGATTACCAACGCCAAACTGAGTGGTCGGCTTGTAGATGCTTTTTGGTGTTTGTTGTTGGCTTCTTGTTGCATTATACGCCATAGAGAATGTGTTTGTTTGTGTGTGTGTGTGTGTACTTAGAATAAGGATGAAAGTGGCTTGTTTCCCTTAAGTACCACAACGGCATTCGCACATAGAGTGGTATTTGCTGGTAAAGAGTGAATACCGTAAAAATAATTTATGTAGCTGTATGTGCAATGAGATACTGAAATGAGTCTTGAAGTACTCTGCAAAAAAATGAACAAAGTAAATCAAAACAGAATAAAATGAATTGAAATAAAATAATAAAATTCAAATAAAAATCACTATCACTATCACAATCACAATCACAATCACAATCACAATCACAATCACAATCACAATCACAATCACAATCACAATCACAATCACAATCACAATCACTATCACTATCACTATCACTATCACTATCACTATCACTATCACTATCACTATCACTATCACTATCACTATCACTATCACTATCACTATCACTATCACTATCACTATCACTATCACTATCACTATCACTATCACTATCACTATCACTATCACTATCGCTATTACTATCACTATCGCTATCACTATCACTATCACTATCACTATCACTATCACTATCACTATCACTATCACTATCACTATCACTATCACTATCACTATCACTATCACTATCACTATCACTATCACTATCACTATCACTATCACTATCACTATCACTATCACTATCACTATCAATATCACTATCACTATCACTATCGCCATCACTATCACTATCACTATCACTATCACTATCAATATCACTATCACTATCACTATCATTATCATTATCACTCTCACCATAACTATATCTGTATAGCTCTCACTTTCTTTTCTCCTGATCAAAAGTAATATATGTAGGTTTCTTCCTTCCTCAGGACCAATCCAATACGTATTCCACATTGAAGACATTTTTCTTGGGTTAGTCGGTCTACAAAATAAATATAAGTGAAAGTAAGAACTCATTCTATGTTGTCCAATATCAACCGATATTTGTTGGTGCCTTTGTTTGTGCCATGTTTCTTTATGTTGGCAACAAAAACAACAACAAACTGGTAATCAGCTCATAAATGGCGATGTGCTCAATGGCCAACCGCAATAAACTTTGGACTAATGCAAAGTTGAGGAAAGGGCAAGACGTTATTTGTTGTATGGCCCATAACTCATTTAACTCGGTTTATGTTTCGTAAGCAAACACTGTTGGGTTTAAAAATCAAAATCAATTAAAAAAACTTTTTATTTCATTTTAAATCAAAACATGCACCACACAGAAAAAAAAATAAATCGCAACACCCTTCACCTGCTGCATCAAAATTCGTTACAGTGAAATCAACAACTGCTCCTCCCCATGCACTCAGCCGTCACTCATACGACCTGTCGTTCCTTATTATGCATATACGAATGCCATACACCAGCTGCGTAACAACAAAAAAAAACCATACACAAACACAACCATCAAATTAGCGCCATTCATCCATTTTGTCAGATACAGTTAGTTGAATGCGATGCCACATATTTTTCTTACCTCAGTTGTGTTGGTGTAATAGCTTAATATGATTGCTGATATTTTGACAGATTTTTTTTCATTTTTTTTTGTTTCTTTTTCTTTACAAAGACAAAGAATCTTGCATGCACACTTTTGACAATTTCTGTTTATTTAGATAAGTGTCAACTTTATTTGTATTTAATGGAAATTTTAACCTAAAATATTTCAAATTCCTTACTAAGAACTCGTCACACCCATTTGTGCCTAAGGACACTGAATTGTGCACACAATGAAGGGACAAGTGATTGAGATAGCATGAATTAGCGCTATATGTATGCCAGCTGGAACTGGACCGTTTTCAAACATTTTGATAGCTTTTATTGATGACATTTAAATGAGCGCAGCTGTTGAGTAGAAAATTAAGATATCGGCTGTCTTGTATGAAATGAGTTTTTGATGCCCTGCACGAGTTGTAAGGCAATAAGGATAATTTTGTTTATAAAGCGTTTTTTTTTAATTAACCAATTTTTTAGTTCAAACATACAAAAGTATCAAATGGAACTTTAAAGTGGCAGTAGCAGTAATCGTTACTTTTCTGCGACTATAAAGTAACCCTATATGAAATTTGATACTTCGTAGTAAATACAAATTAAAAGTCAAATATTTTTGTTTTCTGGATTTGTCAGCAAGTAGATATTTATTTAGTTACTGCTTTTTGGTGTATATGACTTCAAAGTTGCTTATTCTAAGATACCCATTTTTCAGATGAAATTACCCTATTTTCTATATCAATAGAATAGATAGTGATAGCGATAGTGATAGTGATAGTGATAGTGATAGTGATAGTGATAGTGATAGTGATAGTGATAGTGATAGTGATAGTGATAGTGATAGTGATAGTGATAGTGATAGTGATAGTGATAGTGATAGTGATAGTGATAGTGATAGTGATAGTGATAGTGATAGTGATAGTGATAGTGATAGTGATAGTGATAGTGATAGTGATAGTGATAGTGATAGTGATAGTGATAGTGATAGTGATAGTGATAGTGATAGTGATAGTGATAGTGATAGTGATAGTGATAGTGATAGTGATAGTGATAGTGATAGTGATAGTGATAGTGATAGTGATAGTGATAGTGATAGTGATAGTGATAGTGATAGTGATAGTGATAGTGATAGTGATAGTGATAGTGATAGTGACAGTGATAGTGATAGTGATAGTGATAGTGATAGTGATAGTGATAGTGATAGTGATAGTGATAGTGATAGTGATAGTGATAGTGATAGTGATAGTGATAGTGATAGTGATAGTGATAGTGATAGTGATAGTGATAGTGATAGTGATAGTGATAGTGATAGTGATAGTGATAGTGATAGTGATAGTGATAGTGATAGTGATAGTGATAGTGATAGTGATAGTGATAGTGATAGTGATAGTGATAGTGATAGTGATAGTGATAGTGATAGTGATAGTGATAGTGATAGTGATAGTGATAGTGATAGTAATAGTGATAGTGATAGTGATAGTGATAGTGATAGTGGTAGTGATAGTTAGAGTGATAGTGATAGTAATAGTGATAGTGATAGTGATAGTGATAGTGGTAGTGATAGTTAGAGTGATAGTGATACCTAAATGCACAATAAATATTTGTAAACACCAAAGGCTCATCCGGGACCGCTTTCGGTATGTAATTTTCTTGAGAGTCGTTGTTACCACACTGGCACTTCATTGCTACGTAACTATGACTTTAATGGCACGTTGGCGGTTATGTTCAAGGAACGTCGCTGTTACTTTGCTGCTACCAACAAATTACTGTTATTAGACGTGTTCCAATTACGTGACAGTGACTATCTAAGGGTGACTATTTTAATTAAGTTTTCTTTTAAAATATCGTCAACTATTGCTTAAATATGATAAATAATAAATATGTGCCGGAGATACAAACGAATTTATATATTTTCTTTCTTTTACGCTTGAGGCTATTTTATTCAAAAAAAAATTATGTAACCCATGAGCTGAATATAAAAAAAAAATCTACTCACATCTATAATTTAGATTACTTAGTACTTTTGAATTTATGTATCTGCAAGTCAACCTTCCGTTTTATTTTTCTTTTCCTATTTGCCTAGCTCTTGCCCTTTCCCTCCCTCTACAACTCAAACTCACCTTTCGCTCACTCTTTCTTTCCACCTTCTCACCCCTTTTCAAGCTTGCGTCATTTCTTAACGAAACTCAATATCGGCCTCAAGTTTTCACCTTAAATCCAAAACACATTGCCATGCATTTCATTTGCTGCTTAGATCTGAATTAGTTTACTTCCCTACTCCGAAAACCTATTTAAGGTACATACATACATACGATTACATTTACTTCATGTAATCCAACACCTTGCGCCATAAACTTACTTCTGCGCCAGCACGCACAACAACTTTAATCAATGGTCGAGTGTGTGTGCGTTTGTCAAATGCAAATACCTAGACGTCTCTTGTCCCATTTCTTCCTGCTTTCACGTGCCTGACACAAAAAGCAACAAAAATGTGAAAAAAGCGCATGTTAACACCTTCATCTTGAAATTCATAACATTAACAATGAACTCATTCCAATTCAGTGATTTTGATACACTACCATATCAATGACACATACTGCCAGGCACACACATATACCAACTCACAGACACTCACACACACCCACGTGTAGCAATAATCCAGTGTGTGACTCGTGTGTTTTATAAATAGGAAAGGGTTGCATGTCGGCGACAACAAAAACAAATTGCTTATCGTCATCGATATCTTTTATAATCCAATTACTGTTATTCGTATATGCAAATTAGGTATTTCAAAGCAGAAGGGTGGCGACATGGAGGGCAAGCAGACATACAGTGAAAGCAGTGCGGGAGTGGGTGTTATCTACACGGTGAAAATATGTATATTGGGGGTTTTCCTTGTAAATCTTCAGATAGCTGGAATCTAATTTTAAATTTAAATAAAATTTGTTGAAGAGTTTTCTTTTATCATAAAATGAAATTTTGTTAAAGAAAATTAAAATTAAAATTACAAAAAAAATATTTAAAATAAAAAAAAAAATATTTTTGAAATGAAAAAATTTTAATTTTTTTTCTGGTTTGTAAATTTTTTTTTTTAATTTTCGCAAAAAATACACAAGTTAAAAAAATAAATTTTGGCTTTTTCAAAAGAGATAAACAAAGAAAACCAATATTTTGAAAAAAAAAATTTCAATTTAAGAAAATTTTTAATTTGTGGCCATTAAGTTTAAAACTCAAATATCGGCCGCATTAAAAATTCTGCTAAATAATGTTTATCTAAAATTAATTTAACTTAAGCTAGTTAATTCAAAATTAAAGTTTTTTCCCAGTTTTATAATGTTTTTTTTTTTTTACTAGGGAAAATGTGGTAAATAAGTAAATTTTGCATTTTCTAAGTGTAAAAAAACAGCAATTTGCAAAAAAAAAAAATTTAGTTTCTTTAATTTTAGAAAATTTTCGATTCGTCACTTTCACTGTTCAACGCAAAATTCGTCCTCATCCGAATAGAATAAAATTGGGTCAAGAATTTCGCATACAACAAAATTCTGCTAAAAAAAAAAAGAAATTTTAAAATCTATGCAATTTCAAAATTTAAATTCTTTTTCTGTTTTCCAAGTTTTTTTTTTTTGCTTTAAAGAAAATACACATGTTAAAAAATAAATTTATGCATTTTCAAAAGAGAGAAAAAAAAAAAACAATATTTAAAAGAAAAAGTGTTGAGTTTTAGAAAATTTGTCACTCAAAAATTTCCTATACAAGAAAATTCTGCTAAAAAAGAAAATTTTAATCAAAAAAACAAACAAACAATTTTTAAATTAGAAAAACTCTTTTTTTCAATAGCATATGCAATCCACAATTTCAAGTTTTTTATGTTTTGTAAAGTTTTCTTTAATATTTCGGAAAATAGTCAAGTTAAAAAAATAAATTTAGGCATTTTAAAGAGAGATAAGCAATAGCAAACCAATGTCTTGGAAAAAAAATTTAAATTTCTAATTTTAGAAAATTTTGAACGTCGCCATTAAATTTTGAACTGAAAATTTGACCCCATCCGCTTTGAATAAAATTTAGTGAAAACTTTGATTTTATTAGAAAAGAATGTTGTGGTAAAAAAAAATTTTTTTTTTAAGAAAAATTAAAATTAATGTTTAAAATTTTTTTCATTTAAAATAAAGCAAATTGTTTGCAAAGAGGTTGCAACTTAAAAATTTAAATGTTTTTTCTGTTTTGCACAGTATTTTCGTTTTTTTTTTTCAATTTTTGCGGAAAATATGTTAAAAAATTTAATTTGGTCAATTTCTAAGGTCATGCTTAGCAGTGCAAAAAAAAAAACAATTTTTCAAAATAAATTAAAAAGTGTTTACTTTTAGGAAATTTTCGATTGCCATTCAAATTTCAGTGGTGAGCTTATTTTGCATAAAAAACTAAAAAAATTTTTCTTTGCAAGCAATTCCTTTTATGATAATTTAAAATTCTGCGCCAAATTTCATTTAGAAAGACTCTGTGGATAAATTAATAGTTTTAAATCCCTACTAAAAAAATTTAAAAAATTACTTAAAACTGATAAATGCTTTCAAACTTGAACCCACATTTTTAACCGTGTAAGTATGTGGTGGAATGTAGCGAGTTATTTGGGGAGGTAATGACGTGGTAACCAGAGAACATGAAAACTTGCATGGGTCGCTACGCAATGTTTCTTGATTATTTGTTTTCTTGTAATTAGAGTTTTATTTATGCCTTAGAGCTATTCTTTTTTTTCGAAAATATATTTTTTCTCTTCGGGAAGAAGTGTTTTTTTTGTTTTTTTCCAAAAGTCGAAAGAAAAGAGGTTATGTTATGTTTTACTATAAAAATTTAAATATTTGTCCACCCTAAATTTTCCCCGTCCTTCTTTTGCTTTTCATGCGTTAACACTGTTTCGCTTTTTCTTTATTTTTTTTTTTTTTGTTCTTTACTTTACGCGTACATAGCGTGGGCATAAATAAACATCGTAGAGTGTGTAAATAGCATGAAATATGCATGGTCATGGAGGTCAGTTGGTTCTTGTCGCCATGCCGTGGGATAAAATACACTTTTACTTTATACACACATGCATACATACATACATATATTTCCAGAAAAAAATAAACAAACCCCCACACATATGTACATAGTTAAACACAAAAGCCAGTGGCAAAAGCAGAACGCATAAAATATGTCTGGATTTCAATAGCGCGGTCAGCTGTTTTTTATGCAATCGTCTCAAAAGTGTACGCCCACTCAGCAAATCCAACATGTGGTGAATTGTGCCAAAAATTTTGTGCAAACACACACACACGTAGTGCATACGGCACATCATTGCTGGATTACTTTTACGGTTGAAAACATGCGAGAAACGTGACTTAACGTCAATTGCTTTGGTGTTGCCAAATTTGGTATGGCGTTTTGCGTCAGCAAAGTGCACGACAACAACGATGAGAAGATATATGTAACTGGTTTATGCCAAAAATAATGTGAGGCTTTAAATAGTTTTGTATATGCATATGTACATATACATATGTAGGTATGTTTGTATGTATATTAATAAATCGTATTATTTGTAATTATTTATTATTTTAATGGATATACATACATACATATGTATGTATGTGTCAGCTGGCTGACATGTGTACTTTAGCCGTTCGAAGTCGACGAGTAGAGACCTTGTTGGTGTTATGAATTCTCAGTAGCAGATACTAAAAGCAATGCAGTAGAAATTGAAAGCATAGCTTGGCATTAATCTCATCAAACGTACATATGTATGTATGTACATACATAATGTTATGTTATGTTATGTTATGTTATGTTATGTTATGTTATGTTATGTTATGTTATTTTATGTTATGTTATGTTATGTTATGTTATGTTATGTTTTTTTATGTTATGTTATGTTATGTTATGTTATGTTATGTTATGTGATGTTATGTGAGGTAATGGTATGTTATGTTCTGTTATGTTATGTTATGTTATATTATTTTATGGTATGTTATGTTATATCATGTTATGTTATGTTAGTATGTTATGTTATGTTATGTTATGTTATGCTATGTTATGCCATGTTATGTTATGTTATGTTATGTTATGTTATGTTATATTATGTTATGGTATGTTATGTTATGTTACGTTATGTTATGTTATGTGATGTTAAGTTATGTAATGTTATGTTATGTTATATTATTTTATGGTATATTATGTTATATCATGTTATGTTATGTTATGTTATGTTATGTTACATAGGTTATGTTATGTCGAGTATTCTTGTGTAATGTTAAAATATGTCTTAGGATGCGTTTTTATTTACTATACTTATTTATCAGTACTCACATTTTTCTGGTTTTTTGACGTTTGCTTCAATATTTTTAACACACTGTGCATGCAAAATGCAGTAATTTCTTTTCACTTTCTTGCGGCGGCGGGAAACTTTGTCTGCTTGTAATTGATTATAAGCAAGTAAGCGCGTCTGTAGCGTTTTTATTCGGTTCTACTAGGAGTTATTAAGTAACATCGCGAATTGCACAATTATTAACAACCTCTAATGGCACACACTCATTTTAAAAAGCCGAGTTACACCTTTATTTAGAAACCTCAGCAAACCAAAACAGAGAACAACATAACCAATTTAAGCGTTTTAAGCTGCACGTAATTAATTTTTTTTATTTTCCACACAAAAATGTTAGGAATTCACGTTACGAATCGCACTTGCACTTACTAATTACATTAAATTACATATAAAGACTTAATTTTAATTTTATTTACAACAAATAAACAAAATACACAAGTTTTACGGTAAATACGCCAACACGCTCAGCTGTTTTTGCGTTATTTGCTTTGTCAAAACAGGTTTTTGACATTTTGTTATGCGAGCGCTTCGTGGTTTGACATAATAATTTTGCTTTTAACACTTTGCCACCACCACCAATCGTCAGTCATGCGCAGTGAAGCAAAACAAGTTTTAAAACTAAACTGAGTAAGAGAAGTTGAAAAGCAAACGGCGGGTGGTGGGTGATGCACTGAGCGTAGCAGCGCAATTTAAACAACATTCTCTCTTCTTTACTGCATTGAGTCATTTCAACAATTTCAACTTTTGTTTGCTATAAAAACTTGAGCAACATTTCTCTCAATGTTGCGCAACATTTGGTTCTCTTTACAGATGCTCGCAACTGTTGTTCGTTGATTTTTGTTGTAACACAAAAAATTTAAATTTTTCTACAGCACTATTGAGTGGGAATGACGCTGTTTATAAATCACTCAATATTGTCTTAGAACAAACAAAAAATATTAGTGATTGCTTTTTAAATATTTGATGAGAGTTTTGCTGAGTTCTGACAATTGAAATATTACAAAACGATAATTACTATTAATATTATTATTACTTGCTTTCCTATATTTGTAAATTGAAGGATTCTTAACCGTCAGCAGTGCTCATCAGTATCAAGATGTTTCAAATAAACATGAAGTAAAAAGAAACAACAACAAAAAGCAATCACTGTTTGACCAACAAAAAAATTAAATTGCAATTTTCATTTGAAAAATTATAACGAAAATACCTTGAAGTGAAACATCATACCCGACAGAAAAATGTTAGTTGACAACTTGAATTTTCTAACTCATCGCAAACTAGTCCAAAAATACCATATGCGCACCAAAACAATTCAATCTTTGGAGGATACTGCAGAGCGGGAGAGAAATTTAGTTTTCATTTAATGTTCCCAACACCAGAGCTTGAACTAGTTAGCCCTCCCATATAGGCAACGAATTTGGCCACTGACAGCTGTCAGAAAGTGACAAGTTGTGCTTAGGGTTCATACTACTTTCCAACCAGTTGGTTTTACTGCCTACTCTAAAAGTACGCAAAAACTTTGATCAAATGCGCGTGTAAGTGTGAGAGTTTGAATGTGTGAAAATAACTTTCGTGCAATAGCGAATGATTTGCCAACTCAGACATCGTGTCATACGTGATCTATTTGTGGAAACGTCAGCAAGCTTAGGTGGTAAATCAAACCCCCCAGTAGGACTTTTAAGTGCTGTCGATATTATGCAAAGCATTGCATATTTGAATATTTCGAAAATTATTTAAGTAGCTGTTAGGGTATGTTTTTGAAAATAAAATGAAATGAAAATTATTATTGTATTTATAATTTTTTTTTTTATTAAGATTTTAATAAATTATTACCTCCAATAGCAAAAAAATAAAATTTGTATTTGTGAATTCAGTATGAATCTTAAATTATTACAAAATTATTGTAAGACTGTGTTTCGATCGAGCATTTGGATGTCACTGGATAAATACAGCTGATGATAACAGTTAAAAGCAGTTGTGAGGCCACTGGAGAGTGCTAATGAAACGTCAGTAAAGTTTGATATTCACTGGAGAGTGCTAATGACAATCGAGCACAGCTTGACGTTTACTGGAGAGTGCTAATGGCAAGTGAGAAGAGTTTGATATTCACTGGAGCGTACTGATGACCTGCAATAACAGTTTGACGTTCATTGGATAGTGTCACTTAATCAACTGATAATGAGTATAAGGTAGAATATACTAAATTATGACGAATTAAATGAAAATTAGAAAATCTTGTTTGTCGCTAATCGTTGTAGGCACGTTAAAGATTTCTTTCGGCTGACTTCTCGCCAACTCTACCATGACTATTTATTTACAAGCAGTTCGGAGTCTCATTTCTATTGGATCTTCTGTTTTAAAGTCTACGATCTTTTCTCTATAATACTTTCTGTGAATTAGACAGTCGTGCCCTATTGGGAACCTAACAATCAAAACCCATATTGTGTATACACACACAACCACATAAACGATTGTTTTCTTTATGCACTACACCGTGTAAATTTACCAAAAAACTATTCAAGTGTACCACTATCCAGTGCACGTACCCATCAGCCACACGGTTATTTGTAAAAACGAAAAATGTTAGATTCCTCTACGGAAATGACAAAATAAGCGTATTGTGAAGTTGAAATAAATAGCAAAACAAACACACGCAAAAAAAAAAAAACAAAACAAAAAAATCCCTATATGAATTAGGTACTCTGTGTTGGTGTTGTATGTGGTAGTGGATAGGGACAATTTTTCGACGAAGCTATTTTATAGGTAGCTAGAGCTCTTGCGCAAATTTGCATTTAGATGGGAAATTCGTTCGAATGCCCTCAAAACGCACACACACACACACCAGCCAACCATGTGATAGTAGTGGTGTGCATAACGATCACCATATGTGCCGACGTATGTAAGTAAAAAACTAACAACAAAAACAAATAACGAAAATAGTACGTCAGCAGCAAAAGTGTTATGAGGTAGTAGTAGCTGGAACAATACTCATATGCCGGCGCTACATAGGTGAGGTACAATGTAACGGTGTACAAGTTCTATTTGTTCCGCTGTCGGCGCGCTTGTGTAGGTATATGTATTGTTGTAGGTGTTGTTGGCTGCAACTGTCGCAGTCACAATTACTAAAATTCGATTTGTTTGTTTGTGTGCTGTTAACGCTGATAGTCTCGGAGGTGTTGCGCTAACGAGTTCGCACTTTCGTGTTGAATTTTGTAAAATGTGAACATGAAATATCTTGTCAGATGCCGCTGCATATTTGAAATAAGTGAGCGGTCTGTGACGTCATGTGCCTAACAGTAGTTTTTATAGCAGCTATGGTGGCTCTCAATACAAATGAGCCATCGGGAAAATAGGAATTTTGAGCAAGAATTACTTGTTTTTAATCATTTCGATAAATTCGTATGAAAGTGTTTTTGAAAATATCATAGAAACATTGAAAATTGAGGTTTAGGAGTTTATGGAAAATTCAGAAAAATTCGATAAACTTGAATAAGAATTTTATACTCTTTTCCAAGAATTTTTAGATTATTTTCAAGCTTCGTAGGATTTCTCGATTTTTTTTTTTTTTTTTTTTTCAAGTATGCCATTTCGAGCCTTTTCTATTGCAGTTTAAAAGATTCAAATCTCAAGCCGCTAAAGGAGCTATCTGATTATTGGACAAATTTTTTCCAGCCGAGCTGCGAATTTTCTTTTTTATAAAACCAACGCCGCTTATAAAATTGTATGAAAGCAAATGGGCACATGATCCCGAAATAATCAGAACAATTATACAGAATTTATCATGAAATATATTCAAATATAGTCCCGAAAAATCACCGAATTGATCCCGAAAATTTCTAAAAAAAACGAGTGATGCTGATAAATCTAGAAATTTGTCCTTAAAACAATCCCTAAAAGATCACAAAAAGATTGTTAAATCATTCAGCAATAGTCCCGAAATAATCCCTAAAAATTCTGAAAAAGCAATGATGCTGATAAAGTCTCGCAATTTGAGCTGAAAACAAAAAAAAATCCCGAAATGATAACGAAAAATTCTGAAAAAGAAATAATCCCTGACAAAGTCTGAATACAATCGCTAAATGATCATAAAATCATTTGTGAAATAATACCGAAAAAATCCCGAAATGATCCTGAAAAAAATCTGAAAAAGAAATTATACCGATAAAGTCTAGAAATTTGTCCTAAAAGCAATCGCTAAATGATCCTGAAATAACTCCTTAAGTCCCGATAACTCCCGAAATGAACCCAAAAAATTCTGAAAAAGAAGTGATAAAGTCAAATATTTTTTCTTGAAAATAATCCGAAAATAATCCTGAAATGATACCGAAAACCCCCAAAATGATCCCGAAAAAATTCTAAAGCCCCTGAAATGGTGCCCATGAAGCCTCGAAAATGGTCTTGCCCAGATTAAATAGTTTTTAAATGCCCAGCGAAAAATCGTGTGACTAATTCTTAAGAGCGTAATCCCTTTAGTCCACAGTTGGCTATCATTAAATATCCATAAGTAAATTTTTGTATTTGTGTAGCATACTTATCGGAGTATAAGTCAATTGCAGTCTTGTAGCATACTTTTTAGCATACTTATACGGGTAATTTCAGTTATAATAGCATACTTAAAGGAGTTTCAAGTATCTGTTTGGGTAGAAAGTGAATTAGTTCTTTTGGGTATAAATGGGTACCACTGGTCTCTCCATAGGACATGCTCCAACAAGTGTGAATACGAAGTTTTTAGAACTGATACTAGTTCCATGAGCTTTTTGTGACTCATCCCGGATGCTTCCTAATTATCATAAAAAGCTTCGTTTGAATTTTGCGCTACATACATACATATATGCTTGAGAATGTATTGAAAATATGTATTACTAATATCTTAAGCGATTGTATCGCGATTAATCCTTTTCATCTCCTGTGGGCTATAATTGTTGACCACAAAGGATATCGTTAAGTAACTTATCCTTAAGTCAAATTTCATTTATTTAGCTTATTTAAAGGGGGTGCAAACAGCACATAACCGACAGTACAACCTCAGGCGTGTGCGTATACTATATCCGTAAACCAATTTTTTCTGCGAGCTATAGACCCAACCATATCAGCAATACAAATTTACGCTCCAAAATGAACAAAACAAACCATTATGTAAGGCACATGAAATAGCATTTTGCTTGTAACTTTCGCACATCGTGATATCCTTTGGGAAATTTCATACCTTCTACGCACGGAAATGGGAAATTTTATTTTTATTCATGCACTTTTTCCCTTTCAACGTCATTGATATGGCATTTCCGTAATGCTTAAGAGCAGTGAGACATTGTGGCTACTTTTACTTACATTTGTTGTTGGCGCACAGTTGAGTGGGGTTGTGGTGTGAGTGTGTTGAATGGTTGCTTTATTTTATTATATCTAACCAATAAATCACATTTTCATATTATACACAATTATGATTATGATAATGCAAGAGAATGTGTTGGGCCGGCCCCAATGGGTTAGCGAGACATAAGAGCAAAGAGTTTAAAAAAAGGTACTAACAAAATGTAGCAGCTTATGCATTTAGTCTAGCAAGCAAGTGGGATGAGTACTGAGCACTTTTATAGGATGGAATGGGGAAGAAAATTGGTACCATTTATACCCGTACGAGTACCAAGGCACTCATCCTTTTCCTATCCAAACGGCTATTTTAACTCCTATAAGTATGCTACAAAAACTAAATTTGACTTAGACGCCCAAAAGTATGCCCCAAAAATAAAAATTTACTAATGTATATCAGCTGCTGAGTGGAAGATCACCCCATTTCACATTTTTTTTTTTTAATTCGAAATTTTTTTTAAAAACGCCCTATCTCAAAATTAATTTCAAAAACGCCCTATCTGAATGGAAACTTCATACATTTTCAGCTGAGGTAGGGCGTTTTTGAGTCGAGTTTTGAAATGCGCCGTTTTTGAAAATATTTCTGAGATAGGGAGTTTTTTTAAAAATATTTTGAAATAGCATTAAAGTGATCTTCCAATTAGCTAACTATAGACTAAAGTGACTAATCGGCGAGCACTAGCTTTAGAGTTTAGTCACAAAATTTTTTTGCAGCGTCATCATATGTATGTATGTGTATCTGTGTTGGTACCTAGAATTCCCTTAAGTGCTTCTGGTGAGCTCAGCTCACAATATATGTATATACATTCATAGAAAGCATTTTTCAAACTTGTAGTCTACTTTCAGGCGCAATGCTTTTATACAAAATTTCTCTCGCAGGTGTTTATTTGATTTTTCTTTCCTTTTACTTGCTCACATCAATCTATTATTACCGATGCAAAATACCTCACTGGAATGCATTAAAGTTCTTGGGATTCGTTGTTTTTAGAGAAAATTTAGATAAGCCATTAAGTGGTCGATGGCCTCTAAGCGCAGATGTCACAACCCTTTTTGTGGCATATGAACTAACTAGAAGTACGAAAAAAAAAAACAGAAAATATTGCGAGTGCAAGCAAAGCCGATTACTCTATACCCAATTGCAGGTTTGAACAATTAGTCCAATATTGAAAATATTTAATGTGATTTCTCCTAACAATGCTGGATTTATAAAGCTAGACTTGTGACGTTTGAGCGCGTTTATGTACCTAAATATGTGTCTCAGTAAAACCCTGCTCACCTCTACAGCACGGTATATAAAACACCAACAGGCAATATGACCATCAAATTTCTTTAGCACTTCTTTTTCCTCTCTGCGCTTTCCACTTTTCGTTTTGCTTTTTTTTTATCTATTCTTTCCACGCCCACACTACTCGTAGACATTCGTTGTAGGTCGCATAAGTCCTTTAGCGTCTAGGCAAAAACCAACAAATGAGTGCTTGGCGCATCGGGACACTGGCAGGCTGTAAATTTATGACGTTTTAAAGGACACTAAAGTAACACCGAAGGCCAAAAACGACACGCTACCGCTGCGCCAGTTGTTGTTGTAGATAAAGAAACCAGAAGAGCGTTATGCGAATGCCATTGCAAATGAGCCACAGTAAACTGCAATGAAATGGAAAGGAATATGAAAACAGTAAAGCGGAGATAGAGAGAAAGGGAAAGGTGCAAAAATTTAAAAGCGAAGAAATTTTCAAGCGAACCGAAATGTATTTAGGCTTTAATAAGCTCGCGCGCTAGTTTTTTGTTTTCCCTTAAAGTAAAAAGCGATGCTTGCAGCTTTTAAATTTTTGTAATTTCTGTATGTTCATATAATTTCTTTGAAATAAGTGAAAAACACGTTTCACGAAGCATTGGTTCATTTTTCTTTCGCTACTTCGCCAAAGAACCTTACACATTTGCTCTTTACAAATATTTATAGCAATTCCTATTTAAAGAATTTGATTTTGAATTCTAAAAAAAAAAAATGGCCACTAAAGGGTTAATGTATAATTACTTGTGTTGTAACGCTAAACATGCCGGCAAAAAAATTTATTTCAGAATTAAAAAAAAATAAGTAAAGGCATTTAATGGGTTAATACATGATCCAAATATGGGTTAATAATGTAAACATTTAATTTTTAAGTATACAGTAATAGATCAAACACAAAAAAAAAATTTGAGAGCTTATAAAATAATGGAATGCTACTCTGAAGTGAATCGTTTTATTTCGTAATTAAGGTCGTCAATGGGTTAATGCATGCATTTAAAACTTCAAATATTTACTACTGAAGTGTAGAGCAATTTATTTTTTCATATAAAAAGTTATTTAGAAATTATGCAAATAAAAATTTAGGTCACCAATGGGTTAAGGCATGGTGCTTAAAGGGTTAAAATGCTTCAAATCAACTATTTAAGCCTATGCCAAACTATTTGCATGTAAAAAACTTGTTTTCGGAGTTTAAAGAAAATTGAGGCCGTCAATGGGTTAATGTATGGTCGCTCATGGGTTATAATTTTAAATATTAACCAATTAAGTGTATCACAACCCATTAAAACCTAACCAAAAAATCGTTCATTATATCGTTATAAAAATTAAAAATGTGGATAACGAGTGGGTTAATGCATGACCGTAAATGTGTTTCTGAACTTTTGGTTTCTAAAAAAAGTTTTCTGAATTTTCCCTTCTGACTTTTGGTTTCTGAAAAATGATTTCTGAACAAATTTTTCCGAAAAATTGTATTTCTGAATTTTTTCTGTCTGAATTTATGGGGAGGCACCCCTGCGACCACGTTTAAAATTAGGTCAACATCTCCGTAAGACCGCTTCAACCATGGCTCCACAAGTTATCATATGACACGTCCTACTCATTTCGCTTCCTACTGACTGACCCGCAGCGCTCTCTATTTTATACATAAGTGTCCACTTAAATACATATGTACATAAATATGAATTTATTAGCTCAAACACTTGAACCATATCTAAGAGCCAAATGTCAAACAACAGCTGTCTGTATGTTTGAAGGTCAAATGCAACCCTCCACAGCACGTGCCTTTGGTGTATCATAACAATATTTGGTGGCGTTATATATAAAATAAACCAAAAATTTTATTAGCAATAAAACAGTGGTCAGATATGATCCTAAAACACAATGCCTGGCAACATTTTACTCTCATATAGTAATAAAGTTAAACGTTGATTTTGATTTAATATTCATGGCAAGTTTATTAGAAAAAAAAAATATGTATGAAGCTTTTATTTTATGCCATATTCGCCATTACCTGGACCGCAGTGCTGTTTAGTGTAATAAAACTTTAATTTGCGAATGAACGAATCTTTTTAGATTGCTTGCCTTATGCTTGATATGTGGACCTTTATAGCAGCAGGCTTCCACATAAATGTTTCCGACAAACCACATGGATGCCTTATGCTTTTAAGTTTTGGATGTGCGTACTTTAGGAGGTCTCAATATCAACTTGCTCAGCCTGTGCAGCTAATCACTCAAATATAAAATATTATAAATACTACCTTCCGTCACACAAATATATATCTTTTTATTTCTCTCCTTTTTTTATTGCTTGGCAAACGTTTTGGTAAATTTTCGCGCGCTTAAGTTCTTGACTGGCATTTTGATATCCGTTTTGACAGAACATACGAGTGTTGCCATGTGCGAAAAATTTTAGATGCCCTTTCGAAATTAACCGCAGTGTTTTTCAAACTGAGACCACACTTTGTAAAACCTCAAGTGAAGAAACATGTTGGAAATCATTTTATAAATTTTGCCTTTCCACAAACATCGGAAAAAGTTGGATTTAAATATGGAAGTCTTGCATTGAAATTGCGGTCCATGCTGTATTACGAGAGCCTATTTAAATGAAAGAACGTTGTCAGAATTTCCCGATTTTTGACATTTGCACTAGACTTTGAAATGACGGGCGGAGTTTCTGTGCGAAACCCGACGATTTCTTGTCCTAGCCCCAACATTAGATTTTCAGAAAAAAATTCACCAGATTATCCCAAGCTTCCTAGCTCTAGTTTCGACATTCTCATAAAGCCTCCTGAAGCGACTAAGTACCGTAAAATTTCGAAGAAGTCACTTAATAAATAAGCTGAAATTTAAGACCTAAGCTCATTTACCTCTGCCTTTTACATTAAATCTCCAGACAGCTGCCTTACTGTAACTACTCCAAGATCCTGAGAGTAAAACTTTATGGCAAATGTGTTTAATTCACTTCACTACCGCTAACAGATTAGAACAACAACACCAAAAGAAATGAAACCAATCTAAAGCTTAATTTTTTCCTTCAACTCACGTACATTTATTATTATTTTTTATTATTTTTTTGTCTACCTTAAAAGATTAACGCTTTACAAATACAATTTCAAAATCTGAGCTCATCCACGCCATAATCCGCTTGAGACGTACTTTGTGTTTGTTTTCAATTTACGTTAGCGCATCAGCGAAAGTCCGAAATTCGGACAAAGCAAAACAAGGAGACACCTCTTAATGCATTCATACAGAATTGCACAAATTTCTGAGTTTCACTTTTGAAAAGCCAAAATAGCGCACACAAACACAATACAACCCACAGTTGGCAACAAACAAAACGGAGTATGGTAGGGGATTGCCAATTGGAGTATTTTCACTGCAATGGAATAACAAACTAGTCTAAAGGAAATTAGTTTAAAATTATAACTCATTTTATACTAGTCTAAAAAAGTTAGATTTCAGTTTGAAAGCCACTGGAGATCATTTTAGGTAAATGCCTACCTGCAGTTCTTACACATGGCAACACGCGTATTAGCTGTCACGATGACATCAGAAATTAATCGAAACACGTGAACGAATGAAAAATTTACAGAACATTGAAATGGAAAGAAATAATATAATATTTATTCCTGTATTTGAAATACCTATTATTTTATAAATATTATATTGCGAATTGTGTATTAATAACTGGTGAAATTGCCTAGCAAAAAAGTTGAAAGCGAAGCTTGATTTCAGTTGAAAATATTGATGGAATTCGGGTCGGAAGCCAACATTTTCTGCAAGTGGAGAAATAAGAATAATTTCATATCAAAAATATTATTATATTCTGGAGCGTTGCTCGTAAGTTCAAAATCAATGTTTATAATGGAAAAACGGATTTGATCTGAAATTTTATCCGTATCGATTTAGAAGAAGAATGTGTATTACGTGGTTAAAGTCTGGAAATGATTTGAAAGCTAAATTGTATTAATTCTTTCGTATCAAGGCAAACAGTAGATGGAGAACAGTGCACGTGATGCATTTTTAGTAACTTCTAAACATTTCTGACTTTTGAGGACTACTTCTGCGTAATGAAAGATTGACACCTCGTACTAGTTTTGTTGTAATCTCCAAACACTTAATTTGACTACACACTTTGTACTTATGCTCCGAGGCACATGAAAAGTTAACACTGAACGCGTTGCGTTAGAAGTTGGTTGCTAAGCGTTGGGCGTTTAGCATTGAGTGATGTGTGAAGAGGGGAGGCATATATTCTAACCGCAATATAATATGTAACATTCTTATGCCGACAGGTGAATAAGTGCTCACCACTTGCGGTTGCACTCCGTTTACATTTCACACATTCTCCCACTCAGTGCTTATGCTGTCGTCGCTATGTTTGGTATGTTGTGACTGCTGTCAAGAGTCCTTTGTGGTATGTAAAATCATTAAGCTTTTAAAATGTTTACTTTGTGCAAGACCACGCCCTCCCACACCCCGAGCAAGTGAATGCTGTTTTTTTCTTTATTTTGCTTTAAGCGCTGATTTACAATGACAGCAAAATTAATGTTCTACGTTGCTAGTGACAGTGGATGTGCTGTGCCTAATAATAAGCACTGCTGTGTCAATGGTAACAGTTTCAGAGGATATTAGTAAGATGATTTTAACACCCGTGAATCCTGCACAAAGTAGGCTTAATAAGAAGTTAGCAGCATATGTACCTAGGGTTTCCTTAGTGCACGCCTGTTAGCACAAAATATGCCGTTTTTACTTACATTCTTGCAGCCAATTTTTCTAACACACAGTTATCCCCCTCCAAACTTCAAATTACCTTCCTGTCCCACATTCTTGTAATGGTTTATCGCTGGAAGTAATACTTTCTTATTATAAATTTGTACAACTTCTACATCCAAGTAGCCATTTACACCATCTTCCGATTCCTTTTACCTCATGAAGCTATTGTCGTTTATCATAATGGCCTCGGTAAGCGTAAACTCGTTTGGCGCTTATGAAATAAGATTATTTATTGCTAAATTGTCTCATTCTCCAAAGTATCCATAGTTTATGCACGCTGAAAAATCACTGCAGAAATAAAATAAAATAAAATAAAATAACATAAAATTAAATAAAATTAAATAAAATAAAATAAAATAAAATAAAATAAAATAAAATAAAATAAAATAAAATAAAATAACATAAAATAAAATAAAATAAAATAAAATAAAATAAAATAAAATAAAATAAAATAAAATAAAATAAAATAAAATAAAATAAAATAAAATAAAATAAAATAAAATAAAATAAAATAAAATAAAATAAAATAAAACAAAATAAAATAAAATAAAATAAATCAAAATAAAATAAAATAAATTAAAATAAAATAAAATAAAATGAAATGAAATGAAATGAATAAATAAAATAAAATAAAATAAAATAAAATAAAATAAAATAAAATAAAATAAAATAAAATAAAATAAAATAATATAAAATAAAATAAAAAAAAATACAAAAATAAAAGAAAATAAAATATAAAAATAAATAAACTAATCATAATAAAATAAAATAAAAAAATAAAATAAAATAAAATAACATAAAATAAAAGAAAATAAAAATAATATAAAATAATCTAGCTTTGATCCATTCGTTAAACAGCTGATGAATCCGTCTCTCTAGATGAGTTCCTCATGCCATTCATATCTTTGGTCAGTTTCTATAGTTATATATCACAAAATTTGTCTTGCCAATATTTCTCTCCATGTAATAATAAAAACCTTAGACGTTAAGTCCCTCCGCCTTCTCGTTTGTTTGTTCATTTGTTAAGCTTCGTCGCGCGATTGCCTTTCGGTGCTATCATAAATTGTTATTGGAGGCATTGTTGTCGCAAATAACATAAATAACAATTTATCACATTGTAAATTTCTCATATAATATTACATAATCTAACAACAACAATACAAAATACACGCACACAAAGCCTATGACAACAAGTTATTGATATCTTTTAATATTCTCTAACCAAGGAAAAAATGTGCTACGACAAAAAAATAAATGTTTGCCAAAAGAACATTCGCTTGTTAAAAGCTGGTTAAGCTGATGCGCTTTTGTTGTTTGGCCAATTTAAATTAATGATTGTTGATTTCCGATATCACGTAGATACAATAATTTAACAAAAGTGGCAAATTCAAGCGTAAATTATCCATCGATTTGTTTTTATAATTTATGGCATTCTTTTTAATTTCAACAGGCTTTTGTTTAAATAACGAGAGTACATCGAGTGAGAGAAGATTTGCGAGCTCTTTTCAGTACTTCATCCAGCGCCATGTATTCTCTTATTGGGTTCAGCCTCTACCTGGGTGTATTTCAATGACAAAAAATGTATGGGTACAAAAGATTCTGTGGAACACTTCCTTATTAGGCATAAAAGCGCACACTAATAATATAAATACTACCTTTTGTCACAGAAATATATATCTTTTTATTCCTTTCTTTTTTCTAATGTTTTAGCAGACAAATTTGCCAGTTTTGACTCCATCACGTGTTTTAATTAATATGTGATGTCATTCTGACAGGAGATAGAAATGTTGCCATGTGTAAAAACTGCAGCTGTGCACTCCAATGATTTTCAAACTATAATCAAACTGTGGAAAAAACGATTCAACATCAACAGGACTTCACACACCTTCCACTGCAACTTAGCCCAATGCTTTCCAGTTCAGCTAAAAATAAGTAAAAATATATTCACTATTAATATATCAACTAATGTCTGTATTTGTTATTTATTCGTTTTATTGTATTTATATTTATTCATAAATTTCTCAATTTGAATGAGTGTCACTGCATCAAGATACAAAAAAAATTAAATGCATGAATAGAGTACAAATGTTTATTGTAGTTGGTGGAGCTATATAAAACTTTTCGATGATAGCGGTGGGTTTTTCATTTACAATACACAACAATAAACACAAACACCATTCATTTGGTCTCATCAATTTAAGTGAAAATCGAATGCACCATAAAGGTGAGGGGTGTTGTCGCTCTCTTCAATAAAACCAATATTTTTTTATTATCGGAATATGAGTATTTTACTGTTATTTTTATCGAACTTTGATAAATTGCTGCTTTCTATTAATGGATATTTATTTACTTGTACATATGTATGGATGTGTTTTTGGTGTCAACGTGACATTTAATGTTTGTAAGTTTGAATACAAATAAATAAAAATAAAAAAAGTCATCGTTGAATGGCAAATGGATTGGCACATTTATCGTTAGCAATTACTTGCTCAATATAAGAGCTTATAAAATGATATGGATCTAAATGCATGTATGCAAAAATACCCTCCCTAGCCCCCCTTTGTTTTTTTTTACACTGAGATAATTTTACAACGCGCCTTTAAAAGCGCCTCAGAGGGAGTCGGTCCTACCCAAACAAGGAAAGTATAGGATGGGGATAGAGATAGAGATAGAGATATTGATGGAGATGGAGGCAGAGATAGAGATGCATATAGAGATATAGATAGAGATAGAGATAGAGATAAAGATAGAGATAGAGATACAGATAGAGATCAATATAGATAGATATATAGATAGAGATATAAAAATAGAGATGGGGATAGAATAGGAATGGGAGTAGAAAAGGAAGATGAAGCATAGTGGAAGAAAGGATAGAGGAGCAGGGAAACAGTATTTTTTTCAGATGCAGGAGAGTATATTTTTGGGCAGGAAAACTTAGGTGCGGTCCTCTAATATTTTTCAACAAATGAATTTTAGTTGAAGAAGTTTTCGTAATATGTGTATTAAAAAAGTCAACTGGTCACCTTCACTGCACACTTGTATACACTTCCATTTCTCGCAGTGCTAAACTAATTAATGCTTATTAAAAAAAAATTTCGCAAGCATTTTACTTACTAATTATTCGTTTAGCACCTCACTGTCATTTGGTGTCCACCCATAAACGCATTTCAACGTTCACTTACGAACATTCAGGACACTTGTATTAACTTTAAATTTAATTTTAAAATATAAATTAAATAAATACCAACAGCAGCTAGTATGACAAAACTAAAACCAGAACATACAGATAAATTTCTAAAAAATTTTAAAACAATTTTTTATATTAGCAAAATTTGTGGTATTTATCCTTACGATTTTCAAAAGTTCTACTATCAAGGCGTATTGCAAGGTTCGCGCATTGGTTGCTGCTTAGTAATTTTGGTGATGAGCCTAATGTTTGTGCTCTTCAATTTAATGATTTTATTAATGCGTGACGAAACAGTCAAATATAGTGAGTATTTGTTATTTATTAAAGAAAAAAGATTTCAAAATAATTGTTGTGTTTTTAAACTCACGACAGATCATCTCAATCTCTTCGTTAACATTGTTTTCACTTATATATCACCCGTTATGATGATGACCGATCAAATAACCGCCATGTTGAATCAACGCAAACTACCCGAACTCTTTGAGCGCATCGATTTTGTGGATCATGGTTTGAGACACTTGGGTATTTCAATTGATAATAAACGCGTACAATTGCGCATATGGCTGATGCTTGGTTTAACATTGCTCTTTGAGGCTTATACATTTGGATTTTCATTTAAGTTGGAAAATGATGATGATAGAGTGTGGTTTGCTTTACTTTGGATTTTTGCTGTTATACCAAATTTGTACAATACTTTGGAAAAGATTTGGTTTGTTGGCATATTGTTGGGTTTGCGTGATCGTTTCGAAGCTATCAATACAGCATTGGAAACGATTGCTGAGGAGCATGAGCAGAAGTTGGCGCAGCGTTCAAAAGAAAAACGATTGTATGATGATGCAGTGGAGCGACAGGTGAAGTTGTCGCTGGACTTTAGTGAGATCAGTGGTGAGTTGAGAAGTGTAGAAAAGAAGTTTTTAATATACAGTGAATTAGTTTGAAGCTCAAACATGCAAGCGCTTAGGAAACAGCCAACTGATAATAGTATGAGCAAAATAGATTTGAGATCAAATCAGTTTACCAATGTTCAACATTTATTTTTAAAGTTAAATTAATTTCGGAACCATTTCATTCGCCAGCAAAACGGAATAGTTTTGATATGAAAACATTCTTACTTCTTCGCTTGAAAAAATGTTTCATTCCTACATGTATTTTATCATTACTTTTCACTTGAAATCCAGCACCACATTTCACTTCTTTGTTTCACATTTCACTAATTGCAATGCGCAATATAATATAATTTTATAAATACTACCTTTTGTTACACAGATATATATCTTTTTTATTACTTTCCTTTTTTTTGATGTTTTTGGCAAAATTTTTTCGTTCGCTCACATGCTTTGATTAATTTTTGATGGCAGTATGACAGATGATACGAGTGTTGCCATGTGTAAAAATTGCAATTGAATATTCGAACTAAAGTCCAATGGCTTTCAAACTGAAATCAAACATTGAAAAAACGGTTGAAGTTCAACCGTTGAAAATCAATTTCAAAATTAAGACGTTTCTCAAGCAGCGAAAAAATATTTTAGTTATGGATTTTGGGTAGTATTCTTCTTCTTTTTATACTTTTTTATAATTGTATACTTTCTTTCTCTTCAAAAGCGCCCAAATTGCAGCGTCTCATGAATAATGCTTTTGGTGAGCTTCTAAACAATCACGACCTTCTCAAAAATACCACATCAAACTCCAATTTTGAAAGTGAACTCTCCAATTTCGTCATTATACGCGAACGCTTCATAAGTTTATGTCAGCTACATGATAGCACTTGTCAAATAGCAAAATCTCTTAACAAACTTTGGGCTTATCCATTACTTATACTAATGGCTTATGGATTTGTAATCGTCACGTCACAACTTTATTTCGTTTATTGCGCCACACAAATGCAAGTAAGTTACGTGCGAGTATGGATTATTGCCTATTTAACTCATTAAACTTCACGCTCTCACTCTCTTATTCTCTCTCTCTCTTTCACACACAGCATATACCTTTAATATTTCGTTCGGCTAAAGAAATTGACATATCAGTGGTTTGGCTATTTTACGTAGCTGGTAAATGCATTACGTTGATGTTTTTCAGTTGGAAAACTTCATTGGCCTCACGTCGTACTGGCATTTGTCTGCATAAATGTAGCGTTGCCGCTGATACCAATGAAATCTATGAAATTGTGCGTATGATCGTATATTTTTTTGTTTGAATTTGTCTCTTTTTCCTATGCAATAAAAATTTTATTAAAAAATATTCACATACTTTTAGGTTAATCATTTGTCGTTGAAGCTATTAAATCACGTCGTAAACTTTTCCGCATGTGGATTCTTTACATTGGACATGGGTACTTTATATGCGGTACGTGCTTTTGCAATGTGAACATTCTTTAGCCATTTCCTTATTTTCTACCATTTCTTTAACTTTGTGTGTGTGTTTATGTGTACGCAATTCGGTTTTTTTATGTTTTCGGCTTTTATGTGTCAATATCTATTTATAGGTTTGTGGCGCTATAACCAGTTATCTGATTATCCTCATACAATTTAATATGGCTGGGCAACAAGTGAAGATTTCAAAGGAATTGGCTGCTACGAATGAAACTATGGCGTTTAGCTTGTAAAAGCGTCAATGGGCGACATCCGGTGGGGGTATACAGCTTCGTGTGCAGCTCAATTTTAATGAAAAAAATTGTACATCATTAGCAGAATTTAGAAGTAGATTTCAATGCGCTTGTTTTTCTTTTCAGGCAGATCCTGACTAGCTACAATATTTAAAAAAAAAATATCACAAATAACACTAAAAATCATGAAATTCGATTTAAGAATACGATGGTTATATGATAATTTAAAAACTATATAATAGATATCAATAATATGTACATATATCTCATGTTCATGGGAACGAAATAATATCATAAAATACTAATGGGTTTACCACGAAAAAAAAAAACCAAGTATCAGGTTCAATTCCTTGTTGGTGCTTTTATGTTTAAAGTTTTTTATCTGTCTCCGCATCAGGACCACCGGATGATGACTAATGCCTCTTTTCACACGTTTGAGTTTCTATCCGTATCACGACCAGAGGATGATGGCGAATGTCACTTTTCATAAGTTTGAATCTGTCTCCGGATCATGACCACCGGATGATGACTAATGCCACTTTTCACACGTTTGAGTCTGTCTCCGGATAACGACCACCGTATGAAGGCTTATGTCAATTTTTATAAGTTTGAGTCTGTCCCCAAATCACGACCACCGTGTGATGGCTTATGTCACTTTTCAAAAGTTTGAGTGTCTCCAGATCATGACCAGCGGATGATGGCTAATGTTCAAACAGTACTGATGATTTTAAGAGTGCTGTAATTCAAATATTTTATTAAAACCAAACGTACCAAACGCCATAGTTTGACTATAAAAAAAGTTGAATTTGATTACGAAAGAGACTTATGCTCCTCCATATTTGATATATTTTAAAGATTTCTTTTTGACCGTTCGGTGCTTTAAACTTGCATATATACGTAGCCACATCTTTTTTTGTTGTCAATATAAATGCTATATTAATTAAAATGCCAATTAAATTTTTTTTTATGAAATTTATTTTCCAAAGCCACAAAATTTTTATGGTTGCACATTAACAAAGCTACAATTGAGCAAATTTGAGTTATGAGATGAATGAATGAAATTAAAAAATAAATTCTACATACAAATATATATGTACATATGTATGTATGTATATGTAGCGTAGTTTGGCTTTACTGCTGCTCAACGCCTAAGCGTATGCAAGTCTCGTGCAAGCACAAAGCGCACAAGTGCGATCGGCCAACAAGCCAAGTAAGGCATCAACAAAAAAATGGCTAATTACATAAGCAATCAGCAGAGCCAACATTTTGCTGCCAGTATCATTAGCCCCCCCCCCCCGCTCCACCCGCTTGCATTGTTTATATCATTTGGGGCGTGAATGAATGCAGTGGCAGCAGCAGATGCTGACGTGAATTGTGAGAAGAGTTCTCGCGGCGCAGTAAAAAAGAGATGCAGGCAGTTAGCGGTAAAAAAAAAAAAATGCGCGCCACTGTTAAATTTGTCTATGGCTTTGGCATTGATTGCATTCGTTAACGGCTTGTCGACGTCACTTGCATGGCTGCTGCTGTAACTGACTTCCGAATGCGCCCACACAGCTCCGCTGTTTTACGGGCAATTCCCAGTTTGATGAAAACAAACGTTGGCAGAAATTATTTAAAACGCGAAATGCAATACATATTTTCAATTTGAGCTTTTGCTCATTTGAATGGTTTTTTATTAATGGCTGATTCCACGCAAATTGGGATGATGTAAAATTTCAAAAAATCAGAATTCGATTGATTTCTGTAGCGAAAATTCCTGATTTCCGAGGTGAATAAATATAATTTTCAGTTAAAAGTGACTTAAATAAATTTTTAGAAAAATCTCACTACAGCAAAAAATTTAAAATTGCATTCCAGTTATTGTGGAATGTGCTATTTTTATTTGAAATGATTTTTTTGGCACACCTGTGTATAAACAATTCTATGGCATTTTTTTTTTGGTTTGAGCACAAAAGTTAGTAAGCTGAACAAAAATTAGCTGTAAATATACGCGTGACTGTTGAATAGTAAAATTAACGTCGTGGTAAATTATAGAGGCGCCTGTGGTGACAATTTGACGAAGCAATAAAAGCTAACATCAAATTTATTAAACAGAAATGAAGTTTGATGTCAGTTTCATAACCACTGGAGTTCAATTTGAAAATGTAACTGAAATTTTACACATGGCAACACCCGTAACTACTGTCAAATCTGACATCAAAGACTAATCAAAACAGCTGAGCGAACGAAAAATTGCCAAAATTTTACATAGGTGCAATTTAAAAAAAAAGGAAAGAAATAAAAAGATATATATTTGTGTGAGAAAAGGTAGTATTTATAAAACTGTATTAAATTGTGCATTGTGCTTTAATAGCTACTAGTAAATTGCGTACCAAAAATCAAAAGGTTAAATCAGGGCGTAGGTACTTCGGACGTGAATTATTAAGTTCTTTGGGGATATCTAAAGCGTTGAGCTCAGCCATAGTAGGAATTATATGATTTAAAGAATCTACGTTTAAAGTAATTAAAAACGTCATTGTCAATTCGTTCATAGCTGTAACCCCTCTCTCCTGGAAATATTGCTTTAAATATGTATGTACATATGTATAAGCTTCTCTTATTAAGCACCTAGCAAGAGTTAAATACTCCCCCCTTGCTGATGCTGCATTATTGACTCTGAAACAGCATACATGCACTTTACCCCTGAAGGCGCATTTCATTTGCCTTTTCGACTTATTCCAAGTCAATAAAAAATGTCCATTTCATAAATGGCAGGTGGCAGCGAGTTAAACGAATGCGTCTTTTTTTTTTTTTTTGTGTGGCTTTGGCTGTCAAATGTTATATCATAAAAATGTTTAAGCTTTATGTTAAATCGTACGACTACTATCAGAGAGCGCTATTTTGGTTGTTATGGATGTTTTACAGAATTTCTTATTGGCACTTTGGCTGCTTAAAAAGTACGAAAAACTGCTGTAAAATTTATATTGACGTGGGTGTTGTTGCTGAATGCACTATGTACGCATTGGTTTTATGAACTCGGCGAAGATCAGGCATGTTTTTATATTTGGCGGAGGTTGCTATAGCAATTAACTTAAGGCAGCATGAATCCAGAGTGGGGGGCTTTGGGGGTGCACCCGGATGCATTGCTTATACACGATACACTTTTTTATTATACAATTCGATAGATCTTACACATGCTAAGTTATCGAATCCCCTACCTACAACCATAGATCTTAGCTCATGACTTTAAAAAACAATTACCTATAGCTTTATTTTTTGCTTGTGGCACACATAAAAATGAATTTCGTGTATAATTTCCCTCAAGTTAAGCCAAAAGCGCATAAAACCAGCAAGACTTCTTTTTATACATATTTCTTTTTTATCACTTCACTCGCACCCACCGCTGGAATCTTTGCATTTTCTTTAATTGCCAAATTTTTTCCATCATAAAATCTCAGCACATTAAAGTCGCGCAATAATTTTAACGTCAAACGAGCATAAAAAAAAAATTATATAACCAAATTTTAAAGAAAATCAACAAAAAATATATCTAGCTGGTAGTGTGAACTGCACAATCGCAAGGGGAAATGGGAGCGTATATACATATATCTAGTGTGCCAACTAGTGCAGTAAATCCATGCAGAAGGCACATCTCAAAAAAATTAAGTACTGTGCCGTTAAAGAATTTTACAACACTGGCAGCGCACAGTTTGTCTCGTTGCACAGCTGACAGCATTGGCCCGCAAGAAAAATGCTTTAAATGACAAATACATACATAACAAGGCAATAAAAAAGATTACATAAATATATGAAAAGCGTAAAAGAAAAATAAAAGTAGAGTTTTGTATAAAAACCATGTAGTAAAAAAAGTGCTGCGAAGTACTTCGAAGGCAGTCAGGGTATTCTCTAAGAAAGGTAGCACCCAAAGATTCTTGCAATTAAGCTAAGTTCTGTAGCTTAAATACAAATTAAAAAATGAATAATGTTTTGATAAAATTTTGATATGAAAATATTTTTATCTCTTCACTTTAACTTCTTACTGGATTCCGACTTGAATTCCATTAATATTTTTCAACTGAAATCAAACTTCACAATTCGCACTTCACTTATTATTAAAACACAATATGCAATATACATAAATATGCCTTATTATTACTACCTTTTATCACACAAATATATATATTTTATTTATTTCCTTAATTTAAACTTTTGGCTCAAATTTTGATAACTTTTCGTTTGCTCACGCGTTTTGACAAATTTTGGATGACACATATGACAGCAGATACCAGTGTTGCCATGCGTAAACACTCCAGCTGCATTTGCAAAATAAACTCCAATGGTTTTCAAACTGAAAGCAAACGTTGTATCAACCACAAAGCAGGAATATTTTGGAAATCTCTTTGAAAATTTAGACATTTTTCAAACATTGAAAAAAATTGAATTTACGGATTTAAGGATTTTAGAAAGTTTGCAGTTCACACGCTCTATGACGTCATAAGTAGTAAATGCAAATAGGGACAGAAGGTGGTACGTGAGATGAGCAGGATTAGAAGGTATAATATTTTTGAGGAAAATCTTGTGACAGCTGTGAAGATGACAAAAATTATATCAGCAAAAATTACCAACTACTTGCTTACCGATTTCAACACCGAGCTCCACTTTGTACTGAAGTGAGTTTTGCAATCAAACTTCACATCTCTTAAATTTAGCCAGATACTAGGTCCAACGCATTTAAACAGCTCAAAGAGCAGATAATAACAAATAATAAAGCAGCAACAAAGGCAAATCTCACTACTGTAAAGCAGAGATTTTCTTACATTAAATTTCATTTCATTTCTTTTTTTCTTTTTTTTCTTCCAGAAATGTGCCATACTTAAGTGGAATGAGTTACTAAGCTACTAAGTTAACCATGCAGAAACGAGTAAATGCACTGGAATGCATTTCGAACGATAGGAAAAAAGGGAGTGCTTTTGAGAAATGTGCAAAAAAAATAAAAACAACAAAATATACATATGTACATATATACATTCATACGCATTACTTACTTTTGTACATATATTTGTATATTACATACAACCATGCGTTAAGGGAGCATTACGGGTAGCTAAAGTGATTCGTTACCAACTCACTATATAACTGTTAGGGAGGAGTACATCAGTTTAACAAACAATTTTTGGGGTCGCTTGCCCTCGAGTAGTAAATATTTGCAAATGCATCAGTAACAGCAACAAAAAACTACAACACTAAAAATGACTTGATGCATTCTCAACATGCACATACATGACTGAGCGACTGAATGAGTGAGCCGACTCGAGTTGTAAGTGTATTTGTATGTGGTTGAGTGAATTTTAAAGTGCAATTCTATGGCAGCCGGTTAGGCTTTGGGAAGGCGACCTTGCTACTGTGTTGAACTTATATGTATGTTTATATGTATGTGAGTACACTGATGTGCAGCTGAATGGACTCAATATTACGATCCAGCTAAACAAATGGTGGGAAAGTCGAGTATTTTCTTTAGAAATTTTCTCTATTGGGAACACAAAAAATTAAACCAAGAAAAAGAATTGAAAAAAACTCCAAATCCAATGAATTGGGAGTCTTTTTAAATAAGAATTTTCGGACTCATTTTGGAGCCTTCTATTTGTGCTTTTATGGATTATTTTTTTTTACTTTTTTGACACATTTTTCTTACCTTTTGATGTCTTTTGGATTTTTTTAAATTTTTTTTTGGGTTTATTTAAATGAACCACAGTGTATTTACTATGTTGGCAGTACTGCCACACAACTCAAAAAAAGGTATCATAAAATGCGTTGATTGTATAGCAACACTATGTACGCATATGATGGGGCTATTTGTTGTTGGTGCTGCCGCAATGGAATTGAAAGCACGCAGAAGTGGTTTTACACACAAAACCATGGATATACAAAAACAAAAAAAAAAATTTTTTAAAAAGAACCAAAAAAAAAACTGTGTGGAAATGCTGAAATTGTTGCCAAATATAGTCAGATTGTAGTAAAAATGAAAACAAGACCATACTAACAACAACAACAATGGACACAAAATAACAACATCACTTAAATATTCGACGAATTTTTCGGTGCTTAGCAGCTACATACATACGTGTGTATGTGTGTGAGTTTTTCGTGTGTGTGTGTGTGTGCAAAAAATTTCTTCTAAGTCGCCCAAAGCAACGTAGAGGGCTTTAGTGAACCTACTCCACAATTTGTACTAAATTTTTAGTGGATATTTGTTGGACTTATGGGGAGTTTTCCAAATCATATTACCAAAGGCAAAAGCGCGTTGATGCAACAACGTTCGAGTATTTGGATTGATTGGAGCGTTCAGCGGTTTTTTTTTCACAATTTCGAAGTTTGGACTACTTGACTCAAAAGAATAGTAATCGAGTTAAATTTTTCCTAAAATGATCGTATCAAGCTGTTGCTGTAGATAGACAGCTGCTTTACTTCAGCCTTTGACAAAAGTATAGTGCGGATCCACATACCTTTTTTTCACTCCCTACTAGAAATATTGAAATAAAGACAAGTTCGAAAAATTTTCGAAGATCCCGTTTTTCGTATACATTTGCGTTTTTTCACTCCCTACTGGGAATACTGTAAGAAAAAACAATTTCGAAATTTTTGCAAAGTTCGAAAAATTTTCGAAGATCCTGTTTTTCGTATACAACAAATGTCATAACAGCAATAACTTCATTCTAATTGCTGATACATATATGTACATATAAGATCGGCTAAGGTAAGAAATAATACTATTCGAAGGAAAAGCTTCCAAAAGCTGCAGCTTAAAGAAGACCCCCAAAAAATATCTATGACAAAAATGAAACCATTACACTTAATTTATATGCACTCAACTCAGTTGAAGGTTAATTTAGAGAGGTAAGTTTACCCTACAAAGTCTTCAAAATATGATAAAATTTATTTTCAATGTTGCACCTAACCTCACTTTTTGCATTTTTCCAACAATGCGTTTTACAATTTTACCATTCATACTCGCTACATATGCTTGTAGAATATGCAAATTCTCAAATTTTTCGAAGCATACAAAATAAATAGAATATATCAATTGTTTAGCGAGCGAAAATCTATTTTGACAGCTTTACATTTATTTCTTTGTTGCAAAACACAAAAGGCCGTAGTAACAACCCAACCAACCACAAATCACTTTATAACGGCATTAACAAACACAAAGTGAGAAAGGAGAATACTTTTTTTTTTGATTTTGTTTGGTTTGTAGTCGTAAATAAAACAATATGAAAATTTTGTAGCGAATATTTCTACTTTGACGTGCTGCTATTTATAATTTACTACTTTTCTGGTTAAGCTAGAGTGCAGTTGTGGCAAAAGAGAGAATTCGTAATATGCATGAATGTGAAAGCAACGGAAATGCAAATTTTGAAAATAAATATATCTGTATATCTTTCAACCACACAGGGAAGCTTGCATTTCCTTGGCTCGTTATCTTACAGATGGGAGAAACAAATATGTATGTCTTTAGGAGGAATGATTGATAAGTCCGTGACTTTTTGAAGCGTGCTTTAAGCTTTTCGGGCGAGCTTTAAGCTTTTCTGGCGAGCTTTGAGCTTTTTTAGCATTAAAAAAATACACTTTTTTATGATGATTTATGAAGCTTTCGGAGAAGAAATGTTTAAAAATCCTACTAATATTATAAATGTGAATGTAGCGATGTTTGGATGTTTGGATGTTTGGATGTTTGGATGTTTGGATGTTTGGATGTCCAGACGTTTGCTTTTGTTCCCTAAAAACTTGAGAATGGCTAGACGGATTTTGTTGAAATTTGGCACGCCTACAGGTTATAGTCTGGAAGGAGCTATAGGCTATTTTTTTATTTTAATTTTGGGGGTTCCAAACCTTCTAGGGACCGTTACTTTTCGAAATTTTTTTTATTCCATATAACTCTAGGTATATTGAAACTATACTTATGATATTTCGCATATAGGTATAGAAAGATCGTACAATATGGGTATCAAACGAAAGGGGATGACCCCAGGTTTCATTTTGGCTTCGATATATTTCGATAAATTTATCGATAACCAAGTTATCGGTCAAAATTCGATTGCCCGAAAACCTTAATATTACCCTACAATATGGGTATCAAAGAAAAGGGGATGGCCCCAGGTTTCATTTGGGCTTCGATATATTTCGATAAATTTATCGATAACTGAGTTATCGGTGAAAATGTTATTGCACAAAAACCTTAAAATTGCTCTACAATATGGGTATCAAACGAAAGGGGATAGCTCCAGGTTACATTTGGACTTCGATATATTTCGATAAATTTATCGATAACTGAGCTATCGGTGATTGCCCAAAAAACTTAACATTACCCTATAACATGGGTATCAAACGAAAGGGGAGGGCCCCAGGTTTCATTTTGGCTTCGATATATTTCGATAAATTGATCGATAACTAAGTTATCGGTCAAAATTCGATTGCCCATAAACCTTAATATTACCCTACAATATGGGTATAAAACGAAAGGAGAAGACAGCAGGTTTCATTTGGACTACGATAGGTTTCGATAAATTGATCGATAACTGAGTTATCGGTGAAAATGTGATTGCCCAAAAACCTTAAACTTGACCTACAATATGGGTATCAAACGAAAGGGGAAGGCCCCAGGTTTCAATTTAGCTTTGATATATTTCGATAAATTGATCGATAACTAAGTTATCGGTCAAAATTCGATTGCCCGAAAACCTTAATATTACCCGGCAATATGGGTATCAAACGAAAGGGGATAGCTCCAGGTTTCATTTGGACTTCGATAGGTTTCGATAAATTGATCGATAACTAAGTTATCGGTGAAAATGTTATTGCACAAAAACCCTAAAATTGCCCTACAATATGGGCATCAAACGAAAGGGGAAGGCCCCAGGTTTCATTTGTACTTTAATATATTTCGATAAATTTATCGACAACTAAGTTATCGGTGAAAATGTTATTGCACAAAAACCTTAAAATTGCCCTACAATATGGGCATCAAACGAAAGGGGAAGGCCCCAGGTTTCATTTGTACTTCAATATATTTCGATAAATTGATGGATAACTCAGTCATCGGTCAAAATGCGATTGCCCGAAAACCTCTATTTTACCCTACAATATGGGTATCAAACGAAAGGAGATAGCTCCAGGTTTCATTTGGATTTCGATATATTTCGATAAGTTTATCGATAACTGAGTTGTCGGTGATTGCCCAAAAAACTTAACATTACCCTATAATATGGGTATAAAACGAAAGGAGAAGGCAGCAGGTTTCATTTGGACTACGATAGGTTTCGATAAATTGATCGATAACTGAGTTATCGGTGAAAATGTGATTGCCCAAAAACCTTAAACTTGACCTACAATATGGGTATCAAACGAAAGGGGAAGGCCCCAGGTTTCAATTTACTAGCTTTGATATATTTCGATAAATTGATCGATAACTGAGTTATCGGTGATTGCCCAAAAAACTTAACATTACTCTATAATATGGGTATAAAACGAAAGGAGAAGGCCGCAGGTTTCATTTGGACTTCGATAGGTTTCGGTAAATTTATCGATAACTGAGTTATCGGTGAAAATGTGATTGCCCAAAAACCTTAAACTTGCCCTACAATATGGGTATCAAACGAAAGGGAAAGGCCCCAGGTTTCATTTGTAAAAATGCGATTGCAGAAAAACCTTAATAGTTATTACCCTACAATATTGTATCAAATCAACATTTGAAGTTCATTTCATCCTGGCACAATTTGTCAAAATTGAATTCTTGAAAGGCCCCCTAACGTTACCAACGAATACCGCAAAAGAAAATTTTTGAAAACCGGTTTTCAATACTCTTTTTTCAAAATTTTCAAAATATTCGAATTTGGTAAATTCTTCAGTAGGCAATAATATTATATAAATATGAAATCTTAAAGTATATTATTGATTTTGAAAGTCCCCCTAACTACTTACATCCCGAGCAACGCCGGGTACCCTGCTAGTATATAAATAATTTAAAAAATTATCGGTTAAGTCGATTATTTATGCAAAACACTAGTCCATCGATTGAAGTATTCAGGAGTGTTCTTTTCGATTTTCTGCAGTAATTCGAACAAGTTAAAATTTCGAAATCACGGTGTGTGTCTAGGGTTGTGTTTGTGACATTGGTTACTTCAAAGTGAGTTTGGCTTTTTTCGCTTAATGGTACAGATATGCTATGGTTTGTGAATAAAATAACGGATACAGCGTGACCTTTTAAAACATAAACAAATTCTTCATACCACTAACCAACTAAATTTTTTTTTTCATAAGGAGACCCTTTTCCATTTCATTTGAGTCAAAATCTTTGTTTTTTTTTTTTAAATGTCTTTCTAAGTTAAATCAAGATTTTAATTAAAATGGGCGCTGAGCAACGTCAATGAATATGGGCCATTATTTATATAAAATATTAAACAAATAGAATTAAAAATTTAAAAATGAAATTTTTGGCTAACTAAAAAAAATGAAGATACTTTAAGCAAAAAGTAACCTGAAAAAGTTTGAAAAGCACATGCTAAGAGCGCGCAGTTTGAGAGTCACTCTATTAAGTAAATAGCATAAATTCAACAAACCGAACTTTCAAACTGCTCTCGTAAATTTGACGTTTTAAATATATTATGTTAAGAGACACTGACGTTTCTCTGTATGCTGCAGATACCAACAAAATATGAAAACCAAAATTTTTGGATATGTCATGAAGAAATTTCCTTGTTCTACTCTGATATTGTTTTTGTTGTACAACGTGAGAGTCCAGTGCGAAAAAATTTTTTTAAATCAACTTCGATAGTGGGATCGAGGTCACCATTTATCTGGGAACATAACAGTATGTCGTTGAAAATCGAAGTACTCTCGGAACAACGATCAGCAGGCAGCAATTTTCATTTTTATAGGGCTAGGCTGTCAATTGGCAAACACTTTGTTACAAATTTTCAAACTTTAACTTTTTTCGGCTTTCTGCTACTCTGCAGATATTCGTGAAAGGTATAAAATCGTGCGTAAAAACTTTAGAAATCTTCGAAAAG
>OX608081.1:29526106-29616106 GCA_951509765.1 Sphenella marginata | reverse complement strand
AATGAATTATTGTGTAATCTTTGCGTCGGGGGTGTTCCAGCGGTGATTTCCCACTTTTTTCGTTTTAAACAATTTGCCATACATCACAATTGGCACTCATCAAACGCAGTGTCACAGTAAAAAATAAAAGCAGAAAAAACATAAAAAAGTGATTTTTGGATTGGCCTGTGGTCTGTGTGGAAGAAATGGCTGCTGAACGTAAACGTAGAGCACAAACATATCACAAATATATATTGTTCTAAAAGTCACGTTGACCTTCCAATTTTCGTCATATTTTTATTAATTGAAAGATTTAGTATGAATAGAATAGAAATCTTAATCTTCTTTAAATTTCGCTATGACACTTTAAATATTCTCTCTGTATAAGCTGGCCCCACTTTCCATAAGGGTCATTTTACCATCGTTCAACATGGAAAGTACTATAGATCAATAAGAAGTCAGAGCTCATCTCTCTCCTTTCCTGAGAGCCTCCATAATGTCTTGCCATTTATTTTTTACGTGGCCGAATTGTCACATTTTTTATAAAATATATTCTACGTCAAGGGAAAAAATCATAAATTCAAAAATGTAAAATAAATTATGAAAAATTGTTCACAAACAAAAGAATACAAAAGAAAACGTAGAAAAAATTTTTTCGAAATAGCAACGAATTATAATGGCCGCGACAGCGTTTGAATAACAACGCCAACACCAGATACGCACTCGTCTTCTGTCACTGACAGTGTCCCGTTGAGTATGGCTCGACTAAATGCATTTATCCACACTGACACTGGCACGTAATGACTATGCCAACAGTTGGACTGATTGAGGTGGGAATTGTTATAGCAAAAAAATATTGCAAATGTAGGAGGTTGAGAGAGGTATTTTACAATGGATGAATGATTTTACAATACAAAAGCTTACGTTTTATTTTTCTATTTATTTTTGTGAATGAAAATGAATTAATAAAAAATAAATTAAAAAAATTTAAAATTGCTGTCGTGCGTTATTTGTTCCCAAAAATTTGTTTGGTACAGCTAGCTAGACTAGAAGTTTTAATAAATTAATCTTTGAGAGTGTATTTGAATTGAGTTGTATGCAATAGCTTGGGTGTCTGAATAAATATGTATCGTACAAGAGAAGGCCGAATGAAACCAATATATGTAAATACATATGTACATGAATCCAACATTTTTTTTTTTTAATAAAAAAAGATCTAAAACTTCAATGTGACTTCTGTAATGTATATACATATCTCAACTTGAGTTTGAGCATTTTTTTTTCCAAAGTTTGATTTCAGTTTGAAAAGCACTGGAGTTAATTTTAAAGGGCGCCTGCAATTTTTACACATGGCAACACTGGTAGTTTCTGTCAAAATTAATCAAAACAAGCGAATGAACGAAAAATTGCCATAACATTAAAAAAAGGAAAGAAATAAAAAGAAATATATTTGTGTGATAAAAGGTAGTATTTATAATTTTATATTATGGTGCTCATTGTGTTTTAGAAATTAGTGAAAAGCCTAACCAAAAATGTAAAATGTGGAGTTGTATTTCAGTTGAAAAAACTTGATGGTATGCAAATCGAAGTCCTATAAGTGTGGAGATATAAGAATATTTTCATATCAAAAATGTTTACTTCTGCTGACGAATGGAATGAATCTCAACGTATAAAGGGAAAGAAAAGCAACACATCAGGTAAACTGTCCACAGGTACAAGGTGGCATGTTTCAAATAAAGTAAAGTAAAAATAAAAATGCAACCATCTTTTCTATTTGTCAATTAATGTCAACTTTGTAAATATATTTCTTCACCATAAAAAGTGCGTAAATTTGTTTATGACTTAATCTACCGCATCAGAAAATTCTTCGTCTACCAAAACCGTTGACTGCAACCAAGCAATAAAAGTACCAGCAAAAAAACCTCGAAGAACGAAAAAGTTTTATTTACACATTTTTTTGCCACTATGGACTACCGAGTAACTGCGCGTGCCCTATTTGTCCATGGAGCTCCAAGAACGCCAGCACAACCTACCAGCTGCCATCATAAATATCCAAGAAGCTGATGTTTGTTGAAGTTGCGCTTAAAATTCAAAACATCCAACATCGCACCTGCTAACACACAACAACAACTGTGTAGCTACAACAACAATAATATTAGCGAGTTTCACACAGCAGCACCCCATCGTTAGTCACACCAATCTTATTTACTTCCGTTTCCTTAAAATTTCTCAAACTTGAAACTTTTATGATGGTAATTGTTGACATGGTCGGCACCAAACATCGCGCATTCACACGCACACAAACACACACACACAAATATATGTATGTATGTATGCTCGTGTTATATTTACATACGTCTGTCACTGTTGCTGGCTATTACTTCCTATTTATCGTTCACATAAAATGTTTTTAACTGTTGGCTACTCCTTGCTTAACATTACTACGCTGCTATGTAAATACTTCCGCGAAACTTTTCTATGGCGTAGTAAATATTTTTGAACATCAAAACTTCTGACTTCTTGCATGTCCTTTTGAATGGTAAAAGTTTACTTGTAGGAGTATCTACGATTGACGCCTGTTTTAGCGCCAACTAATTTGTGCAGCGCAGATACACTGATGGGCGTTAAAAAAAAACAGACCAGCGATATAGTGACAAGTTCAAAAGTCGCTATTTATTAAAAAAATTATACCTTTTCCTTCGAAATTGGCAGCACCAAAAAACTTGTTTACCGCATCCGAACTGCATTTGCCGTCTTTTTTATAAAAATATTTTCCAAATATGATTTTAAGCTTTAACGCGCACCAACTAAATGTCAAAAGTTGAACAGCTGATGAAACTTTTCACCTCAGAAAGCATTGTTGATATCTCAAACATATTTACATGGAGACTGTTATTGGACTGGGATTGCTTCAGTTGACTTTCCACGGCGACATCTATCGTTTAGTAGTTAGCCCAAAATAAAAAAAAGATATTTCATTAGAGGAACCGGCATACTTTGTCTGCCCAGAAATTTACCTGCACGGATTTATAAAAATAATTCTTATGCCTATTCCTATCCGTATTCCTCTCACTATCCTTACCCCTATCTCGCAGTCTCAAAAGGTGTCACGCCTACTTCCATACTCACATTTTTTTTTTTTTTTTTGGGTGGCAGAAATTAACCTCACATTAATCTTACCCGTTTTCAGTATTCGTTCGTTAACATGCAGTAGGAAAAAATTAATCTGTAAAGGAAGTGCCACGCCCATTCCGGCTTCCTCCTCTTTTTTTTCTTAAGGTATTCGAGTTTGGTCCCATTTAACTCCTTACCAATTTTCAATATTCTACTATGAATACTTCCAGAGATAAATCTTATTTGTGTGGGAGGTGCCACGCCCACACCCTTCATTGGTCTAGATTGCGAATCTAAGCCATTTTCGTGTTCATTTGAGTTTACACAAACAATTTCATCAATATTGGCACAAGCGTTTAGACTTAGTTTAGTGACAACGAGCCTACATAAGGGTATAAAGATAAGCTCAGGGGGCTACAAAAAGTGGCAACCCTATTTAAAATGTTCTTTTTTTTCAAACACATAGGAAAATAAAAAAAAAAAATATTAAAAAAAAGTTAGGTGGCAACCCTTTGAAAAATTGTATCCATCGTTAGTCGATTTAGTCTAAATATAAAAATAAACAAGAATAGTTCGTTTAAAATTATAACATTAATCTTGCGCTTTTATTTTCTCCACCACTGTAAATCCACCAGCCGCGCATTCATTGGCATTTCGTAATGGCTTTGGCTTTTGCTTTTGCTTTTGCGTTGATGTTTTGGACCTGCTGCTGCCGCTGCTAAACTTTCTTTGGAATGTAGTAATTATTGAATTAGAATATGCGCCATTACATTGGCAATAAACAGATTTCCGTTTGTTAATGCTTTTGCACTGTCGACTGGCGTTGTTTTTCCCTGCTGTTTCCTTCCTTTTTATTATTGTTATGCTGCTTATTATTACTACACGTTGTTGTTGTTGTTGTAGATGTTAAAGCTATTTGACATGGTAGTCCAGTTGTTATTGAGCTACGCTAATTACCATTAACTTGATCAGTAGATAATACCAAAAACAATTATTTGTGCTACTCTCGCACTTCTTTGCGCGTGCATTGAAGGCAATTAGACGTTGTAACCAACTTAATGGAGATTTACTTAAGCTTCATCGCCTCGTAGAAATTAACCACAAAACGCCAAAATGGCTTAGATTTAAATGCGTGCTGGGGTAATTTCCAAATTAGTGCTAATGTCGCGCTTTTGTTTTGTTGGTTTGGCATTTTGTAAATTAAATTTACTGCATATTTATTTAAATTAAACTTTTAACCGGACTCGACTGTTGTTTATGACACTTTGACATTAGCGGCGTTGCATAGGTTTAGGCACTCATGCGATTGTTTGAGCGTGAAACAGCTGATGGAGCAATGTGGTGTCTCAAAGTGCCGAAACAAAATATTTTTTTTTCATAGAGAAACGGATTGCTACCAAACCAAAAGAAGCTAGTGAGTATTGGTGGAATGTGTAGAGTGCTAGGTTCTTCAATAAGTGAAAGTAAATCAGTGATTAAATGCCCTCCTTCCCGTCAAGATTTGGTGCGTTATCGTTAACCATATAAAACAGCTGATTCGACCAACCGTATGAGAAACAATTTAATCGATTATTAGTCCTACTATCTGCGTCTAGAAGTTTAACATGCACGGAAGAATGGCTGAAAAAAAACTTTGGTAAGTGCGAATATAGAAAAACCTTAATTTAAAATTCTGGAAGAACATAAGTTTTGTAGACGAATTAAAATTTAGCTTATTTGGTTTAAATGTTAAGGCGAAAAGAAAATGTCAAACTGGATTGAGAGCATGGGCGACCCATAGTAAAACACGATGGTAGACACGTGACAGTGTGAGATGCTTGTTTGGCTGCAAGAGTTGTGGAAGGAAACATGCATAAGTTTCAATACTTAAGAATTTTGAGAGAAAATCTGAGTGAAAGTGAGCAAAATTTGGGATTGGAGAGCATGTTTCATTAGTATTAGGACAACGAATCAAAACACTCTGCATGGATAGCAAGGGAATGGTTGTTTAATAATTGTGCAAAAGTTCTTCAACCACCTCCGAAATCTAATGATTTGATTTGAGAATTTATGACATATAATGGAAGTTGAAAACGTGCAATATCGAATATTAAAGACCTCAAGACTGGTATCAAAGCTTTATGGAGGGTGAGTAGCTTACTGAAATAAATTTTTTATTATTTTATTTGTATCTATAACTATCAATGAGCTCAACACACCGCTCTACTGACAAGAATAGGTTCAACAAAAATGGTCACAAAAACTGTAAATGAGGTCTTGTCTGGGACCATCCTAAATGTCTAACTACGTTTTCAGTAAAATCGGGGCTGCTCGTTTTCGCGACATATCCCACTTTAACCCTTTAGGAGCTTCAAAATATACATTTGAGCAAAAAATCTTCAAAAATAGCTTCTGTATGTTCGTTCGTGTAGGTGGTTTCTATTACTCACATAAATTGACAAAAGTCACACTTAAAAAAAAAATTGCAAAACTACTATTAAATAAAATTAATTATTCGTTTTTAGGGCACTAGTTACAGCACCCTGTTTTTGTTATGCAAAAAAAAAAAAAAATACTCCTTATGATTTTTTTTTAAGCGGAACACGAATCCGTGGTCCAAAAATTTCCATCATGTCCCGTTTTTGAGAAAAAATGTTTTTAGACCCCAAACAACAATAAAACAATAATAATTTTCATTATAAAAAATGTCAAAAACTACGATTTTTGATTGCAGAACAAAAGCTATGTATATCTTGCAAATATTTTATAAGGTGGTTGCGAATTCCAATAGCATGCAATGCAAATAAAATAAACGAAAAAAATAATTACTACTTATTAAGCTTAAACAACTGCGGCGCGGAGGACAAGAAGTACACCTTCAACAACAATAATTTTTAAACTTTTTTACAATAGTCTTACGAAAATTCAAGCGAAAAAAAAAATTCAAAAAATTTAAAAAATTATTTTTGTATGTAGAATTTAGCTATAAACAATAAAAACAAAATTTTTTATATGAAAAAACATGATTTACAAAACAAGGTCCGTAGGGACCTTTTCACACGGCCGTGAAGTTCAGAACTGTCACTCATCGGTGGGTTAATAACGAAAAGGAATACAATGTGGTATCAAAGAAAAACTTAAAACAAAACCAAACAAGTAAGGAAAGGGCTGTCTTCGGCTGTGCCGAAGGCTTCATACCTTTCATGAATACGCATAACTTTTTTAAGTGTCCGATCCTTACTTACAATTGGTACAAACTCTTCAAAACTGTTAATTTGAAAATACATGGCCCAAACCAGAGTTATCGGAGCAATCGATTATATGGGAGCTATATGTTATGTTTGTCCAATCTGTATGATTTTCACTACACACATCACATATGTAATAAGTACCAAACCTGCAAAATTTTACGTTCCTAGCTTCTTAACTGCAAAATCTATACCCCAAAACCCATTTATCGAAACTATCGATTATATGGGAGCTATATGTTTGGTTGGTCCGATTTGAGTCATTCTCACTACACATGTTACTTATACAATATGTACGAAAAGTGCGGTCCTAGCTTTTTAATTGCAAGATTTATAGACCAAAACCTGTTTATCGGAACAATCGATTGTATGGGAGCTATGCTTTGTATCGGTCCGATCTGGCTGGTTCCGACAAATGATTAATCCCATGCAAAATGGCGGCCCTATACCAAATTTTATCGAGATAGGTCTAAAATTGAGGGACTAGTTTGCGTTCAAACAGACAGACGGACAGACGGACGGACAGACGGACATGGCTAAATCAACTCAGCTTATCATCCTGATCATTTCTGTATACTTAATGGTGGGTCTATCTCTTCTTCTTCTCATACTTACAAACATCGGACCAAAGTTATAATACCATTTCATGTTCATGAAAGGTATAAAAACACGAAATTTGTTTCTTATGAAATTTATTTTGCAAAATTGTACGTACATATGTATGTAAAAAACATTAAAAAATAGTTAACAAAAAAGAGAAACAAAACAAGTGCTCCTCTCTCCGAAAATACTTCGTACACTTTAGTAATACTCGAAAAGTTTGTTCCAATTTCAACACACAAATCAATGACTTCTCAAACGGTACTTCCTAACAGTTCTATAATGATAGCCATCTTGAGAAACAGGTGTATCAACAGGTGGCAAGTACTCTGGTGCAGGTGCTGGTGCTGGTGCAGATGGAGGCAAATATTGTTGTTGTGGTGCTGGTGGATTGTATTGTGGTTGTGATGGGGGCAAGTATTGTGGTTCAGGCTGCGAGGGTGGCAAATATTGTTGTTGTGGTGGAGAAGGAGGTATGTATTGCTGCTGTGGTTGAGAGGGAGGTAAATACTGTTGCTGAGGTTGTGCTGGTGGTAAATATTCCCGTTCGGGTGCAGAGGGTGGTAAATATTGTTGTTGAGGTGCCATATGTGAAGGGTAGCCACCGCCGCCGCCACCACCGCCCAGATGAGAAACGTCTGCTGAAACGTAAGCTACAAGCGCTACTAAGGTGATGAAGAATTTCTGGAAAAGAAGAAAAATAAATATTTTTTTAGAACTTTAAGAAATTGAGTTTTAAACTTTTCGCATCTTTTTTCGCCAAAAAAATAATTAAATATTTTTATTATTTTTATTCTACAAACCATTTTGCTTGCTTCTTTGCTGAATTGTTTGCTCAATGAATACTGTATTTAGTTTGATGATAAACAAAAGTTTGCTCTTTGCTTTTATACAAAAAGTAGAAAATTTTGGGAAATATTCAAATTAAACAAATTAATATTGGCATTGATAAGTCAGCTGTTTAAACATATTGTAGCACCGAAAGTTAGGTAAAAAATATGTATGCCAAATTTAAAGTAAATAAGTAATCAATACCATACATAACTATATACATACTTACTAGGGTAGCTCGCTTGCCATTGACCTTGCTGCGGGTCATTCATCATTGAATTAGGAAGACTACCAAATCACAGGCGTTTCCAATAAGCAAAAAAATAAAAAATAATAAAAAAAGTGGATAGTAATGCTCTAAAGTTCAATATACGCGTATTTACATAATATGTATGTACATAGTACAACCCAGCTAACGAAATTCTGAGTGCTCCGAAATGGTTCAAATCGAATTCGTAATTTCAGCTTTCTTTTTTTAATGTTATCTACACCTTTTCCAAGTGTACTTCAGAATGCGTAAAATTATTTTCAGAAACCGTAAAATGTACTTCAGAATAATCAATTGTACTTCAGATATGGTAAAATGTACTTCAGAATAGTCAATTGTATTTCAGAAACTGTAAAATGAATTGCAGAATAGTCAATTGTACTTCAGAAATGGTACAATTGACTATTCGAAGTACATTTTACTGTTTCTGAAGTACTCTTGGAAAAGGTGTAGTGCATCTTCTGATCGTACTTAATGTACGTGTAAAGGGAATTGTGGAAAGAAAATTTTTTTTGAAAAATGTGCCTAAAAAAAGTGAAAAAAGACTCCAGGAAAGCTTCAAATATGTCAGTAAAAGTCTCGAATATGAGTCCAAAAATACGTCGAAATTCATTTAAAAAGAGTAATTCCTTTGAATTATTTTTTTACGACTCCCTTTAGTGCACCCGCTTAACGCTCTGAGAAATGTTCATTTTATATTTTTAAATGCTGCCTTCATCCGTACATTTGGTTCACTGGGCTATAATGCGTTATTAGGGGCAAGATTTTTATCATCTTAAGTTCATTTGCACTTAATTATTTGTTAGTTACGCCAACTGTGATGGCAGTGTCGTTGCCTTCAACACACAAATATTAGCTTAACATCTTGCTAAACTAATTCGAAAATAAACAATATAGCCAAAAGCTATTAATCTTTCGATAATCATCATCTTCTGCGCTTAAGAAAGGTCAACACATCCAACACCTTGTTGTAGATTAAAAATTTTTTTTTTGTTTTTTCAGTTCTGCCATTGCACGGATAAAAATTGGAGCCAAAATTTGAAACTATTAAATGTTATGAGAAAGCTGTACATTTTAACTTTTAAGAATAACCCGAAAGTTTTATGTAGACAGGTTGTTTGTATTAAAACCTCTATTGAGTGCTTGTGGTGGTGTTGTAATATTTTAACTCATTTTCAAATCGGTCTTTAACGACTCCATACGCATTGACAAAGTGTATAAACACCTATCAATTCCAATACTTATTTTATGTATTTTAATAAATTAATTTACTTGCTTATAATTTTGTAAAATAATTCACGCATTTTCTATACACACTTTTCACGAAATTCACAGCTGTTTCAAATTGTCAGTTCAAGACGATTTCTTTGCTATCGATTTAGGTGCGTTCGTATAAGCACTTGATTAATATGTCTGTTCGATTAATGGTTTGTGTTTTTCGTAATGAATCCTGCTATCAATATTTCTGCGACTAAGAGATAGTTAAAATTATCTTAAATGCAAATCTAATCAAAAATTCGTTGTTTAAAAAATAAATAAATATTTTAGTGAAACCATAACTAAAGATTGAATCAATTAATTTTCTACAAGGCGAAATTTATTGCTCTCACTAGTGTCCATTGTTATTGAAAGCACGTTTTTTTGCTGCATAAATTAATAAAAAATTTTAATTTACATTAGACGGTACCAGAAAAAAAACTATTGGTAAACAAGTTTTAGACTGTAAAATTTATTTTCAGTTGTTACAATTTTTGTTTGTTAACATTTTTTAGGAGTGATCTTCTCTTTGATTTAAAACTATCAAACTATTTTAGTAAAAAAAATTTTGCGTTTAAAATTTTTGTAGTATATTTAGTTCGGCACATAAAAGTCGTTAAAGTTTTAAACATTTGTATGGTTTTCTGAACTCACATTTTTACTTTCAAAATTTGGTAGAAACGTAGAATATAGTAAAAAAAAATTGAATTAAAAAATATTTTTAAGAAAGGTTTTTCAAACGGACTAAATCTAAGCACCACCTAGCGAACAGTTTTTTTTTGGAAAAATAAATTGTAACTGTAAAAATTTCAAGACCCTAGCGCAAAATGAACAGCAAACAAATACATTTCTCCCAAACAGAGAGACAAGCGCGCTATCTAACGGAATTTTTCGGTCTGTTTAACATTATCAATGCTACCTAAACAATAACTAACAATAAAAAACTTCCCAGCACAACGTGTATTACAATATTTTTTTCACCATTCTTAAAAAAAAAACAATATCAACATCATTTTACAAAAAAGAAAAAATTTATTTAAATAAAAAAATTTTGGTTTAGTCTAATGTAAATATATGCACATTTCAATGAAACCCTAAAAAATAAAATATGTACCTATGTATTAAACTTCTGTTTAATATTAATTTATTTATCGACCTATTAAAAAACACTTAAGCTTATTGGCTATTTTGGTATTCATAATTTGATTAAAAATAAATAAAAAGCTCAATAAGCTTTGTATGAATTTTTTTTTAAATATTCAAAATGCATCAATCATTATTCAATGGCGCTTAACGGACTAAGCTTTGTCACTGAGCATCATACAAAGTATAATTAAGTATTTAATTAACATTAATTTTTTGATGAAATTTATATCATAAGGTGGTCCAATTTACATACATGGCGTTGACCGGGATTGGATCTATCTCGGAGTACTCCATTACTTTGCTTTTGAGTACTACATGGAACACCCACATATGTATGTATGTCAGAGTACTTTTCGAATGCCAAGCAATCCACTAATTCATGAGGAAAGGCTATCTTGAGAGCATTTTGATAGGCCCTCCTTTTTTCCCGAAGTACCACTGGCTTTAAGTATCTGACTTAAGTTGTATCTAAATAGAGGCTTAATCGTCTTCCACCAACCGTTTTCAGTAGTAGCTACACATTTCTTCTTCTACCTGCACTGCGTGCCGTCCTATGATTCACAAATCTAAACAGCCTTTCTAGCACTCCAAAAAAATAAATTAAACTTTCAGCAAAAAAATCTAAAAACTGTTTCCATATGAAAATTGTTTAAGTTTATTCATTCATTTTACTTGCTAAACTACAATTTTATATCAAACTTCTTTAACTGGATACACCACCCGATCCTCCATCAGGTAAGTTACATCCTCCATCAGGTAAGTTACATCCGCTAGCTCCTCCTGCACCTGATCCACCACCACTTGCACCACCTGATCCACCACCACTTGCACCAGCTGATCCACCACCACTTGCACCACCTGATCCACCACCACTTACACCACCTGATCCACCACCACTTACACCACCTGATCCACCACCACTTACACCACCTGATCCACCACCACTTGCACCACCTGATCCACCACCACTTGCACCACCTGATCCACCACCACTTGCACCAGCTGATCCGCCAACACATGCATCACCTGATCCGCCACCACTTGCACCACCTGATCCACCACCACTTGCACCAGCTGATCCGCCACCACTTGCACCACCTGATCCGCCACCACTTACACCACCTGATCCACCACCACTTACACCACCTGATCCACCACCACTTGCACCAGCTGATCCGCCACCACTTACACCACCTGATCCACCACCACTTGCACCACCTGATCCACCACCACTTGCACCAGCTGATCCGCCACCTTGCCCTCCACCAAAAAATTCAGCTGCTTTTTCAAATCCAGCTCCAAATCCACCTGATGCTCCAAATCCACCAGTGATGCCACCCAGTACTCCACCAGATCCACCACCCTGTGCTCCAGCATTTCCACCGCCCTGTGCTCCACCAGATCCACCACCCATACCGCCACCGAAAAGACCATGCTTCTTATGAAGGAAAGTTCCCTCGACATGGGGAGCTGCCCAAAATACTGCCAATAAACCAAGTACTAGTAAAGCTCGCATGATTACAAGTGATACGGATTATCGCAATTACTTTCCGCTTTTATAAAGCACATTCGAAAATGTCAAGGAAAATTTAATTAAATAATACAAAAACAATTCCATAGAAATACATCCAATAAGCTTTTATCAGTTGCACGAACTCGAAAAGTAATTAAATAAAATAACGAAATCGTGCTGCACGAGCTTTCAAGCGAATGTTATATTTAATTAAAAAAAATTATTTTCTTCTTTATGTGTTTTCGTCGGTGCAAACAACAACAAAAAGTCATCAAACTTCGATAGTCTACAAGAAGCCTGGACCATTACTTTGTAGTTCTATTCGAAAGAAAATTTGTTCGCTATCGAGTAATTCGTACTCTGACAGAAATTTTCGAATAGAACGCATTCGTTATTCGAACTCCGTAATGGAGTCTCCCTTAGGCTTATATTTGTTACTCATTGTTTCTGTTATTTTATTCGTTTATCCAAAAGGAAAAGCGACTCGCACTCTGTAGTTCGTTCCAATTTACTTTAGATATCTATAACAATAGGCAAAATACAAAAACACATTCAATAGATCTTAATTGTAGAATTAGACTGCTTGTAAGCATTTCAACTATTGAAAGACGGGGTAGATGGAATGGAACACGAAACCCGAATGCCTTCTACTCGCAAATAGCTTACAGCATATGAATCATTCGAAAGTGAAACAATGTTTTTTCGAATAGAACTACAGAGTAAGCACACAGGTTGCCTGTAGTCCTCAGATATCCGTTTCTTTCTGTTTGCTTTGTTAGTGCAACATATTCTTTAGCCCAAATCTTATATAATCATATAAGGAAGTATACTTTAATATTCTAAATAAATTACTAAGTAAATTTCGTGAAAAGGTTGTAAGATTATTTAGATTTATTCATTAAGACCAACAACATCACATACACTCTGAGAATGACATTGAATAGAATTCAAAACAGCTGTAAGCATACATAAATAACAAATGTCACAAAATATTAGCCATCAACCGGAAGCAGTACAACAAATGCTCTTACTCATGCTTAATAGATAAAGAAGAAACCGAATGAAAGAGCTAAGCAAAGAATGTCCAAGCTTCAAACAAAAGCAAATGTCAACTTGTGAATAACGAAATAAGATTGTGCGTGTTTGAATTTCCCTGCAAAAAGCATTGGTCCTATAACACAAAATTAGTGGTATATAGATAGCTAGAAAAATCTAGTTTTTATCTAGACCAATATGACTAGTTGTGCGCATGTAGTTTTGCTTTGCCGAATTGAAGAAATATATTCACTTGTTATGTTAATGAGCACAAAAATTATGTATAGACCAAACGGTCTATCTTTGGTCTGGACTGTACACGGCATAAATGGTAGAATGGTAGACCAAGCCTAGGACATGCTCCGTGTAAATTGGTCCTATGGTTTTACATGAGATTGGTCTAGACTTGGTCCGGTAGTATGTCAACGAAAGACTGTATTTTATACAGTCTTAGACCAGACTCACTTTTTGCAGGGTTCCCCATTCTGTGTGTGAGTGTGTGTGTGGTATTGTTTGTCTGTGAATGGAGCAATGGTTTTGAAAGGCGTCGTCTCCAAAGTAACTGACACAGTGCAGATAATCCGGAATTTACGATTGTTTGGGTATGCTCTTGAAAATGTTTTGTACAATGGCTACCAACAAATTAAAGCTTTAAAATAGGGGCGTACACTGAAGATGGCTTTAATACATATATCTTAGTTTTAGTACCAATGCTTGCACTTCAATCAGAGTTTGCAACTGATTGGTAGGTAGGTAGGTAGAATGGCTGCGACGCGCGTCGCCCAAGTAGCTTATAGAAGCCGTTTTGATGCCATAGAAAAACTCGTTTAAACCTACTTATAGAATATGGATATCTGTTACAACCAACCAGAGTTGTTGATAAACTCGAGGATGTTTGAAATTCCTATCTCGGATATACGATCCAAGTTCCCCAAGAAGGGGCTCCCAAAGGATTTCATTCGCCTACCGGCTAACGCCGGGCACCTACACAGGAAATGCTCAACGGTCTCTTTGGTATCGCTGTCTTCGCAGCTTCTGCAGTAATCATGGTGCGGAATCCCCATTTTTTCCGCATGCGTGCCTATCGCCCAGTGACCTGTGAATACTGCTATGAGTTTGTGGGTGCTAACTCTTGACCTGCTTAGAAGACTCCTTATCCTCTTTTCGCTATAGTCTGGCCAGGTGGATCTTGATATTGCGCAACTAGTGGTGTTTCTCCATCTCAATTGTGCTTTGTTCCGGTAATATTTTTGGATGTTTCTCTTGGCTACTGCTAAGGGTACCCCTATATCTATATCAATTGCTGCTTCATTTTGGTCCGATGAGCCACTGCGCGCCAGCTCATCGGCTTTCTCATTACCTTCGATACCTCTATGACCCGGAACCCAGGTAATGGATAGCTCAAGGTTAGTTAGTGTAGCCAAGATTTGCTTACATGCATGCACCACGTTCGAACTAGTGTGTGGTGCTGCTATTGCCTTTATTGCTGCTTGACTGTCTGTAAAGATAGTGACTCTCCCAGTTGTGTTCAGGTCCCTGAGTGATCTGCCGGCCTACAAGATTGCAATAACCCCCGCTTGAAACACACTGCAATGCGATGGGAGACTGAATGATACGGCAATGTCTAGGGACTCCGAGAAGACGCCGGCCCCCACACCCGAATCCATCTTGGACCCGTCGGTGTAGATTTGGATGCCGCTGTCAACTTCGACCCTGCCCCTTTTCCAATCATTCCTACTTGGAATTGAAGTAATATTCCTGCTCTCAAACGCCAGTCTGTGAGCATAGAAGTCGGTTCTGGCATTAATAGTGCCAGCTGGAAGATGGTTAAGAATGCTACTGTGACCCTGCTGACTATCCTTCCAGCACCCAGACTCCCTTAGTTTGAGTGCGGTTTGCGCCGATGTACACAGTATGTGTAAGTCTATTGGAAGAAGGTTCAAATCGGATCTAAGGCCGCAGTGGGACAAGTGCGCAAGGCTCCGGTGGCACTAACCTGGACCTTTTGTAGGCTGATGACGTTGTAGTTCTTTCGAAGAGCTTCCCACCATACTACAGATCCAAGGGTCAGCACTGGCTACACCACCGCCTCGTACAACCATAGCACCATCCGCGGCCGCAGGCCCCATTTTTTACCAAACATTGATTTGCAGGCGTAGAAAGCGACACAGGCCTTCCGCACGCGCTTCTCAATGCACGCCTTCCAGTTTAGCTTACAGTCAATTATGAGCCCCAGATATTTAGTGCTAGCAGATAGGGATAGCCGCTGGCCATTTAATTTTGGTAATTCGAAAGTAGGCGGCTTGTACTTCCTCGTGAAGAGCAGTAAATCCGTCTTCTCCGGATTCAGATTGAGGACACAATCCTGTGCCCACCTACTTAGCCTTGCCAACGTTCTTTCCATGATCTCGCTCATCACGGAAGGGAAGGGACCCGAGACTAGGATCGCCACGTCATCGGCATACGCCACGATTTTTGCCCCACTTGTGGTGAGTTGTATCAGTATATCGTTCATAGTGAGGAGCCATAGCAGGGGTAAGAGCACTCCGCCCTGCGGTGTGCCTCTACATATCTGCTTCCTAACTTTTGCCCCTCCTAGCTCGGCTGATATTTCTCGGTTAAGGAGTAGGGACGTGATCCAATTCCTTATTGGCTCCTCAACCCCTACCCTTACGAGTGCAGCTGATATCGCATCGGCTCTCACGTTGTTAAAGGCGCCCTCCACATCAACGAACGCGGCCAGAGCAAATTCTTTGTATAATAGTGACTTCTCGACTGTTCGCACCACCTCGTGTAGCGCGGTCTCTGTGGATTTCCCCCTGAGGTACGCGTGCTGTGCATCCGAGAAGGGGGTCTCCTGAAGAAGCTCTCTTACATGGATGTCTAATAATCTTTCGAAAGTTTTTAGTACAAAAGATGTGAGGCTTATAGGCCGAAAGTCCTTGGCCACCTCATGCCCTCTTCTGCCAGATTTGGGAATGAATACAACCCTTGTTTCTTTCCACTTTGAGGGTATGTGGTTATGAATGGTGCATGCTGCAAAGATCTCCTTCAGTTCCTTAACCAAAGATGCCTGAGACTTCTGCAGCATAATGGGAAGTATACCATCTACCCCCGCTGATTTATAAGGTGAGAAGCTGTTAATTGCCCAGGCAATTTTGTCTTCTGTCAATATTTTGTCTATCAGAGAGGTCGGTGGTTCCAGCGGCGCCACCTCCCCTCTTTGCTCCAACTCTCCAGAACCATCCGGAAAGTGGGCTCCTATTAGGATGTCAAGGGTTTCCGCTGATGACCCTGCCCATGTCCCATCAGCGCGTTTGACAAAGGTCTTGTTTGTGTGGCTCCTGGCGAGGATCCTCCCGAGCCTTGCCGTGTCCTTCGTGGACTCGATAGACTCGCAGTGTTGCAACTGATTGAGTATAATAATAATAGAAACAGAACATACCGAAATAGTGAAAGCATACAAAGTGCAAAATGCAAATAAAAGCAATCAATAACAGAGAGGCAATAACATTTATACGAACACAAAGGGCGAAGAACAATCACACACACATGGAAGAAGATAAAGTTTGAATAAAAAATTTTTTTTGGACACATCCTATGAAGGACAAGCAAAACAGTCACAAAAAATTTGATGCATTCTTGATTGCATAAATCAGGGGTGGCCGAGTTTTTAAAATAACTGAAACCAACTAAAAGTTTCTTCTTGTTGGGTGCCAAAAATCCCAAATAACCTTGTAAAATAAAATAAAATAAAAAAAATAAAATAAAATACAATAAAATAAAATAAAATAAAATAAAATAAAATAAAATAAAAAATAAAATAAAATAAAATAAAATAAAATAAAATAAAATAAAATAGAATAAAATAAAATAAAATAAAATAAAATAAAATAAAATAAAATAAAATAAAATAAAATAAAATAAAATAAAATAAAATAAAATAAAATAAAATAAAATAAAATAAAATAAAATAAAATAAAATAAAATAAAATAAAATGAAATAAAATAAAATAAAATAAAATAAAATAAAATAAAATAAAATAAAATAAAGTAAAATAAAATAAAATAAAATAAAATAAAATAAAATAAAATAAAATAGAATAAAATAAAATAAAATAAAATAAAATAAAATAAAATAAAATAAAATAAAATAAAATAAAGTAAAATAAAATAAAATAAAATAAAATAAAATAAAATAAAATAAAATAAAATAAAATAAAATAAAATAAAATAAAATAAAATAAAATAAAATAAAATAAAATAAAATAAAATAAAATAAAATAAAATAAAATAAAATAAATTAAAATAAAATAAAATAAAATAAAATAAAATAAAATAAAATAAAATAAAATAAAATAAAATAAAATAAAATAAAATAAAATAAAATAAAATAAAATAAAGTAAAATAAAATAAAATAAAATAAAATAAAATAAAATAAAATGAAATAAAATAAAGTAAAATAAAATAAAACAAAATAAAATAAAATAAAATAGAATAAAATAAAATAAAATAAAATAAAATAAAGTAAAATAAAATAAAATAAAATAAAGTAAAATAAAATAAAATAAAATAAAAGAAAATAAAATAAAATAAAATAAAATAAAATAAAATAAAATAAAATAAAATAAAATAAAATAAAATAAAATAAAATAAAATAAAATAAAATAAAATAGAATAAAATAAAATAAAATAAAATAAAATAAAATAAAATAAAATAAAATAAAATAAAATAAAATAAAATAAAATAAAATAAAATAAAATAGAATAAAATAAAATAAAATAAAGTAAAATAAAATAAAATAAAATAAAATAAAATAAAATAAAATAAAATAAAATAAAATAAAATAAAATAAAATAAAATATAATAAAATAAAATAAAATAAAATAAAATAAAATAAAATAAAATAAAATAAAATAAAATAAAATAAAATAAAATAAAATAAAATAAAATAAAATAAAATAAAATAAAATAAAATAAAATAAAATAAAATAAAATAAAATAAAATAAAAACCTGGATAGTGGTGCAACGTCGCACATGTGCAACAATCGAAAGATGTTCGTAAAATATGAAGAATGTGACGAAAATATTTGGTTAGCAGCGAATTCCTCTATAACTGCTCTAGGAAAAGGTGATGTACTGATTCGGACGGACCAGAGAACAGTTCGATTGCGTAATGTACTATACTCGCCAGAGCTGAAAGGTAATTTTATTTCAATCAGTAAAGCGGTCGAAAATGGCATGACGGTAAACTTCCATCAACATTGTGGGTTAATAAAGAACAAACAGGGTGATATGATTCTCAAGGCAAAACTACAATGTAATTTATATGTTGTCCAACTGCAACAACAAAGTTTATTAGCAATGAGCAGCAATGAACTCTGGCACAATAGATTTGGTCACTTAAACAATCAAAGCTTGCGTTATTTAGATCGTAATGGTATGGTAAGTGGATTACGGTTAGACAACAAAGCTGAGAAAGAGTGTTGTAGTACTTGCATGTTAGGCAAGATACATGTTTTACCATTTCCTCAGGCATCAGATCATAGTTCAGAAAATGTGTTAGATCTGATACACTCTGACGTTTGCGGTCCCATTAATGTACAATCTGTTGGAGGGTCAAAATATTTTTTGACATTAATAGATGACAAATCTAGATTCACCTGTGTATATTTTTTGAAATCTAAGAACGAAGTTCTGGAGAAATTTAAGCTTTATAAAACATACGTTGAGCGGAAAATGAATTGTTAAATCAAGGCTATTAGGAGCGATAACGGTAAGGAGTATGTCAATAGTAAATTTAATGATTTCCTACAGCAGCATGGCATCCGGCATGAATTAACGGTGCCATATACTCCACAACAGAACGGAGTGGCGGAAAGAGCAAATAGGACCTTAGTTGAAATGGCACGATGCATGTTGTTACATGCGCAAGTTAAGCAAAGTCTGTGGGCTGAGGCAATATCAACGGCGGCATACATACGAAACAGATGTCCAACTAAAATACTAAAAGACAAAACACCCTATGAAATATGGTTTAAACATAAGCCAAAGGTCGGGCATATGAAAATATTTGGTGCTATAGCTGTTGCTCTTGACAAGACGCAGCGAAACAAGTTCGCACCTAAAGGTAAGCAGTATATAATGGTGGGCTATTCATTAGAATCCAAGGCATATCGCTTGTATGATGAGGAGTCAAATAAAATTGTTAATAAGAGGGATGTACTCTTTAACGAAAATTTTGATAGTAATAATAAAAAATGCAATAGTTGTGATAACGATTCCAACAATAGAGATGTGCTTAAGATATTTTTGGAAAACGAAAGTATTGAAAGTCCTGTTCAGCCTATTTCAAGAAATGAAAATGTGGAAACAGACAGTTCAACTTATGATAGTGCAGATGGAGATGGCTCAAGTACTTCGGCAAGTGAAGTGGCTAGTGACAATCGAGAGGACATGCTTGAATCTGGTAACAGAATTGCTAGAGGTAGACCCAAATTGATACGGACTGGTAAGCCTGGACGTCCCAAAAAGCAGTACAATGTAGTCAATGGCATATCAAGTGGCAGTGTTCCTATAAGTGTGAAGGAAGCTCTATCAAGTTCCAAAAGTACCGAGTGGAAGAATGCTATGGAAGCAGAGTACGAAGCACTTCAGAAAAACAAAACGTGGATATACGTTGATCTTCCTCCAGGTAAGAAAGCTATAAAAAGTAAGTGGGTGTTTGCTTTGAAGAGGAACAAACATGGAGAAGTAGAACGGTATAAAGCACGACTCATCGCTAAAGGGTGTCAACAACGATATGGCATCGACTATCAAGAAACTTTTTCGCCAGTGGTTCGGTATGCTACTATCCGTATGCTGTTAGCTATAGCTGTAGAAGAGAAAATGCATCTTCATCAGCTGGATGTGAGCACAGCTTATTTAAATGGCGACTTGCAGGACGAAATTTTTATGCAACAGCCAGAATATTTTAATGATCCTAATCATCCAACAAAAAGTTTTGAAATTGTGCAAGGCAATTTATGGTTTAAAGCAATCTGGCAGGCAATGGAACTTCAAACTTGATGAGGTTCTTAGGCAAATTGGTTTTGTGGCGTGTGATGATGAACCCTGTCTGTATAAGATGAACTCCGGTGAGGAATTAGTTCTTATAGCAGTGTATGTCGACGATATGATCATTGCCAGCAAGCATATTTCTGAGGTTATTAGGGTGAAAGGACTCATATCTGATAGTTTTGACATCGTTGATAAAGGCGTACTGCATCATTTCCTAGGCATGGAAATCGAGCGTGATGGTGAGGTTGGTTCCATTACAGTTAATCAAAAACAATATATACACGATTTGCTCATACAATATGGTATGGATAAATGCAAGAGCGTCGGAATTCCGTTGGAAAAAGGATACCAGGTAGCGTGCAATGAAGATTGTGTGAAGGCAGATGTGACTCAATATCAATCTCTGATTGGAGCACTTATGTATTTGGGTATTACCACAAGACCTGATATACTTCATTCAGTGTCAAAGCTTTCGCAAAGAAATGTGGATCCTCACGTGGAGCATATGACTGCTGGAAAACATATCTTAAGATACTTGCAAGGTAGTATGTACCTTAAGCTAACATATCTTGCAGGTAGTAAACGCGTAGAAGGGTATGTAGATGCTGATTGGGGTAGTGATCCACATGATCGTAAGTCATATACGGGCTTCGTTTTTATGTATGGTAACTGTGCCATATCATGGGAGTCGAAAAAGCAAAATACAATCGCGCTGAGCAGTACAGAGGCTGAATATATTGCGGCATCTAATGCAGCCAAGGAAGCAATATATTTACAGAGGTTATTGAAAGAACTTGGTTTTTGGACAAACGATTCAATTTTACTACACATCGACAATCAATCGGCAGAGAAGTTAGCATCAAACCCAGTGTACCACAATCGCACAAAGCACATTGACGTGCGATATCATCACATACGTCAATTAGTTCATGATAAAAAAATAGCATTAACATATTGTCCTACGGATCAAATGACAGCAGATATTTTTACCAAGAATTTGGCCAAGGCGAAACATGTGCAGTTTACAAAGAGAATGAATTTATTGTGAATCAAAGTATTTGTTTTTTATCAGACTTAGAAAAGAAATATCCACGTTGAGGGGGATTGTTGAACTACTTGTTTTATCATAATAGAATTACTTGTTTCATAAAACATAGAAAGCAACATGTAACTTTTCATATCTGAAAAATATTCTTGACATACGTTTTCTCATATATGTACATTTTTATATTCTTTAGTAATAAAACTTTTCATTCGAGAACATGCATTTTGTGCTTTATTCATTTACATTACCTTAATAAAATAAAATAAAATAAAATAAAATAAAATAAAATAAAATAAAATAAAATAAAATAAAATAAAATAAAATAAAATAAAATAAAATAAAATAAAATAAAATAAAATAAAATAAAATAAAATAAAATAAAATAAAATAAAATAAAATAAAATAAAATAAAATAAAATAAATTAAAATAAAATAAAATAAAATAAAATAAAATAAAATAAAATAAAATAAAATAAAATAAAATAAAATAAAATAAAATAAAATAAAATAAAATAAAATAAAATAAAATAAAATAAAATAAAATAAAATAAAATAAAATAAAATAAAATAAAATAAAATAAAATAAAATAAAATAAAATAAAATAAAATAAAATAAAATAAAATAAAATAAAATAAAATAAAATAAAATAAAATAAAATAAAATAAAATAAAATAAAATAAAATAAAATAAAATAAAATAAAATAAAATAAAATAAAATAAAATAAAATAAAATAAAATAAAATAAAATAAAATAAAATAAAATAAAATAAAATAAAATAAAATAAAATAAAATAAAATAAAATAAAATAAAATAAAATAAAATAAAATAAAGTAAAATAAAATAAAATAAAATAAAATAAATAAATTGTCAAAGAGTTTTGATTAGCAAAAATATTGGGCAGTATAGCCAAATGGATGTAATAGTATTGAGTTATTGAAAAGTCCAAAATCTTTTGCTTGCTTATAATTTTAATTGACAACTTTAAATCTGATGTGATAAGTTTTGAAGCATTCTTTGGCTTAAGTAAGTAATATTAGAAAGAATCGATACATTTTATTTGTATGGGGACGCAATGCAATCAATGGAAAGGTTGAAACTAGAGGCCTTGAACTTTACTTACATTGTTAATATGTACATATTTACTGCTTATCGACTAATTAAATCGTGTGTCCAAAAAAAAAAAAAGTTTAGCACAGTCGCTAAATAATATAAAACGTGCTTCACGAAATTCGTTTACAAATTTTTATTGCTTTTTAAGTCATTGGAAATCTCTTTTCAAAAGCTATATAACACAGATATTTCTGTGTGTTTTTAGTTGCAATTCTTCATTGCAGTGCGCTTCTGCTTTGATATTTAGAAATCTTAAGTCTATACCATGCGCCTGTTAGCAGTGTACGGTTTGATTGCGGTAATTTTGGGCTTGAGCTTTTGCGGGCAAGCTGGTGGCACAAAAAAAATTGGGAGCCTCATAAATTGTTCTGAGGTCAAAGGTATTCCAATTGAATGTGCGACGGATCCTCCTCCAAGCGGACATTAAAAGATAAATAAATAGTTACAAGATTGTAATTATCGATGTTTTGACAAAAATTGTAACAAGTAAAAACAATAAAAAATGGTTTTTTTTTTTTAATATTTTAAAAAATGTTCTTTAGCTTTAAGGAACAAAGGAACTTTATCGGAAGATTGATTGAATTACGGCCTAATCACGTCTCTTTCACTTCGATTCGTCCTTTAAGCACTGCTTAGTTGTTGTTGCGGTGTATTCGTTTGGACTTTTATGCTGACTGGTTCGGCTGTTCACTGCTTTGTAGTTGTTATTTGCTTGTTATATACTTTGTAGCATACCTTTAGGCTCAAACATTCCTTTTATTTGTTTTTATATACGCCACAAGAGGTCTCAAAAAATTCTAAGAGCGACTTTCATAAATGTCGACCGGTCCCCGGTATCCAAGCTCAGTAACATCGCTATTGCATATACAATATATTTCGTAAAATACGCATGAATTGCACTTAAATATATTTATATGTATATAGTACTATCTATGTATACGCATATTAACCACAAAATCCATAGCCAAATGAAAGCCAGTTTGAGTAAGTGCCAAATGTGTGGGTGACGAGCTAAATTGATGTTGCATTTGGTCAGTTCGTGTGCGAGTTAATGGTAAGGATTTGGCATTTCAAAGACGATGGTATTTGGCAGATAGTATCTACATACATACATACATAAAATCATACTTACTTGCTCACACCCAATAAACAAAACTTCGACTTTAGTCACAATAAAGCTCAAGTTGAGAAATAACACACTTCCAAGATTATTTTTTCTCTCAAAACCAACTTAACCTTAAAATTGTATAATTATCTTAAAAAAAAAACATTTTTTATCGATATCTCAAACTTCAAGTTAGTTTTCTTGTGATGGAACAGTGTAAAATTTATGCAATTCTATTCAGCGGTTTCTGTGTGATACGCGCTCAAACATAAATACAAATAGACAGACATTTTAAAAAGTGGTCAATAGTGTTCTCTTTTATAAATTTGTTTGCTTGTTGGGTATACAGCAGAAGCGGCATGCAATGCGTTTCGGGCTGTAGTGCTCTAATACATAGACGAACCCAGTAATGACGAGCTTACCAGGTCGCACCTATGTATGCATTGAAGTGCATTTCGCTGCATCTTAAGGTGTTTGTGTAAGACACTGCATTTGAGTTTAATTTAAATGATTATATAATCTACAATTTTCATCTCAAACTCATTTCCTAATTAGAACATTTGAATGAAGATTTCATTCAGATTACTTAAATGAACTGTCTGCTCATTTTGCAGTTATTTTCATAGATTCAGTGAAGCATTACACTAACAGGCATGTTTATTGAATAGTTAGGTAGTTTTGCTGGTATTCAAAAACATATGCGCCACCTAGGATAGAACAGAGGACTTAAGATGACATATTACCTATACAAGATTTTTTGTTGGAAATACATTTTCATCTTATTTAAATTAAAATCCATTTTTTCAATTCTGTAATTGATTTTTAACTTGAGATCAATTCGCTTCTGATATGAAAATATTATTATTTCTCCACTTTAAATACATTGTATCCGCATTTGAATTCCCTCATAATTTTTCAACTGCAATCAAACTTCACATTCAACTTTTTTTGTTAGACATTTCACTAATTATTAATACACCATGCACAATATAATATAATATTATAAATACTACCTTTTGTTACACAAATATGTGTATGTAAATTTTTTTTTTTTTCCTAACCTTTTTTAATTTTTTCATTCGCTCACATGTTTTGATAGATGACAGTTAACACGGGTGTTGCCATGTGTACAAATTTCAAGTGCACTTTCCAACTAAATTCCACTGGCTTTACAACTGAAATTAAACCACATTTCAATTTATTATTCACATCACACTGACATCAAATCATCAATTTTCGGTTGAATGTAATTAAAATTACTAATTATTGCCCGAGCCACAATTTAGCAAATAATAGCAAATAACTTATACACATACAAACTTACATATACATATATTAATGCATATTAGTAAATAAGCACTGACATACCTATGTATATTTTTGTAAAGTAGGGCTATCCTTACTTGCAGTTCTTTACATAGTTCTTTTTAACCTTCTATTACATTGATCACCTTTTTTGTTATCAAGCTTTAAGCTTTTCTAATATGCACAAAATTTTCCCTTCATGAATTTCTTGTATTACAGAAAGTCCTTTCGAAAAGTCATAAAAGTGGGAACATCAAAATGTGGCCCCATCTCGCGGCCATTCAGTGAGCATCAGCTGTTTTAAATGTCAAGTGTCAAAATTGAGAGAGCCTACCTTTTTTTTGACCTCCATTTATTTGTATTCGCTTATCAGTTATGTAGTCTTTGATATTTTTTTTAGCAGCATTTCCCTCCAGCATTTTTTGACACTACCCTAGTATCTATGATTCCATAAAGTTTTCCCCGAAAATACTTGTACAATGTTATAAATACAGTCTGGCCAGCAAAGTTCTTCACTCATTAGGCAACACTTTGGCATTGATGCTTTGAATAATATATTTTGGTTTTAGTGGCTAAATATTGTTGTTGCTGTTATGCATTTTGCGGTCATTTTCAAAATTTGAATGTTGTAAATTGAATTACCTTTTCAACTCTTGACATAATTGTTTAAATTGCAAACATATGGTTGCCAACATGGCTAATTTAAACAAAATTTTGCAGCAATAAATTGTGATAAGAAATTTCAGTTATGTAGGTCGGTTGTTAAAATTCTCACAGCGAATCACAATATCCATCACAAAGACTGTCAGATTGTCAGATTTTTTAAGACCCCTGTATATGTTGGTCAATCATAGTTATATTAAACAAAGATTTACGCTAAAATGAAACGTAACAGGGTGCCCTAATGAAAAAAATTAAATTGGTTGGTGATATGAAGAAATTGTTTATGTTTTGTTAGGTCAGTCTGTGTCAATTATTTTATTCACAAACCATAGCACATCTCTGGTAATAAGCCAAAAGACCAAACTCAAATTTGAAGCAAACGATGTCGCAAGTACAACCATAGACACAAACCGCTATTAAAAAATTTAAAAATTAGGTTTTTGCCATTTTAAAATTTACACTCCATCTTAGATATAAAATATATTTTAAGCTAACTATGTAATGTTGTTTATTTTAGAATTATGTTTAAGTAATACATGGGCCAATGTGTGTCTGTTTATCTTTTATGGGCGTTTAAGGTACTCAACCGATTTTGAATTAAAAATTTCTCCTAGAACTGTCAAAGTAGGAGCCTTGTTCTGAATGTAAACGCCATATAAAAGTGGATAGTTGAAATTGTTGCTTAGATATTGAACTATTAGTTTCATCATATGTTTCAACTCTGGTATAGTTCTAAGCTAATCCAATTCTCTGCAGGGATATATCTGTCTGGCAAAATTCTATTTCATATTGTCTTTTTAGTATGGGCACGAAATTTTTTTTATAAAAATAAATAAACCTACAAATAATTCTATCCATACGCTCAATAGAATAATAGACGGTTGTTTAGCTGCTGGCATATTCAGCAAAAAAATTGAAGCTAAGAATTTTGAAAAAATTGGAAAATTGTTTGCAAGCCCCACAATTCTTTTGCTGGAATTTTTTTTTTTTGTTTATTTAAATTTTTTATTTTTTTTGTTGACATTTTTGAACACAATTTATGTTCCATTGTATCGGTTTAGCGGTTCCTATTGTCTCATAAATGCCATGCGGCGTTGGATCATGCTCGATGAGTTATTTGTTTTGGCGCATGTTGCTGGCGGTTTTCGAAAGCAATTTTTGGACTTTTTTTTTTTTTTTTTTGTTTTGTTGTTGCTAAAAGGCAATTGGTTATCAAATGTGTTAAGGCATGAAAAATCATATGAAGGAGAGCGTTGAAATTGAATAAATTAAAAAAAAAAAATTGCAATGAAATAACGATTTTTTATGAACGACGAGTTGTGTAATACCGAAAGAAAGTAAAATCGACACTTTATACCTTATAAGTTTTATTAGTCCATGTAGGGGTTCCATGATGAATCCGTCACTTGTACTAACGATTTATTTCTTTAAAACTAATAACAATCAAAAAATTCATTACATTCAAGGCTCTTTTTTATTGTTGTAGACTGGGGTCAATGTAACCGAATCTCATAACTTACAGAACTCGTGCACCACGAATTCATTACCCTCATTTTATTACTTTTCGAGATCATGCAAAACAAAGTTGCAAAACTGATAAAATCTTCGCTTTCATTTTTTCTTCGCTGCTATTGTTGTTGTTTCCTTGTAAGCTGGAATCTTCATTATAAAAGCGAGTTCTACTTGTCCATCTCAGTTTTGAAAATGCGAGCTTTAATACTACTTGGTTTATTGGCTGCTTTTTGGGAAGTAAGCCATGCCACTGGACTTTTTCTCGCAGCGTTGAAAGGCTTCGGAGATCTTATTGGCGGCGGATCTGGTGGCTATTCTGGTGGCTATTCTGGTTACTATTCTGGTGGATTTGGCGGAATGGGTGGCCTTTCCGGTGGAGGATCTGGTGGCGCATCGGGTGGTGGATCTGGCGGCGTATCGGGTAGGGGATCTGGTGGTGCATCTACAGGCGCATCGGGTGGTGGGAATGGCGGCGTATCGGGTGGTGGATCTGGTGGTGCATCGGGTGGTGGATCAGGTGACTCCTCTGGTTGTTCATCTTGTGCCGTATCGGGTGGCGCATCGGGTGGTGGATCTGGCGGCGTATCGGGTGGTGGATCTGGTGGTTCATCTACAGGCGCATCAGGTAGTGGGAATGGCGGCGTATCGGGTGGTGGATCTGGTGGTGCATCTGCAGGCACATCGGGTGGTGGATCTGGTGGCGCATCGGGTGGTGGATCTGGCGGCGTATCGGGTGGTGCATCTGCTGGCGCATCGGGTGGTGGATCAGGTGGCGTGTTGGATAGCTTTATTAGTGACTTTTCTGGTGGAACTTCGGATGGAGGATCTGATAAAGCACAAGGTGGCAACTCTGGTAACATATCGAGTAAAGTTAAAGGCGAATCAGTTAGACGATCTGGTAAAGCTTCAGGTAAAACTCATTCTCACAGGTCGATGAAAGAATCTTTTGATGATTCGGGTGATGGATATAGTAAATCATCATTCAGCTCTCATTCTCACAAGACGGTTAAGGAATATTTTGAATCCTCAAGTGGAGGCCATTCTTACAAGTCGAGTAATGCATCGTCTAAGGAATCTGCTGATGCTTCGGGTGGTGGATCTGGCAAAGGATCACATAAATCACATTCTCATAAGTCGGCTAAAGAATCAGGTGGAGATACTTCTTCTTGTGGTAGCTCTTGTGGAACATAAGTTGGGTTATCGGGTGGCTCATCTGGTAGATTATCTGGCAGCACATTGGGGGGTGGACGTTAAAGGAGGGTGTTATAAATGCTATAATTATGTGACTCTGTTTTTAAATAAATTAAAAATAATTCTTTCTAAAAAAGTTTTCCGATCTTTTGGTTTTTTAATTTTGTTCATGAATATTTAGTTCGTAGATGGACAGCGAACGAAGTTATCTTTGAGCTGCCAATGCCGTGACTGTTACAAAGGCTAGCTGGATGTCATACTTTGTGCTTGGGACTGCGATACCGGTTGAATGTGGGAATGTAGACAACGCCAAAGGTTAAACCGCTGAGTCTATTAACTCAAAGTTGGCACTCGTCCCTAGCATTAGTACTTCCGCTAACACTCTACTAAAGCTACTTTGTGACTTATAAAACTTCTTCTGGTCCCTTTTTCCATATTTAAATATTTTGCGTCTGATCACAATATTCTAAAGGCCAAGCGGTCTGAAACTCCAGGCGAAGCTCAAACGGGAATATTTGGTTAAAGTCAAGTCTACACACCGAACGTCGATATATTTCATGTGAGAAAAAACTTCAGAAGATGGGTGTAGCCGTCCAGGATCAGGTATCCACGGAAGAAATAGTTTTAAAACCCAGCTAGTCTGAACCACTTCTTGGTAAAGCTTCAACCAGTAAAAGGAAAGCTTCAGAAGAGATGAGACGAATAGGATACAGACTTAGGATAGAAAACTGATGGCTGTTTATCAAACTTAACTAGGTAATATTCTGGCTCTACAAGAACAAACTTAGCATTTTAAGAGCTAGTTGATCCCACAGCCCAATAGTTAGTTGACTCAAGCCCCACATCAAACCATCGGTGAATATTACAACTAACTGGTCCACCAAAACCTTGAATCTTGCCTCTAACATTCCTCGCGAGTTAACTGCAATACCATTGGCCTATTTTCGAAGGGATCAAGAGCACGATTAACTAAAATTAGATATCTTAACTTCATCGTCCTAAATATTTCATAACCACAGTACGCACTACTCATAAAGTCAGTTCGTGTAAGATATTGTGGGACCACTGTGCCCAATTTCCTACCACCTACTTGGGCTTATGTTTGAGGAAAAAATCACATATTTCAGGGTCAGATCCTTGGGTGTTTTGTAAATCCAAAAATAACCTTATGGAGATACTGCAATTTGCTAGTAATGAGAAAATTCCCAAAGCGCCTTGAACAAACAAAAAAAAGGTTTTTAATAGACTCTCATACTTTTGAAAGTTCAGAGGGAAAGTCCCACACGCGCTGTCGTGGAGCTCCAACTTCATTATTTCATTTGATTACTTTTCGAGTTCATGCAACTGATAAAAGTTTGCCATTAATAGTACTGTATAGTTGTTGTTGTATTATTGTAATTAAGTTTACCTTGACGTCTGGAATATGCTCTATAAAAGTGCCTCAGAATAGTATCGGTAGTAACATTTAGCAATGCGAGTTTTAGTAGCACTTTGTTTATTGGCAGTGTTTTGTGGAGTCCATGGCCAACGTGTGGGAACATTTGAAAGCTGAACTTTCAAAAGTATGAGAGTCTATTAAAAACCTTTTTTTTTGTTTGTTCAAAGCGTTTTGGGAATTTTCTCATTACTAGCAAATATGCGATTTTTTCCTCAAACATAAGCCCAAGTAGGTGGTAGGAAATTGGGCACAGTGGTCCCACAAGATGTTCCACGAACTGACTTTATGAGTAGTGCGTACTGTGGTAATGAAATATTTAGGACGATGAAGCTAAGATATCTAATTTTAGTTAATCGTGCTCTTCATATCCGTAATCCTATCCATCGCTGTGATTAGCTTTGTAAATTTTCTCCAAATATCAATTTTTCCACAAAAATCGGATATAATAATTAAAACCAATTATTATTGTTCACTGGTCTCGAGCTTGCAAATTTTACAAATATAAGACCGTAGAAACCAAAAAACAAAATAAATAAATAAATAATGAGATATCTTCACCAAATTCGACATGCGTACTTATTTGGGTTCAGAATAGATTGGTATTGAAAATGGGTAAAATCGGACCATAGCCATGCCCCTTTTTCGATATCGAAAATTTCGAAAATTTCGAAAAACGGGTTAATTCAATATCAGAAGCAGCTACAATGATAAAATTTGCAACATGTATTGATTTAGATGTTCTAAGGCCGATTTTATCACATTTTTTTAAAAGGGGCGTGGCACCGCCCACATATATTTGAAGAAATTTTAACATTTTGACTCTTAATAACTTCAGAACAGTTTGTGCTAGTATAACGAAATTTTGTAGAGGGCACACTATTGTTGTGTTAAATTCAGATACAGAAAATAAACGAAATCGCTTCACAACCACGCCTACTTTTTCATAAAAGTTATATTGAAAGGAGGAGGAAATATTGAAAAGTCCATATCTAATTAACTGATACCGCTATAATAATATAATTTGGTACATACATCAACTTTCATATTCTTAACATTATTTTTGCAAAATTTTGGAAAGTGGGCGTGGCACCGCCCACTTATGAGTCAAGCAATTTTCAAATTCGACTGCTAACAACTTCGGAATGGTGTGAGATAGGTTTACGTAACTAGGTACCAGGCATGTTATGTTTATGTAGAGTACTACCACAGAAAATAAGAGAAATCGGTGAACGACCACGCCCACTTTTGGACTAAAGTTCTCTAAACGAGAGTTAGGAAACCGGAATATGCAATATCTGTTTAACTGATAAAGATATAATGCTAAAATTTAGTACACTCATTCACTTGATGATGTTATTAGTGATGTTTAAAGGCTTTTTGGTAATATTTTGGAAAATGGGCGTGGCACCGCCCACAAGTGAATAAACAAAATATCAACATTTCACTATTAACAAGCCACTGTGAAAGTATCATAAAGATCTGCATGAAAACTGATCTTCAAATAGGGACAAACAACATAATAAAATCCGTGGGCGTGCCACCACCCACTTGTTTAAAATTATGTAAATATTGATTAATGGACACATATATCCGTATATCAAAAATTTCACAAAATACGTTAAAAGTTATGGGCATGGCACGCTTTCTTTTCCAAAGTTATATATAGGACATGGTATAACCCTTGAAAAGATCGATTCAGTACTTTTGGCTCATGTAAGCGGTTAAAGCTTTATAAGCAAGGAGCGTGGCCGCTCCCACCAAATTCGCTATTGTTTAGGCTCGGCATAGATTGGTTTTTAAAATGGGCGAAATCGGATGAAAAACACGCCCCCTTTTTCTGAAAACTAACGCTGGGTATTTAATGTTCGGTTCACCCGAACTTAGACTTCCTTACTTGTTAACATTTCATTTATTGCAGTGCTTTAGGATATACAATATTTCTGGTTTTCCCATCTTTGGTATAAACAAATAAATTTGTTGGATGTCCGACTCAAAAAACGGATCTTTTTAACTCAATGAGTATGACAAAACCGATATGCGCTGCTGAGCAGATGTATAGCTAGTATTTATTTAGTTCTATCCTATTCTATTTAGACTGTCTTTAAACATTGCTGTACACACTTTAAATTGTGTATAAATTGCAATACAAACCATAAAAAATGAGGTGCATTCATTAAGATTAATGAACATATGTACGTTAAAATTGCACTAAAGCAAATACATTCAGAAAGAATAGAAATATTATTTAGCTTGTAGTCTTGGAACTGCCCACTTTTCAAAAAATTTACATTTATAGCTTCGGTCATACTTAACAAAGCTTTTAACGTATTGGGAAAGTTTAAAAGAGATCGACCATAAACTTTGGACATTATTGAAGTACAAACAAAACACAAAATATTTGGTCGTGGCACCGCCCACTTTTCCAAAATTATATAAATCTTGACCGAATGACACACATATCCAAAAATCATTAATTTAGATCAATTACATTCAGAGTTATAAGAATTTAAATTTGATATAGCCTAAGGGCGGGGCAGCGCCCACTTTTTCAAAAATAAATTATTCGTGACCAAATTACAAACATATCCAAAAATCATTAATTTAGATCAAATATATTCAGAGTTATGACGAATCGAAAATTTATATAGCCTTGGGCGTGGCTCTGACCACTTTTCCAAAAATATATATATAGTCATTTTCGTGGGGATTAATTCCTTTTTTTTCGTGGGGATTCTGTAATTTTTAGTGGGGAAAGATTCATTGAGAAATTGGTGGGGCTTAAGTCATTTTGCCCGGTGGGGCTTAATTCAGTGGGGGCTAATTCATACACCCGCAAACAAAACGTCCAGAAGACTTTCTCTCAAATATTTCAGAACTTCTTTTCTACACTCTTTCGTCACAGTCCCTTGGGCATTAACTGCTAGATATATCACGAATTATCATTGTTGTTGTATGTGAACAAAATCAAACAGGCACTACATATAAGATTAAGCGTGCAACAGCGTAATTGCTTACGAGTACCTACTCGCTTAATTGCTTTCAAAGTTCATGCAAAAGCTTATTTGAAAATGATTAGAAATTAATAGACTTCAGTTAGATTATTGTTGTTGTGTTTGAAGTCTATAAAAGCTCATCTATCCTTCATTTTTCACACATTTAAGTTTTAAACAATGCGTCTGCCATTTGTTTGTGTTATAGTCCTATTATCACTTCTACTGGGATCATCAGCACATTACTCAGGCGGTAGCAGATCGAAAGCAGGCTCATGTAAATATAAAGCTACAGGCGGCGATGTTCTTGGAGATAGCAGTCAGGGCGAAAAAGGTAAATTCCTTCCCTGCTCTAAAGTGCGCGGTATACCTATACAGTGTATACCGGATGAAGGTGCTTTTGGCGACTATGATGCATTGGGAGGTCCTATTGGAGATGGAGAAAATGGGTTCGCTAGAAGCTCATATGAATAAATTTTTCTTGTTTCTGAGTTTGAAAGCTGAAAAATAAAATAAAAACACGTCAATACTGTTTAAGTACTTTCAACTAGTTTTATTTGCTAATGTAGCCGACTTTTTTTTTGGAAAGCACTAAGCGACTTATGCATGAAAAAAAAAATAAACGTTGTTTAAAGTTGTGATACTTAAATGGGAATGTGAATCCTAAAAAGTGCTTCTATTAAAAGAATACAACTGGAGAAGAATATGTGGTTGATCTCTAACACCTCAAGAGCACATTTCTATATGAGGAAAGGTGGCGTGGTACCTCCAATGAAAATGTAGTTTTTTAATGTAAATATTGGTGTAAATGTTTTAATTTTTTTATTTACGCTTCTCCTCCAAATTAAAAAAAAATTTAAAACTCATATTTTTTTTATTTTTGTAACATAGTTTTGGAGTATACCCAGTTGGGTTTTTTCCCAAAAAAAAACTTTATAATTTTTAATTTTGTTATTATTTATCCCAAATTTAAAAAAAAAAAAAACAAATACAATGTAATGTTTTTTTATTTTTTTTAATTGGTTTTGAGTATACCCAGTTACTTTTTCAAAAAATTTGTTTAATTTTTAATTATATTATTATTCAAGCTTCTCTTCCAAATTTGAAAAGAATGTAACACAATTTTTTTATTTCTGTTACATTGTTTTCTGTGTATACCCAGTTGCGTTTCAAAAAAAAAAAATTTTAATTTTTAATTTTATTATATCCAATTCTAAAAAAATACAGTACAATTTTTTTATGTAACATTGTTTAAGAGTATACCCAGTTGTGTTCTTAAAAAAAAATGTATAATTTCTCATTTTATTATTATCCAATTCTAAAAAAATACAGTACAATTTTTTTTTTCTGTAACATTGTTTTTGAATATACCCAGTTTCCCTTTTCAAAAAAAAAATTTTATAATTTTCAATTTTATTATTATCTATGTATGTATGTATGTATATAACTTTCCCCTACAAATTTAAAAAAATTATACAATTTTATTTTTATATTTATATGTTATTTATTTCTATAACATTCTTTTTGAGTATACCCAGTTGCATTTTTAAAACAAATTTAATAATTTCTAACTTTATTATTATTCAAGCTTCCCATCCAAATTAAAAAAAAAATATACACCAAATTTTTTTCTATTGCTCTAACATTGTTTTTGAGTATACCCAGTTGTGTTTTTAAAAAAAAATTTATAATTTTTAATTTTATTATTATTAAACTTTTCTCTAAAAATTAAAAAAAAAATACAATGCATTTCTTGTTGCTTTTGTATATACCCAGTTGCGTTTTAAAAAAAAATTTATAATTTTTACTTTTATTATTATTAAACTTTCCTCAACAAATTTAAACAAAAATAAGAAAATAATTTTTTTTTATTTCTGTAATATTGTTTTTGAGTATACCCAGTTTCCTTTAAAAAAAAAAATTTATAATTTCTATTTTTATTACTATACAAGCTTCCCCTATAAATTAAAAAAAAAATATACAAGTTTCTTTCTTTTTAGTTATCTAACATTGTTTTTATTATACCCAGTTGCGTTTTTCCAAAAAAAAAAAATATTGGCTCAAACGGCCTTTTTACGAGTTGTCTGATCTCTTCATAATGCTTTCGGTGATGTATACTCACTTTCAGGTTAAGCAGACCTTTTTTAAGAAATTATTTATTTGGAAATAGGATTTCATTGTGGCCTTGTACTTTGGAGAGAATTTAGTTGGTGACAATGTCATAATCCTCCCTCCACTTCAATACAATCATCTATTAAGTCGTGTACCACAATAGATAACAAGTTTCGGTCTCACTGGAGCTTCATTGAGAAGTCTTAATTAAGTCTAGTTTTAATTTCAGCCCAACTTTGTGACTGTAAGCAAGACTATAAAAATTTAGCTCGCAACCCGTATACCCACTAGATATTGAACTTCGAAAATGCGGCTTGTACTAACACTTGCATTCGTTGCAATTTATTTGACCTTCAGCAATGGTGGGGAGACTTTCTCGCCTAAAGAAAACCTTCAAACTGACACGTCGGCATATGCAAATGATAGCAAAGAGGCATACGCGGGTGGGGAAGGCGATGCCGCAGTTGGTGGCGGTGTTCAAGCTGGAATGAAAGGAAATGCCGCAATAGGCGGTCCATTAGGCGGATTTGGAATCAAAGGTGGACTGCGAGGTAGTGCGCGTGGTGTTGGCGAACATGCTAGAAATGGCTCAACAGTAGGAAGTACAGGCGGTACAGGCATCAGTGGTGAGGTAGAGGCTAATATTGGCGGCGAAGCGGGAATAACTTGCGTCATAGAAGGTAGCGCTGATAGTATGGGAGAGGTAGACTTTAAAGTAGCCAGGGGCAGTGAAAAGCTCGATGGCAAACTGCCAGCTGGTTTGACCTGCAAGTTTCGTGGTCGCATATTTAAGGTTGGTGGCACTTCGGGAATTGGTGGAAAGGCAGCAACTGATCTTCGAAGTGATTTAAGTAAGTTGCGAGAGCGCAGATTGTACTTATTGAACACGGTGAGAAATCGTGCGGGTGTTGTTGGTGGCAAGTAAACAGCACCCGTTATGTAAGCAAATGAAAGTTCTGAAATATATATTTTTGAGTAAATAAGTTTGCAAATGTGTTTTGAGTCAAATAAGTTTCTGGGGACGTTGTAGCTTATAACGAACTTTTATGGGAAGAAATGTTTCAGAGAACAAATTGATAAGATCGTTTAAGGACCACGCCCACTATTGTATAAGATTTTTTGGAAGGATCGAAGAAACTCGAAAAAACTAAAACTTAGAAAATGGGCGAAGTCTCTTCTCAAATGAATCCGATCTTCGTTCTATTGTAAAGCTTCTAGAGGCGTCCATGTAGGGCCAAAATTTGTTTAGGGCATTGAGGGAGCTTTTCAAAATGTCTTACCGGCAGCTATCGGAAAAGGCTTAGTAAGCTTTTGAGCCGAGGCGGCAGTTGCAATCTTTATCAAGAGGCTCTTTCATAAAAAAAGATTTTCACAGCTGAGTAGGTAGGCGCTGGGGTTCAAAGAAGAGTACGCCTTAGGTTGGTATCATATCTCCTTCTAAGGGTTGTTAACGACTTGCACCAGCAACTCGAACATAGAGTCTCTCAAGTAGTAGCCCATGCTGAAGATACTGACAATGAGGACAATCCTCGTCAGTGGAAAATTTCTAAATGTAATGGCGCGCATTCTGCAAGGATAACTTGATATTCTGACTAGGTGGACCGAATCTAGCGACTGTCCACTCAATTGAAACAGGTTCTCTACGCGAGAATTTATGCGAATTCGGAGTTCGAACTACACTCTATTGAAGAGTAACAAGAAAACTTTGTTTTCTTCGTACTGCTGTAGATGGTCAATTGGCAAAAACTGGAGACTACCTCCAAGGGTGGTGAACTGGCTTTCCGAATACCCGATCATTGTAACGTCTTCCAAGGTACTGGGTGCGTTCGATGTGCGCTCGATGGTCGTGTCTAAATATGGTGAGATAAAAATTATCTGGGTGTCAGGCCATTACGACTTAGCCAGAGGTACCCGTGAACCGGACGTAGCTGATTAAAGGGGGCGCTCGATACCCTGGAGTATACTTTTAGAAAGGTAAGCCTAGGATGTGCTAAGTAAACACTAGCCTGACATCACTTCTGGCCTGTTGTAGATGTTAGACAATCTTCGGAACTACTAAGGTTCACATAGGACCATATCTCCATGGGGATCACTTTCCCCAACACTGCGCAAAATCTTCGGAGAGTTTTTTTAGTCGTTAACAACAAAACTGAGTTCAGAACAGGGCATAGTCTGGGTGCCTAGTATTTCGAAGTTTCCAAATTTTTTTTTTTTTTTTTTTCAAAATATCCGGTTCTGTCGTCCATTTCGGATCTTCTATGCAGCACTAATGTGAATTAAAAAAATGTATCTTTCGTACTATTTGAAGCCTTCTGACGATAATAGCGCGACGACTTGCCCCCTCACCAAGGCACGTGGAACATGAACTCACATTTCATGAACTCGATTTATGGCTTACAGAGTTCATGATTTGGTTTTGTAGTCAACTGATAAGAGCTTTTGCTTTCATTTGTTGTTGTTTAGTTTTAATTAAAATTTCACTTGAGACCTAGTATGAAGTCTATAAAGTAGGGTCTTGCTGTCATTATTCGAAGTAATTGAGTTTTGGTCATGCGATTGTTAGTGCTATTGAGCTTAGCTACGGTTTATTTCGCCTTGAGCAATGGGCAAAATACAGGGGCGAGAGGAGGAAAAACTTTCGATAAGTTTGCAGTAACTTTCCTAAAAAATTATATCAAATGTATTGAGAAGAGAGATAATAGCACAGCAGCTTTACTGAGACAGTATTTGCCAAAGGAAACGTCAGGGAATGAATCAAGTAATGAAGGAAATGAGTCGACAGGAAATTCGAATACAGGCGCTGGGGGTGCAACAGGAAATTCGAATACAGGCGCCGGGGGTGCAACAGGAAATTCGAATACAGGCGCCGGGGGTGCAACAGGAAATTCGAATACAGGCGCCGGGGGTGCAACAGGAAATGAGAATGGAGACACTGGGGCTGCAACAGAGAACGAGAATGGTGCCACTGGGGGTGCAACTGGAAATGAGAATGGAGACACTGGGGCTGTACCAGAGAACGAGAATGGAGCCACTGGGGGTGCAACAGGGGACGAGAATGGAGCCACTGGAGATTCAGCAGGGGGCGATGATGGAGCCACTGGGGGTTCAACAAGGAGTTTAGGTGGACCACGAAATAAGTCGCGCAGCCGCGGTGGTACCGGAGGATTGGAAAAAGGTAAGGGAGGCAAACCGAAGACTCGTGGTGGTCGTGGAAAAAATGCTGGAATCGGTGATGAAGATGGCGATAATGACAAAGAGAATGAAGATGAGGATACCGGAGGATTGGAAAAAGGTAAAGGAGGCAACCCGAAGACTCGTGGTGGTCGTGGAAAAAATGCTGGAACCGGTGAGGAAGATGGCGATAATGACAAAGAGAATGAAGATGAGGATACCGGAGGATTGAAAAAAGGTAAGGGAGGCAAACCGAAGACTCGTGGTGGTCGTGTAAAAAATGCTGGAACCGGTGATGAAGATGGCGATAATGACAAAGAGAATGAAGATGAGGATACCGGAGGATTGAAAAAAGGTAAGGGAGGCAAACCGAAGACTCGTGGTGGTCGTGGAAAAAATGCTGGAACCGGTGATGAAGATGGCGATAATGACAAAGAGAATGAAGATGAGGATACCGGAGGATTGAAAAAAGGTATGGGAGGCAAACCGAAGACTCGTGGTGGTCGTGGAAAAAATGCTGGAACCGGTGATGAAGATGGCGATAATGACAAAGAGAATGAAGATGGGGATACCGGAGGATTGAAAAAAGGTAAGGGAGGCAAACCGAATACTCGCAATGGTCGTGGAAAAAATGCTGGAACCGGTGATGAAGATGGCGATAATGACAAAGATAATGAAGATGAGGATAATTCTGACGATCAAGAAAAGCAAACCGCAAGCTTCATTAGAAAACCTGAAAATAACTCTAAAGCCAAAGGTTCTGGGAGCAACAAGAAAGTACCAAAACGTAGAGGAGGAGAATCAAAGAGATCTATTGACGGCAATAGGTCACTAGGCGGTAATACTGGACGTAATGCAAAAGGTGATAATGAGCTAGATATCAATGAAGAAAACGGGGAAGATGAGGATAGCAATGAGAACACCGCTGGGAAAGCGATAAATGGTACTGACACAGGACGAGGGAGGTCACGAAACACTGGCGGCAACAAGAAGAAAAAGCCTACTAAGCGTGGTGGGTCAAAAGGTGCTTCGCATAACGGTAAGAAGAGCTCTGGTAAAAAAAGAGGAAATACTGATGATTTAGCTGGATCTGATAGGAGTTTTGTAGGTGAATCCGATGGAGACACCACTTGTGATGCCAACTCTGGAAGGGATCTCTTGGTTTTAATGGTACCAGTTTCGATAACATTGGAAGGTGGACAATCTGAGCAGCAGAAGGGTGGTAAAAAACCAAAAAATTATTATGACATTTTTAAAAAGATTGAAGAAAAAATAAACTAACTTTAAGGTGTGCATTAGGGTGTACTTGATTTGTATTGAAAATATGATTCTGCTAGTCAAAAGGAAAGTGAAGAAACTTTTGGTCGAAATCAGTGACTGACCTGTGATGAGCTAAAAATCTTGACTGGGTGGAATATCGTGTGGGTTCTAGACTATTTCAGGTGGTTGGATATCAATGGCGGGGTCACCATACCGATATCTGATTGATCTGTCTACTCAGTGTAAAGTTCATTTAGAGTCGGCCTATGGTTACGCTGCTCAAACGGTAGGGTGATGTGGTGCTGGATCTCATCATAGTATTTACAGAGGTGCTTCCTTATGACTCGTTGGAGCACTTGAGTCTCTTGGAGGTGAGTTTAATTTTATTTCAACTTCCATGAATTCAGTCTAACTCCTTTGTCTCCCCGAACTCCTGTCTCACAAGTCTTTTGTGTTTAATTTTCTTATTTCAACACGCATTTCCCAAACCCCCGCCCCCCCCAAAGAGTGACGAACGTGCTCACTGCATTCGTTTGTGGAAATCATTCCGCTTTACTACGTAAATATTTCCTTTAGACATTTACTACTCGTCTGCTTGCTGACCAAAAATGTCCAACGAGCTCGCCTTGACACACGCTGCATGGTAAGTTCTCGTTTTGTTTGTTCTTTTGTGCACTTTGTGACGTACGAGTTGGACGTGTAGACAGCAATTGGTGCGCACTGTAAATTGATTTGAGCTCTAAAATGATAAACAACAACAACAACAAAAAGGAGAAGAAGTATTAGCTTTCTTTGGAAGTTAAGTTGGCTTCGGTGTGGAGTTGTCCACTTTACAGGACTCGCACAGTCCGCACTAACTGTTGGACATGTGTGTGCTGAGCTCTTCAGTGGCAATAATTTCTCGTTGGAGCTGTCACGTTGTGTTACGTGCTCACATCGTTTTTGGTGAACTTACCTGCGTGCTGACAAAGGTTTCTTGGCGCTTTGCTTGCTTGGTCTTCTATTGCTTATGGCTCAAATGTATTATTGTTCTGAAGTCGTAAATATTTGCTGTCAACATACGGTAAACAACGACACACCGGACTGCGGACTTTTCTCTTTGATTTATTATTGCAGTTATTGGTTAATTTGATATTTGGTTGACAATTAAATTTTTGCTATTTTTGGCGGCCGTTTAAAGGAAATATTTTATTTACTTTGAGGTTATGTGATATTTCAAAATGTGTGATACTAAAAAATCAACAGACCTGTTCAGTAATGATTACTAATGCTTTGATTAATTATGTTTTGGGATAAGACTGATTATGCTTTTTTTCAGTTTTTAATGATTATTTTAAAAAATAATAAAAAAAAAAATAATAATAAAATAGTTCAAAATAATCAAAAAAATTTATTTTTGATTACTTTTCATTACTTTTTTTCGTTTGTGATTCTTTGTAAACATTTTTGGCAGGCAATATAATAAAAAAAAATACAAAAAAATATATGTATATGTATATATTCTAAAAAAAATTTAAATAATCGAAAGTAATGTTCATAACTGTTTTTAATTATTTTTTGGTTTTTTTTAATAACAACATGAAAAGATAAAAAAATTAAAAACAAATAATATTTAAAATAAGCAAAAGTAATCAAAAGTAATGATTACTAATCGCCATTACTAAACTGAGCAATGGAATATTTCTTTGGGTATCAGAACTGTCAAACTCTTAATCGGAATACGATATTAAATGATTATATGACTCTTTCAAATCAAAAACAAAAAAAAAAAAATTAAGAAAAAATCTCATGTAAACAAAAAATCCAAAAAAAATAAAAAAGAACAAAAATAATCAAAAATTCAGTTTTTAATTACTTTTCATTACATTTTTTTCGTTTCTGATTATTTTTTGGATATTTTTGCAGGTAAATATAATAAAATGTTAAAAAAAAATAAAAAGTAATAATAAAAAAAAAAATTTAAATAATCAAAAGTAATCATCATAGTTTTTGATTATTTTTTGGTGTTTTTTAATAATATGAAAAGATAAAAATAAAAATTATAAAATACTGAAATAAAATAATAAAAAATTTAAAATAAGCAAAAGTAATGTTTAATAATTGTAATTACCAGCGGAGCGAATGATTACTTCCTTGTATATCAGACGTATCAAATGCCCATTAAAATTTGGTATCAGTTGATTCTATGACACTTTCAATACAAAAAATAAAAATTTGGAAAACATAAATAAAATCTAATAGAAACAAAAAATCAAAAATAATAAAAAAAAACTAAAATAATCAAAAATTAATTTTTTGATTACTTTTCATTACCTTTTTTCGTTTTTGATTAGTTTTTGATCTCTTTGCACTCTAATAGATATAATAAAAAAAAATATGAATAAAAAATAAAAAAAAAATTGAATAATTAAAAGTAACATCAAAAGACAAAAAAATTAAAAAAGATTATTAAAAAAAATTAAAATAACAAAAGTAATCAAATGTAATGATTAATAATCGTAATTACTAACGGTACGATGGATTATGATTATTTTGCATTACTTTTTTGGCATTGTTGCAGACAAATATGAGAAAATGCCCCAAACTATCAGAATAATACCAAAAATTAAATAGTCAAACAATAAATTAATTTTTTAGTAACTTCAGATTTTTGATAACAATTAAAATAATCCTTTAATCTATTTTTTAATATTTTTTGATTATGTTGGATATTTTTGCAATGGTTTAAAATTAGTAATTTTAGATTTTTAAAAATAATTAAAATAATCATTATTGATTGAAAAAGCTATCCAATCGATAACAGGTCTGATATCGAGTTCCCGGTTATATAATTGTAAAAACTTTCAAAGCAAAAGGTCGTATAACACATCTCAGTACTGCGAAGTTACATCCGCTGAGAATAATGTGGAGTACCAGCAAGATAAGCGGGTTTGATTTTTAGTAAAATATATAGCTTCTGTCCACTTCAGTATGCCAGCGGGTTTTAAAAATTCCCGAAAATTGTGTAACACACAAATTATATAAAAAACAAAGAATACTAATGAATATTATTATACAAATATTTATTATGCTATTTTATTTTTTTCGAATGTTTTAAATTAAAATTTAGTTTGCTTTGTTTTACTATTGTGATGTCAAAACAGCTGATCGTTTGACAGATTTAACAGAACAAGTCAGCTGATTATAATGTGTAACTTTGACTGAGAGACAACTCTATTTTGTGCTCTCAGTAGTTATAGAATGGATTGACAGTCACTTCTTACGATTTCTGACTACTCCGCTCATCATTAGCTTGCTTAACTCACAAAGAGAAATAAAAGGGGAGGCGAGATGAGACGTTGACAGATGTCCAGCTAATGACTACTGACAACTGTTTATGGTTTTCACTCGCCAGCTACAATAAAAACAGTGCGGTAAACAAGTTGACATTAAAAAATTTCGATCTTTAATTATATCAATAGCTCATAATAGAAACTCGTATCGTAGAATCTCATTTTTACTAAGCCAAATAACTGGTTTTAAAAATAATCTTAAACTACTATTTATTCATTTACAACGTATTAATAATATCTTGGCAATTTATTACTTTCGAACGTCTAACTAAGCTCTCTTAAAACCTAATGAAATTGTAAAAGCTTGAGCTCATCGGCCGTAGCCTGTTTTGTGACCGCCTGATGATGCTGATGCTGATGAGGATGCGGATGCGGATGCTGAGCTAGATGAGCTGCTGCCATAGCCACCGACTCCACCAGCAGATCCAGCGCTATGCCCACCACCGCCATAACCACCTGGAGCACCACCATAGCCTACATGTCCACCAGCTCCATATCCACCACCAGGAGCTCCACCATAACCACTATGACCACCACCGCCATAGCCGCCAGTAGCGCCACCATAACCACCAGCAGCTCCACCATAACCACTATGACCACCAGCACTGTAGCCACCAATTCCTCCGCCATTACCACCAAATATTCCAAATCCGCTTCCAAAGCCACCACCTAGGCCAAGGCCAAGTCCTAATCCGGAGCCACCACCGCCATTTCCGTAACCCGAACCACGACTACCGGAAGTACCACCACCTAATCCGCCGCCTAGTCCAAGGCCTAGTCCTAATCCGGAGCCACCACCGCCATTTCCGTAACCCGAACCACGACTACCGGATGTACCACCACCTAATCCGCCGCCTAGACCAAGGTCAAGGCCTAAGCCAGCGCCGCCACCAACACCGCCACCACTATGAGCTTGTCCACCATAGCTACCGGCACCAGCAGAAGCGGATCCGCTGGCTGTTGAAGAGCTTCCGCTATTTGATCCCTTGGGGCCACCAGAATATCCACCGCTCAGTCCAGCATCTCCAAACTCTACATTACCGAAACCAATGCCAGCCGAGCCGGCATTTTCACCTGCATTACTTCCTTTTCCTCCACCATATGAGCCAGAACTTCCAGAGGCACCGTTACCTGCACCAAATCCACCGCCGGATACCCCACCGAAATTTCCGCCATTTGCTCCATGCTGGCTATCGGCTGATCCATGTCCGCCAGAGCTGCCTTTTCCACCACCATAACCACCGGCACCAATTGAATCACCAAATCCGCCTGCACTACCAGCTCCTAGGCCTCCGCCTCCAGATACCGAACTACCTCCATAGCTCCCGGAACCGCCAGCTCCACCTAGTCCGCCACCAATGCCTAGGTTGCCACTAGCTCCAGTTTCTTGTCCACCTCCAAATATCGCCGAACCAGAGCTACCAGCTGTTGTAGATCCATGAGCTCCTGCAACGGTGAGTCCACCCGCGCTGCCCTTAGCGCCACCATAGCTACCACCAGAGCTTGCACCACCTGCTGCTGTAGAAGATAAATGGCTATCGGTTGATCCATGTCCGCCAGAGCTGCCTTTTCCACCACCATAACCGCCACCGCCAATTGAACCACCAAGTCGGCCTCCGCTACCAGCTCCTAGGCCTCCGCCTCCTGATGCTGAACCACCTCCATAGCTGCCGGCACCGCCAGCGCCACCTAGTCCGCCACCAATGCCTAGGTTGCCACTAATTCCAGTTACTTGTCCACCTTCCAATGTCGCCGAGCCAGAGCTACCAGCTGTTGTAGATCCATAAGCACCTGCAGAGCTATGTCCATCAGCGCTACCATAGCCAGCACCAGCGCCTGCACTACCGGCTCCTATACTTCCTCCGATTTCGCCGGCACTTGAGGCTCCCGTTGAGGCCGGTCCAATACCATGACTACCATAACTACCGTGACCCTCTTTACCACCAACTCCAATACCAATATTTGCTCCCAGTTCGCCTCCATGCCCACCGGCTCCTCCTTTTCCTCCACCATAGCTGCCAGCACCGACTATTTCGCCTCCTGAACCGTAACCTCCTTCAACACCGCCTGCACTTGCACTTCCAGCTGATGACGAGCCAGCACCATAGCCACCGGCGCCACTACCACCTCCTTGCCCTTTACCGAATACAACACCACCATGTCCGCTACCTCCTAGTGCGCCAGCACCACCAAGTCCACCTTCCACACTTGCTCCTAGTCCACTTCCAATACCGACTCCACCCGAACCGCCAGCTGAGGTGGAACCATATCCACCAGAAGCACCTTTACCGCCTGCATATCCACCGGCTCCAAGTCCACCTCCTACACAAACTCCACCGGAACCACCAGCTGAGTTGGAACCATATCCACCGGATGCACCTTTACCACCTGCATAACCACCGGCTCCACCCGAACCACCAGCTGAGGTGGAACCATATCCACCAGAAGCACCTTTACCACCACCAAATTCTCCGTTTCCTACTCCACCACCGATACCTGCATTCGCTCCAGCATCAGCGCTAGCTGCACTATTAGCCGCAGCAGAGTTGCTGCCACCTTTATCAGCACCGCCGACACCTCCGCCTATGCCGGCACTACTCGTTGCAGAACTACTAGCGAGTGAATCTCCTTTAGCGCCTCCATAACCACCGGCTGTGGCTGAAGCTGACGCACTAGCACTGCTACTGCTCCCCGAGTTCAGGCCCAACAAACCACCACCAAGCGCTCCTTTAGCGCCACCAAGATCCACTCCGAGACCACCACCTGCATTTAAGCCTAGACCGCCAGTAGCGCCGCTGCCGCCATGTTTAACGCCATAAGCTGAAAGAGCAAGAAAGAGAAAGAAAGCATTGTTATAGAAAGCTCGAGCGTTGTTGCTTTTATCACTTTAGCATCCTTACCGCTGCTCAAGGCCAAGTAAATCGTTATCAAACTAAACACTTCTAACACCCTCATGGTCTTCTACTCAATTGTTGCAAATAATCTGGGTAAACGCGCTTTTATGGATTTTGCTTCACGTTCCATTTCCATAAACTAAATTCTAAAGACATCAAATAAAAAAAGCAGAAAAAACACTCCCAGAGAGAAACGTTCACTTTGTTTTTTTTTTTTTTTTATCAATTTATAGCTGCGGCGAGAATAAAAAAAATTACTAATTGACTTGGGCTTAACCTATAATAATTCATCCATAACATTCGACATACTTCTGAGTAAAAATGTTTATGTCAATAAATTCAAACAACAAACATATTCATTGTATATATTTTTGCATATATTTAGGGGAACCTCTCCTCCCATTCAACCACAAATCACATATGGCCAGTTAATAGTCATCCATCTGATGAGTTCACTGATTAGTTTGCATATTTGTTAGGTAGAAATTTGAAATTTGTAACAAAAAACCGCCTCCCAATCATAAATAACAACAATAATTAAGTGCACCCTATAGTTAGTATAACCGACTAGAGATTGATTGGAGAAGTGCTAAAAATTGAATTCACATCAGAAGGAATTTCGGGTATGACTGTAGAATTCAATTACAGAAATTTTAATCTCGAGTCGTATTCAAACCAGAGATTAGAGAAGTAAGAAATTAAAGAATGGTGCTAGCTATTCAATCTACCACTAATCGATAACTAATTTTAGTGATTGTTGAAGGAAATCTCTAAAGATTCTGTGCTGCTTCTAGATAGGTCCGGAGATACCTACGATAAACATTGAAAATACGGAAATAATTAATTTAAATATCAAAACTAATTTTCATACAATCCCGAAAAACCCGAAAGACATTATGATTATACCTAGCCTAATAAGTAATGATTACTTATCGTAATTGACTACTCGGTTTGATTTATTTTTAGATTTTTTAATGATTTTTTTTATTCATCCCCAAAAACAATTAAAAAATAATCAAAATATTTCATCATTATCAAAAAAAAAAATATTAAGAAGAATCAAAAACAATCAAAATGTTTCATGATTATCAAAAACAAAATATTAAGAAGAATCAAAAATAATCAAAAACAATTAAAAAATAATCAAAATATTTCATCATTATCAAAAAAAAAAATATTAAGAATAATCAAAAATAATCAAAAACAATCAAAAAAGAATCGAAATATTTCATGATTATCAAAAAAAAATATTAAGAAGAATCAAGATTAATCAAAAACAATTAAAAAATAATCAAAATATTTCATCATTATCAAAAAAAAAATATTAAGAATAATCAAAAATAATCAAAAACAATCAAAAAAGAGCGATAATATTTCATGATTACAAAAAAATATTAAGAAGAATCAAAAATAATCACAAACAATAAAAAAATTAGTTTTAATTACTTTCAATTATTTTCACTTTTGATAATTTTTTTATAATTAGTAATTGCGAATTTCTGATAATAATTATAGTAATCATTTTTGATTAAAAGAGTCATATAATCAATGAGTGAGATGACAAACCTTATGCAGTCTCAAAAAAATTAAACCAATCTATTCGAATCACTGAACTAGTCCCGAAATAGTATTTGCATAGTCCCGAAAATAATTACGAATTTGCTAAAATAATTCTTACAAAGTCCCAAAAGTAGTCAAGGAGTACTAAAATTTTATATGACGTAATTCGGAATATTTAAAAATAATCTAGGTTAAATGACTCTCAAAAAATACGGTAAATAATACCAAAATCTTGAAATAATTTGCAAAAGTGCTGAAAATAGTAGCGAAAGTACAGAAATTATTCTGATAAAATACAACAAATAACCAAAAAAATTCTGTAATATTTATATTTTCGTTGCATTACTTCTTCAAACCGCAACCACAAATTTATTCTACCTTAAATCGTTTCCATACCTACTTGGTAATAATAGTCCGCAACGCACTCATCTGGCAGCACTCTTATTTTCTAGCCCAGCACTCTTCAGTGTGACGAATCGAATAGCCATTCGAAAAACATGTAGGGTATATTTATACGAGTACGTATGTATGTGTGTCTAATAACCTAAGCGCGCATAGTGCGATCACACACTTTATATGCCAAACTGGTTTTCGCAAAATTTATTATTATAATTATCACTTTTGTTTTGTTTTTTACGATCCCAAATTCGAGCGTAATACGAGTAGGTAGGTGGGTGTAAAAAAAAAATGATAAACAATTAAACAAGTAGACAGAAGTAAACATAAAAATCAAATTAACAATAGCCGGCAATGTGAGCAAGTCTCAATCGTACAATATTACAACAAAAAAAATTCAGTAATAAACAAAAGTGCAAAAATAAGCAACAAAATGTAACGAGCAATAGACGAATACCCTCAATAATATGTATGGAATGATGGAATGATGAATGATAACCTTTAGATGCTTTAGAGATGCGCACATGAAGCTCACTAGAGTTTTTTCAATGGTTAGAAGTTTTTTAAAGTTAGCTTTAGACATTTTTATTGGAAATGCGAGCTGGAAGCGGAAAAATCGATAGCTCTACAATCGATGAATCAATAATCGATAGCTCAATAATCGATTTTTCGTAGCTTTAAACGCTTTTTGTTGGGGATGTGAGCTGGGATAGGAAAAATCGATAACTCTATAATCGATACATCAATAGTCGATTAATCAATAATCTATAACTTGATAATCGATTTTTTTAAAGATATAATCCTATTTTTGAAAACCTGATTATTATATTAAAGGAAAAAATATTTTTTTCGTAAGCACTTAATCACACAAAATTAATATGAATTCTGAGAGCGAAAAAAAAAAACTTTTTTATTCAAATTTTTTCTGGAAACATGCTGTAAGACAATGAAGAAAACCCGTGGCACAATTTAAAAAAACATCGATTTAAAATGTTATAATCGATTTATTTAAAAGCGATGTTAAATAAAAATTCAAAAATCGATAGTAAAAAAAGTTTAAAAAAATCTTAAATACCCGAACCTACTTTTTAACATGAATCACGAAAGCAAAAAAAAAAATGTCAAAGAAGTAAGGAGAGCGATGTCTTCATCTGCATCTAAAGCTTTTCAGCTTTCGTGACATGAATACAAATATCCATTTGCACTGTCTAAACTTTACGTAAAACAAGTAAAACATTGACAGTTGAACAATCGGTTTCATGGAGGGTGTGTAACGCCGCAAGGATTTGCGTTATTGCGTTGATAGCGCAACAAATTTATGATTTCAATTTATAATTCCAAAGCTTAATGGAAAAGAGCTTATTTGTCGGCACAATTATATTTATGGTAGCTATATTTAAAATTGATCCAAATTTTTCGGTACTGACGAATGATATGAGTTTTAAACTAAAATTGAAGCACAATCTTAATGGACTCATCTCATCGTCTTGATCATTTCTTTGTGCTTTTTTCTTCATATATTTTTATTTCATAAACTTAGCAATAAAGTTATAATATTTCAATTTCATTAAGGGTATATATAAAGTATCAGATTTAATAAACACACCTGTCGCTGAGGTTGAACACATTCCCCCCAACTCTCAATCATTTGCAGTTCGATACCCAAAAGTGCCAGAGCAAAATGACTTTATTTTCTCTTCTAATATATTCCCAATTTTTTTTAAGCTAATTGCCAAACATTTTTAATTTTTTATCTTAATTGCCAAAAAATTGTATAACGAGGAAATCCATATATACCATATTTATGTACATTAGGGTGGCATAGTCCAAAATTGCAGCATATTCTTTGCAGAATATTGAGATTTGAGTAGTCAGTATTATTTTGAAAATTCACAGAAAAATCTCGATTTTGTAAATATTCGAAATTAAAGGAGGTTTGAGAAGTACGCACAAATATGGCACACCCTAATATCTGATTACGCTAAGAATATATTCTAATCACAACCATACGCGCTTGTTGTCGTTAAACGTGTGGTTTTACCATAATTTTCGTGCCATTTGTTTATTGCCTCTGACGTAGCAATTGATTAATTACTCATCGGAATATCTATCGAAAGATATATGCATACATATGTATATGCAAATATTTAGTCAAATTTATTAATATAACTTAATGAAATAGTTCCCAGAAAACAATAGAAAATCCCTGTGCTATTGGGCAATTAATTAATGACGCAGGCTGAAGAGAAAGTGCGGCTATCATTTAAAGTAGCACAGCGTTTGTGTAATTTTTGGAAGAATTTCTACGTTTTATGTGTTGACGTCACTCTTATTAAATTACGTATTTTTTTAGTAATAATATTAAATAGATTAAGATTGCTTAGATAATGAGACAAAAATTATGTTTAGGCTATGATTATTTTATGCTATCTATAATCTATACAATATTTTTGCTTTTACAACAATTGCTATAGCTCTGAGAGATTGTCTCTTAAAATTATCTATTAATTAGCTTATAATGTTCCAACAATAAAAAATTTAGTAGTTGTTATTTATTCCAAACATACATACCTGCAAATGTCTTTTTTTTAGCAAACCTGTTTCATAAGTGGTACCCTATAAAAAATTAGATTTATCTATCAATGTATATACATTTCTGTGAGACACTTTGCTGTTTTATGAGATATAAGAGTTTTTTTACTAAAAAGCCTATTATATATACATGACTTTTCGTATCTATATCCAAGTATTCAACATTTCGTATTTCAATGAGCAAACAAATCAATCTTGTTGCAATTTTTTCTCATAACACTAATTCTTACTAGGTATCATAAAAGTTGTATAATTAATATTTATTTACAAGCATTTTTTCTTTTTTTTTTTTTCGAATGTTATGTAATAACTGCTCTTAATATTTGTATATGTAATTTAATTGATTAATTATGATACTCGAACATTTTTTGAATAATTAAATTTGTGTTCGATTAATGAGAATTTATTTCCTTTTCAAATTTATTACTAGGAATAATCATATTAAGCAAAATTTCACTTTGACTAAAATGTTTGAAGAATTGCTACTAAAGATGTTTAATAAAAAATTTTAAATAATTTTTTCTTATAAATTCATCAAACAAAAAATTTTATTTCCCAACACACTATAGGTGTCAGTCCTAAATGAGAGATCGTTTATGAGGCCGAAATGAGGGTATTTTCCTTTTTCCGATGGTCGTCCGATATGAGCTTGATTCCACATATTGTATTAGATTGAATAAGAGTCATATAGGACACCTTTTTTCTCATAAACGGTACTTAAATATTAATCCTCGTTAATCGCAATTAATCAAAAATTTTAAATCAAATTGAAATTTTGATTAATTTGATTAATACTAGGATTAAATTTGAAAACAAAATAAATCCTCATTAATCGAACACAAAATTTAATCCTTATCGATTAATTTTTCTAAAAATGTTCGATTAAAATAATTAATCAATTATTACAAAAAAAAAAACAAAAAATTATATTTGATTATCAATAATTAAGTTTAATAATCACAACACTTAAGTTAAACTTAACTTACCCCTATAAAATTTGTGTGGATATTTCGATTTAAAATGGTGTTTTTACTTTTAAAATAAATATGTTGATTTGATTAAACATTTTTAAATTTTGAAAGCTCTTTTTTTAATTCCAATTATATTTAAAATATATTTTTTTAAAGAGTTTTGTGAAAATAACTACAAACATTAGTTAAAAGATTTAACAAGTATTTTTTTTTTAAATTTAATTAAATTGTTATTATCATATTTTTAAAAAAGTGTATATTTACCAGATTTTTTGGTGGTGAAATACTTTTTTATTATATTACATTCTATCAAGAATGTGACCTATGACAATTTTCATTGGAAGTAATACCATTTATTGTTGTTTGTAATTTATAAAATTTATATTGTATTGAACAATTTTTAATTTTTTCCAAAATTTGTATTTACTTGAATTTTTACAGATGTTCTGTGCTCTATTTTTAATATTAAAATTATTTTATACTAGACCTTGCCCGTGGATTCCCCCCCCCACCCCCCAATTTCTAGAAAAAAATATACAATGTATGTAAATAAAACAAACTAATTTGTTTAACCTTATAAACCTCCTTCCGAATTTCAGTGGTGTTAATACTTCCAGAAATATGGACCATAAAGTGGTCCATTCTTATGGGAGGTATCACGATATCTGCTTTCATGCAGATATTAGGGATTAATTCCAAATAAACTCTAACCAAATTTCAGTGGTCTATCCTAAATATTTCCATAGATATGCACTATGAAAAATTTCATTTGTATGGCAAGTAGAAGATATTCAGTTCGTGTTGCAAATTTGGTTGAGATTGGCTTATTTGTTTAGGCGCCTCGTCGGTCTATACCCACATATGTAATTTGATCTTTGTATATACATACATATATGTATGCATAAATTTTTAATAAAATTTTTTTTATAAATAATAAAAAGTTTTCTTTTGAATAATTAAAAGTTTTCTTACAAAAAGATACATTGCAATCTAATGACAAACATCTTCATCAGAGAAATCAATCCATGCATCTGTGGAACCTCTGGAACAGGTGACCTCGGTTTCAAAATCATTTAAGCCTTCTTCAATGTCAAGAAACAAACAAAAAACTAAATGAAATGCTTAATTCTTACAACAACATATACAAAAAATAAAAATAATTTTTATTTGAATCACTTTTCTGAGAAAAAATTTAAGGGTTTTATTCAAGTAACGGATATAAAAATAATTACGTAAATCAAATCAGATAAACAAATAAATTTTTAATATAAAATAAACTGCTCTCAAACAAAAAAAAAACAAATACCAAGCTTCAATTCATTATATATTAAATTACAAAATATAAGACTTAAGGCACAACTAAATTGACGCTAATTTACATACAATGAGTTAAAGAAGCAAGCAATTTATTTTCTACGTACGATAATTATTGGAATTATGGAATGCACATTGTTATTAACATACGAGTATGTAGTAAAAATCGGAAATAGATACGATTTCAATTATTGGAAATACCCGGAGGCGTGAAGGCGTGAAATAAGTTTAACAATTTTTAGTACGGTATACGAAGACTAGTTGAGCTGTAAAATTAACAAAGCGACAATCGATAGTAAAAAAAGTAAAGTTGTACCCGAATTGAAATTATCGATACTTAAAGGTATCTCACTACAATTTGGCGACATTGCAGTTATCGATTAATTTATGCAAATAAAACTAAGTCCAGCTGCAATCTGTGGTTCGAGCCCTCCATTTGATACCCTCTTGTATGCAAATATTAAGCTTTTGGTACAACCACATTTTATTCGATATCTAAGTTATCGATAAGTTTATAGAAAAATCGGAGCAGGGCGTAGCACCGTTGATTTTTCCAAAATTGCAAAGATTTCAAGTAATCATTAGTCCCAACTAAATATACTCATAGCTATGACGAAAAAAAATTTAAGATTCACTTTTGCTAGCCTGGCCCCCAAATTTTTCTAAAAGACACAACATAACCCTACTTTCTGACATTAGCTGTCTGTGCACAAATTTTCATCTAGAGTCTAGACTGATTTTAGATTCATAGCAAACATTCACATACATACATATATCCGAGTTAATCTCGATTTAAATAAGTCAATAGGCTATCCCATGTAAATATGTCTCACACTATCAATAAACCTTTTTCCATGACCAAACATTCTCACAGCGCTTGTGCTTTCCCCAACAATTCACGCAAATTGAAAATCTCAAATTTCAAAAAAAACCAAATAAAAACAACAACAACAACATACATATTTGAGACGTATTGTAATCTTTTAGATTATCAAAGGTGTAAGTCTGTCAATGAACATCAAGTTTCCGGCTGTAAAACTTCGAACTAGGCACTTCTTACTTACAAAAAAAAAGTACACCTACGTACATAATAATAAGCTCACTTATAGACATTATTTATTGATGAAGCGAAAACATTGTAGCAGAATTAGGTATGGATTAAGGAATTTTTTTGATATAATTTCGGAACTCTTTCGGTACCATTTCTGGATTGTTTCTGGAACATTTTCGTGACTTTGTCGATATTATTTCGGTTAACTTTCGAAAAAGTAAGGGGGTTTTGAGTATAATTTTTTCGGGATCGTTATTACAACAATTTCGTGAAATTTCCGACAACATTACACTTTTATTTCGGAATTATTTTCGGGTCTTTTGTGGAATAAATACGGGATTTTCTTGGGAAAATTCTTGGACTTTTTCAGTATCATTGTATGACCATTTCAGCTTCACAACACGACCATTTAGTGAGAGTTATCGAGACTTTTTTGATAGATTATCGAAATTTGTCGGGATTGCGTTCGCTAGCATTTTGGGATTTTTTTCTTTACTATTTCAGCATTATTTCGGGACTTTTCCAAGAACATTTCAGAGTAATTTTCGTGTTTTTTTTAATATCGCTTCGAGATAATTTCGGGATTTTTTTTCGGTACAATTTCGGGACTATTTTATTTACTACTTCAGCATTATTTCGGAACCTTTTCAAGATCATTTCAGAATTACTTTCGTGTTTTTTCAGCATCATTTGCAACATTTTCGAAACTATTTCGGGATTTTTTTCGGTACAATTTCGGGATTATTTTGTTTACTACTTTGGCATTATTTCAGAACTTTTTCAAGATCATTTCAGAATTATTTTCGGGGATTTTCAGTATCATTTGCAACATTTTCGGAACCATTTCGGGATTTTTTTTCGGAACAATATCGGGATTACTTTATGACTACTTCAGCAAGATCATTTCAACGTAATTTTCGTGTTGTTTTAATATCGTTGAGACATTTTCGAAATTATTTCGGGATTTTTTTTCGGTACAATTTCGGGATTATTTCGGAATTACTTCGGCACCTTTTTAAGATCACTTCAGAATTGTGTTCGGGGTTTTTCAGTATCATTTTCGGAACCATTTCGGCATTTTATGCTGTGCGTTTTAATACTTTTCTTGGACATGCTAACTCCAGCGTGTTTTCTAAATATAACTAGTCAAATAATAAATCAATAAATACTTTTGATTAGGCATAAGTTTGTGTAAATACATCAAATCAATTAAATGCAATTACTTCACGAATAAACAAATATTTATAGATTCATAAAATGCAAACAAATAAAATAAATAATAGACTGGGAAAATTTTTTTATTTTTTTTCTTGTTTTTTTTTTTTTTGTGGAAAATTATTGTGTTTTCATTCAATACCGACAGTAAAATCTGCAAAGGTTTTAGACCATTTAATTTAATTTCAAAAAAAAGATGACAGTCAAAACTGCCAATCCGTATAATTTTTTCTTTCCGGCATATATGTATTTTGTTGCTTGCAATTCCAAGAATTTTTTTTAATAAAACAGAATAAAAAATTTTAAAAATCTAAAAAATAACACCAAATAAAATTACCCAAAAAAAATATTTTTTTTTCAATCCAGTCTAATGTATACAGGCTTTGCACATATACTAATACCTCTTAAAACAATTAAATCTGAAAGCTTCAATAAGTGTTGGAAATAATGAACTATCTAAATGATGGATTGCCATAACATAGTTACAAATTATAGATTTCTTAGTTAAATGTGACAAACTAAATAAGTTTTTCGCACCTTTGCATTGAATAAGACAAGTTGAGTGCAAAAACAAACGAAGGTATCATTAAATTGACGATCAATCGGCGCCTTTGTCATTTATCATTATTTATTACAACAAAGCTAGTCAATAGATTTTTGTTACGCTATTAAATGATGTCAAGTGCATATCTATAATTATGAATGCTACCGTAACATTTGAGACATTGAAAAATTAAGCGAATAAAATTAGCACAGAGAAAAACGAAAGTAAATTCGGAACGCAAAACACGCCACTGCTTAATGAGCAGGCGAGCTATAAAACGCCCCACGATAAGTAGAGAGAAGATGTGCTTGCGAATGTTGTTGTACTTACAGTAATGTGTAATAAACGAGCAGCACTAAAGCTGGTAATGAAAACCGCGATTCGCACCGTAGAAAGCTGTTTTATGTACAGCGTACTGTGGGGCAAAATGAAATTACTTAGGCACGATAAAATCTTGAGAGCTAAATTATTCATCGAAATGCTGAAATTTGGATGTTGTAAAATTTTATAAATTACTTACCGGAAACAGTTTTTGAAAAGTTTCGTTTCGTTTCCGTTTTCGTAGTTTTTTGACGGATTTTAATTATAAAAATGTCTTTCTTTTTGAAGGTATGTAAGTGTGTATTAAAAAAGGATATATTTTATGTAATATTTATTAGTCTATTTTTTATTTAAAAATTTTTTTGTTATTTATTTTATTTGAAATTTATTTTTGCATTATTTAGGTTTTTTTTTTGTTTTTCAATATGATTAACAAGTTCAAGAACAACAATAATACTTTTTTTTTAAAATTCGGAAAATGTATATAGATTTTATTTTTTGGAACAGAATTTTTTTTTATTACTTACTAAATTTTTTTTTTAGAATAGACCAAGAAAATTTAGAGTGAACCGCCACAGATTTTTTTATAGATACATTTTTAAAGAAATTTACAGCAAACAATTTTTTTTTTTTTTGTTTTACTTTTTTTTAGTTAAAATTTTTAAAATAAAAATTAAAAAAAAATTTTTTTTCAATGTTTTTTTTAGTTTGAAAGTTTATTTAATAATATTTTTTATTTTTTTGAGCAGTTCAACATTGACGCAGGATAATACAAGTTTTTACCAAAATCATACAAGACTGGAGTCATTTCGGAATTTTTTGAAAAATTTTTAAAATCTTCGAAAGAGTTTCGAGACTCTTTCGGTATTGTTTTTGAGACTATTTCGAGTTTTCTGGATCATTTTGTTATAGTTTTATTGATTGTTTCAGGACCATTTCGGTACTTATTCGGCATTTTTTTGAGGTAAGATCTTTTCGGGACTGAGTTTGAGATTATTTTTGGGACTTTCAGTATAAAATCAGGATTGTAGATGATTACGGCATGGTTTTCGGGACGATTTGTCGAAGTTTCAATAAAAATTTCAGAATTATTTTAGAATGTTAGGAGAACCATTTCGAAGCTTCCCAGGTGATTTTCGGGAGACATTCGGGATTATTGTCATGATATTTTTGGGATCATTCGGAATTATTTCTGCGACTTTTAAGGGATAGTTTAAAGGTAATTTTGTTAAAGATTAGAGGACTTTTTCTGAATCATTTTAGAGATAATATTAAGACTATTTCGGGATGATCTAGAAACTTTACAGGACACAATCCCGAAATGATACAAAAAAAGCATGAAAATGTTTTCTCAATTTAAATTCTACACATTTTAGCTAATAACAGAAAGTATTTTGAAACTTTTTCGCTGACTTTTGGTATAAATTCGGGATTGTTGTCGTCAAGTTTTCGGGATAATTCGGAATTATTTTTGAGAATTTTTAGGAATGATTTCAGAGTTAGATATGCGATGTTAACAGAACTATTTAAAAGCTTCTAAAGTGATTTTCGGGACTAATTCGGGATTCTTATCGGCCAAATTGAGCACTTACCTTAAAAGCTACTATATATTTTCGGAAATAAAGAAAAGCATTAAAATTTCAAAAGTTGATTATTTTGGGCATTTTTAAACTTATTCTGGTCCTCTGTGCATTGCTGTGAAATTATATTTTGCGAAAAATGTTTCCAAATTGCCCCATAGTGCGCCATTGACTGGCAGCGCTGCTCAAATCAAAATGCATGCTTGAGAAATTGTTTGTGAGGCTGTGTGTGTGTGTTCGTTTTTCTGTGAGTAAACATTATATTTCAATTGATCGATATCAAACATCGAAGCGCTAGTCAATGCAGCACGCCACCACACCGCCCACCGCCTCCAGCCACCGTCCAAATGGCATTTAATTGTGTAGCAGCGACTCGAAGCACGAAACACGGCTCGCACACATTTCGCCAGCTCCCCCCTTCCAGCTCTGCGGCGTGTTTCTTGGCTAATTATTTTCTTATTTTGTTTTTTTTTTTATTAAATATTCTACTTTAACACTATCTCACTATACCCACCACCTGCACCTCCCTCACCCACTCGCGCTTTGCCTTCACAATTTCATTTGGATTTTCTTCCAATTTGCTCGCTTGCTTGCCTGCTTAGCAAAGCGAGTAAAAAAAGTAAGAAAACCCATTGCCATTCGGAATTTCCCATCTTTCTATGCAAATGCTCGCGCTTAAAATCTATTTTTATTCTATTTCAAATAATGTTGTTGTTGCGACTGACTGTTGCACCTAAGCGCAATTGCATTGGTCACGACGCCTGCTGCTGCATCGATGCAGTGAGTGAGATCAGATGGAGTATAAAATGAATTTGCTAATAATCGGACAGGCACAATTGCAACTCAACCATAGAGGCATTGTGGTGGATGCGGAAATATATTTCAAATTCAGTTTGAGTGCGATTCCAACAACAATAACAACAACAACTACAGAATGATAGAACACAAGAAGCATTTGCATTGGATGCAGCCACGGGCGCTAACCGCATGGATTTTTATAGCCTTCTGTTGCATCGGTGAGTATGTGTGCTAAGTGTGTGTGTGTGGTGCTGAGTGTGTGTGGAAGCCCTTAGGGGAAACCATTGCACTTAATGCGGTTCTGCTGGCAATAATCTCGCGTGGCAACGATTTAATTTGCAAATGTTAATCTACATTTTAGATGCAACCGGTGGCTATGGGCATCATAGCGGAGGTGGTGGTGGCAGTGGTGCAGGTGCGAGCAGTTTCGCTTCTGCAAGTGCAAGTAGTTTTGCAACAGCTGGTGCTGGTGGAAATGGTGCAGGTAGTTGGAATGGTGAGAATACAATCACTGGCAGCGCACCAGTCGCCAGCTTTGGCGCCAATCCCTTTTTAACCGGTAAACTTCATACCAGCCCCGCCGGCTTATCGCTCTCCATCAACAAAGAGGGTGGTAGTTTAATTGGTGGACTACTCAATGGATTAGGCAAATTACATGGTGGCGCTGTTGGTGGAGTAGGCGGTGGCGGCGTCGGAGCAGGTGGTGCCGGTGGTGGCGGTGCTGGTGGTGGTGGTGCTGGCGGCGGAGCTGGTGGCGCAGGTAGTGCTGGCGGTTATGGCGGTCTTGGAGGTGCTGGTGGTTATGGTGGCGCTGCAGGACAACCCGGTGCTTCTGGTGCTGGTGGTTATGGTGCTGGTGGTGCTGGTGGCGGAGGTGCTGGCGGTGGCGGTGGTGGTGGTGGCGCTGGTGGTGCTGGCGGACGTGGTAGCGGTGGACATGGTGGTCATGGCGGTTATGGTGGTGCTAGTGGTGCAGGCGGTCACCGACCGCACAGTGCTGGCATTAATATTGGTGGCAGTGGATGTGGCGATTTATCATGTGGCTTCGGTAGTGGTGCTGCTAGTAAGCCGAAACAAATATTTGTAGAGCCAATACAAGCACCGATTGGACCACAAACTGGTGGCTGTCAAAAAGGAAATTGTGGTGGTGCAGGTGCGACAAGTGCAGCAAGTAGTCACAGTGGTAGTGGTGGTTATGGTGGACATGGTGGTAGTGGAGGTGCACCTGGTCAACCAGGCAGTCCAGGTGGTCCCGGTGGTTATGGAGGCTCCAGCGGTCCTGGTGGTTATGGTGGACATGGCGGTAGTGGTGGTGCACCTGGTCAACCAGGCAGTCCAGGCGGTCCCGGTGGTTATGGAGGACATGGCGGTAGTGGTGGTGCACCTGGTCAACCAGGCAGTCCAGGCGGTCCCGGTGGTTATGGAGGACATGGCGGTAGTGGTGGTGCACCTGGTCAACCAGGCAGTCCAGGCGGTCCCGGTGGTTATGGAGGACATGGCGGTAGTGGTGGTGCACCTGGTCAACCAGGCAGTCCAGGTGGTCCCGGTGGTTATGGTGGACATGGCGGTGGTGGCGGTGCACCTGGTCAACCAGGCAGTCCAGGTGGTCCCGGTGGATATGGAGGGCCAGGCGGTCATGGCGGATATGGTGGACATGGTGGTAGTGGAGGTGCACCTGGTCAACCAGGCAGTCCAGGTGGTCCCGGTGGTTATGGAGGCTCCAGCGGTCCTGGTGGTTATGGTGGACATGGCGGTAGTGGTGGTGCACCTGGTCAACCAGGCAGTCCAGGCGGTCCCGGTGGTTATGGAGGACATGGCGGTAGTGGTGGTGCACCTGGGAAACCGGGAAGTCCAGGAGGTTCTGGTTATCCCGGTCCTGGTGGACTAGGCGGTTCTGGCGCTATTGGCGGACATAGCATCCCTTATGACACGGGATTTCCAAGCGGACCGACTGTAAGTCCTGGAGGATATGGCGGCAAAGGTGGATACGGCGGCTCAGGTGGTTCTGGTAGCCCTGGCTTGCCTGGAAGTCCTGGCAGCCCAGGAGGATATGGCGGCCCGGGCGGACCTGGTGGATCAGGTGGTGAAGGTGGTTATGGCGCTCCTGGTAGTCCCGGTGGATCAGGCAGTCCAGGTGCATATGGCGGTTCGGGTGGACATGGTGGATCAGGTGGTAAAGGGGGCTATGGTGGTAGCCCAAGGGGATCTGGCAGTCCTGGAGGATATGGTGGACTTGGTGGATCAGGTGGAAAAGGCGGATACGGCGGTACAGCGACCTCTAGCGGATATGGTAGTGCGAACGCAGCAGCGTCCGGAGTTGGTGGTGGTCTTGTTAGTCCTGGTGGCTCTAGTTATCCTAGTGGTGCTGGAAATCCAAGTAGTTCAGTTGGCTTTGGAGGAGTAGGTGGTCACGGGGGTCCCGGCGGTGCAGGAGGTTACGGTGGTCCCGGCGGTTCGGGAGGTGTTGGCGGCAACGGAGGTTACGGCGGCTCAGATGGGCACAGCAATACTGATGAAGGTAGACCTGCACCTGGCACACCAGGCGGGCCACCCAGTTTCGACTATACTGGTGAACCAGGAGGACCACAAATTCCCGCAACCGGCGGTACGGGTTGCACGAACGGTCCATGTGGCAGTGCAAAACCACATGGTGGCAATGAGCGCGGCATAGTATTTGGACAATCCGGCTTGGGTGCAGCAGGTGCTTACAGTGGAGCTAGTGCCACGGCGAATGCAGGAGCCAGTAGTGGCAGTCTGCCATTTGGACTACTCGGTGGTCTGGGTGGAGGTGGCAGTGGCGGCGGTGGAGGTGGCGGTTGCTCCAGCGGCAAATGCGGCTCGGATGGTGATGGCGGTAAACATGGCTATGGCAGCAACTGGAGCAGTGCGGGCTCATATGCCAGCGCCTCGGCTAGTGCGCACTCCAGCAGCTTTGTCAAAAGCTATTAAATTCATTTATCTACTCTCATTGGAAGTAAGGAAGTTCTAGGATACTAGTCTATCTGTCTGTATATATTCGTATGTATGTGTTTGTAAATATATGTATTTGTGCTCATAGGTTTTTTATAAATTTTATCAAGTTTTGTAATAAAAAAAAAAAAAATTATTTGAAAAAAAAAAATTCAATCTAAAGCATCTTCAAATCGTCTCAAGGCATTCAAAAGCTTACGCTCAGCTTCCTCACGCTCTATTCTATGCGCTGCTTCCTTCCAAGTGTTGGTGTTATTAATTGCAATTCGAATTAGCATTAAACATTGAAAAGGTTGGCAAATCTAGCACCAAACATGGCAACAAATTTGATTCCCATTAACGGCCGTTATGTGTGAGGCTTCAGGGATTAAGTTCACATCTTCACATCAGGCAACCGAGTGCAGCTGACATGTGGGTGTGTGTGCGCTTGGCATGGCAATAACAAATGCATTATATATGGCCTCAAATGCCTAAGCATGCCATCTTCATGTTTAATGTTGCTCAAACGATTAGGTGGGGACTAACGAAGGTTCGTTAAGTTAATGAGTTAATTTGGAATGGGGCGAACAGCGATGAAAACAGTGCTGCGACACTGTTACTTGAGCTCTTGAGCTTTGCTTTTGTGGCTGTTCATCACTCGCTACACCGCAAGTTCACCAGCTTATGCTTCCACTTTAGGACCCCCTTCCAACTCACTCCAAAGCTGCCAGCAGTCCCTTTCCTGTGGTCGCCAATGTATGAAAGAAATGAAAGGATCAGACCTCGCGTCATGTCTTTGTTAAAGAACACCTCCACCGAAACTCCAGCTGCGTCCTCATGAAACCCCCTGCTCGTCAGCTTTTGATACGCAAGAGACATTACACTGAGCTCGATACCCACTGCCCTTAGAGCTGCATTGATCGGCACCTGTAGGAGTTAGAAGTACGTCAAATTGGTAGTTTTGAAATCTTTCGGTATCTCTGCTTGAAAAACCTCGAAGTGTACGTAATTTCCCTATTCCTCTTAAGAGAGACTCGTTAGCAGGGTTGTAAAAAAAAACATACATATGCGAATGCAATCAATTGAGGTCTTATTCAATGAATTCAAATTTCAAATGCACTCATTGACTCGCTTTTTGACTAAAGAATGAAAAAATGAAGTCTCAAGTCTTTTTAAAGTCACGACTTTGAAGTCATTTATAGAAGTCACTTACTGACTTCATTTTTTGAGTGCAGTCACTAGCTACATATTTGCAACAAAAATAGTTTAAGATCATGGCTCATATACCACAGGTAAATTGACTCCAAATTGCTTCAATTGACTTCAGTGAGACTTTTTATTCAATGAATGCAATACATTAATAACCAAAAAATGAATGAAAAAAAGAATTCGAAGTTGCAGAATGTCGTCTAAATGGTGACTTAATTTTTTTACGTCACAGTCAAAGAATTCAAAAAATGGCTGCAATCATTTTGCGATAAATCAAATGAATAATTATTCGCAAAAGAATGCATTCTTTTACATCTCTGCTGGTAAGTCCCCCCCTCGTCTGGCACGTGTTCAGCTAAAAACCTTCATGTAAGCTGCCATCCTTGCAACCTAATCTCTGACCAGCATTGAAATTTGGCATACCGAAAGTAAGAGCAAGTTGAGCAAATACGCCAACCAACCCAACTAACCAAATGGGCCAAGCAACTGACAAAAAGGCAGCAAGGAGTATGAGGAGTATGAGGAGCTCAACAGCTATTACCATCAACTATTAGTAAGCTCTTTTAGTAACTGTTTAATAATAAATCAATCATTTTCACTCACATTCGCCACAACAACTAACAGTACATTTGCTAAGCGCTCGCTAAGCTGGCATGTAGGCTGAGGGGGGCGCGCGTGATGAGTGGGCGGGCGGGCGGTTGAGAGTGTGTTAGCAAATCACAATTAATACTTCTAAGTGGTTGGCCATGTATGAGCAGCTGACGTACCAAACTAAATACATTCTCGAGGCTTTTATCCTTTCATCACAAATAAAATTGTTGTTGGCTATGTAACAACAACAACAAATAAATTTTTAATGGCATTTTCATTATTTAATGCTTATTTAAAGCGTTTATTACTTTGATAATTATTTTGCCAAAGGAAAGTAAAAGTTTGCCAAATGTTAAAATTTATTAAGATTTGTAAATAGAGTATAAGAAGAAGAAGAAGAAGAAGAAGAAGAAGAAGAAGAAAAAGAAGAAGAAGCGAAGCAAAAGCGTAGTAATTAAATGGATATTTAATAAATTCCAAGTGCTGTGAAACCTTCAATTAGGTGATTAGCTGGAGGATATTAGATTTGTTGTAGCTGTTGGTAAGTAGAAATTGAAACTATTATTTAATTCATAACTACACTGGTGGCTATCAATCAAAGTAATTTATGAGCTGGTAAAAGATGATAGGCTTTCAGGCTAATATTTCGTAATAATTTTGCGTGGAGGGAAGAGTTAATATTTTAAAACATTAAGCGACCTATTCCTTTGTATTTTTTATATTTATTAGACTGGACCAAATAAATTAAAATTTTTTTTATATAAAAAAAATTTTTTTTTTCTTCAAATTCATGTTGGTCTTTCCTTGTGAAATGCTAAACATAATTGAAATCCACTTTCTCCAATTTGAATGCAATTTTCCTTTCTACATGAAACCGAATTCTAGTAAAAAAAAAAAAATTTTTACATAAAACGAGATTCTGGCAAAAAAAATTGAAGATTTTTTTCACAAAATTTTGGTTAAGTAAAAAATTTAAAAAAAATTTTTTTTTTTTTTCAAATTTCCCTCTTTCAAAATTTTTTTTTTTTTTATAAAACCAGATTCTGACAAACAAAATATGACATTTTTTTTTCAAATTTCACTTTTAAAAAAATTTTGGTAAAGGAAAAAATAAAAACAAATTTTTTGTCATAAAGCGAGATTCCAGCAAAAAAAATTAACGCTTTTTTTCAAATTTCACTTTTTCTCAAAATGTTGGTAAAGGAAAAAATTAAAAAAAATTCTTTGTCATAAAATGAGATTCTGGCAAAGAAAAAAAATTTTTTTTTTTTTTTTCAAATTTCACTTTTTTACAAAAATTTTGGTAAAGGAAAAACTAAAAAATTTTTTTATAAAACGAGGTTCCGGCAAAAAATCTTTTAATTTTTTCTTAAATTTCACTTTTTCGCGAAATTCCGGAAAGGAAAAAATTAAAAAAGAAAGTTCGTCATAAACGAGATTCTGGAAAAAAAATTTTTAAATATTTTTAAAATACGTGAAACTACAAAACTTCAATTTTTCCTTAACTGTTTGAACTTTTGTAATTTTTTTTTTTAATATTTCGTTAATCACTGTAATTAAAAAAAAAAATATGCTCCGATTCAAAGAGGAATAAAAAAATCATTTTGAAAAAAAAAAATTTTTTTTTTTTCCTTTTGAAAATATCAGGACTTCTTTAGATACATACATAGATATATCAGAGGTAAAATTAATAAGAAATTGATTTATGTACATATCTCTAATTTGAATAATTGATATAGATATTATTAAATTTTTCTTTGAATAGAGAAAAAAAAATTTTTATTTGGAAAAATTTTAAAAATTCATATTTAAAAAAAACGCAAAACGTCCGGTTGAAAATTTCAGCATTTCTTTAGATACATATATCAGAAATATATTAAAAAAAAAAATTTTGGTAAAAATTTGAATTGAATTTACATTATTTTTACTAGAAATTTTGTGTAATTTTAAAAGGACTGCTTGCCAAGTTTTCATAGCATAAAAAGGAATTGGTGTTAAACAAATCTCAAATACGCCCCAAATACATACATACTTAGTACCTCCCAAGCTGCAAACAATGCTCACTTCATATTCTTTTACTCCTTTGGAATAGAAACATCGAAAACAATTGAATGGTATATCCCTCGAGGATATTCGAAAGCAACAACTACTCACTCGTAAAATCTGCATGTCAATGTTGAACTAAAGCAATTACACATACTCGTACAACAATTTTGATACACTTGGAACTGGAAGCAATTTTAGTATCAACAAAGCAACAACAAATACCAGAAAGCAGTGCAACGGAGTAGGGAATGCGAACTTTTTTTCTTTCCCACAATAACAACAACAAAACTACAACATTTTAGTAATATAAAGCTATCCCGAAGGAAGCGCAGATTGTCGTAAGTCAAGCGGAAGAATGCAGCAAAGCAATGAAAACTAAATAGTACGACAACGAAGCGAAAGAAACTACACGACGAGATTTATTTTGGATGAAGTAACAGTTTCAAGGATGAGACGAAACAGAGAGAATTTATTTGTTGTTGTTAGCGCGAAGACGGATAAAAAAAAGGGGACGCTGAGCACTTACAACAGCTATGGGACCCAATCGAGCACTCGATTTTCTGGGATTATTTTACAGGCTGCTCCATTTGGTAGTTTGTTTTTAGAAAACAGAATAATATAAAATAAAATAAAATAAAATAAAATAAAATAAAATAAAACAAAATAAAATAATATATAATTAAATGAAATAAAATAAAATAAAATAAAATAAAATAAAATAAAATGAAATGAAATGAAATGAAATGAAATGAAATGAAATGAAATAAAATAAAATAAAATGAAATGAAATAAAATAAAATTAAATAAAATAAAATAAAATAAAATAAAATAAAATAAAATAAAATAAAATAAAATAAAATAAAATAAAATAAAATAATATATAATTAAATAAAATAAAATAAAATAAAATAAAATAAAATAAAATAATATATAATTAAATGAAATAAAATAAAATAAAATAAAATAAAATAAAATAAAATAAAATAAAATAAAATAAAATAAAATAAAATAAAATAAAATGAAATGAAATGAAATGAAATGAAATGAAATAAAATAAAATAATATATAATTAAATGAAATAAAATAAAATAAAATAAAATAAAATAAAATAAAATAAAATAAAATAAAATAAAATGAAATGAAATGAAATAAAATAAAATAAAATAGAATAAAATGAAATAAAATAAAATGAAATGAAATGAAATAATATATAATTAAATGAAATAAAATAAAATAAAATAAAATAAAATAAAATAAAATGAAATGAAATGAAATAAAATAAAATAAAATGAAATGAAATAAAATAAAATAAAAGGGATCTGATGATGAGCTTGGAAACTCTGAAACATGTAATCCTATCCATCGCTGTGATTTAACAATGTAATTTTTCTCCAATTATCAATTTTTCCCAAAAACTGACAATTAAAATTCATTACGAATTATTGTTTCTCTGATCTCAAGCTTGCAAAACTTACAAATATGTAAAATAAAATAAAATAAAATAAAATAAAATAAAATAAAATAAAATAAAATAAAATAAAATAAAATAAAATAAAATAAAATAAAATAAAATAAAATAAAATAAAATAAAATAAAATAAAATAAAATAAAATAAAATAAAATAAAATAAAATAAAATAAAATAAAATGAAATGAAATGAAATGAAATAAAATAAAATAAAATAGAATAAAATGAAATAAAATAAAATGAAATGAAATGAAATGAAATGAAATGAAAAAAATAAAATAAAATGAAATAAAATAATTTAAAAAAATAAAATAAAAATAAATACACATAAAATAAAATAAATAAAATAAAATAAAATAAAATAAAATAAAATAGTTTAAAAAAAGATATATTTAATTTTTTAATGAAGTAAACTACTACATGAACCGTGCTGTTTCAGTTGGTGATTGTTGGCTGACTATCCAGCTTCCATCATGTGAACACGCTTGCAAAGGCATATAAGCACAGTTATGAAGAAATAAAATAAACAGCAGTTGCGATGTTACAACAACAATCACACTGCTTTAAGTCAATGAGCTGAAATGCCAACTCAACTCAAATCGACAGACACCGGAAAAATCAACTATAAACTACAACAGCACGAAGACACAACAATGCTGAGAACAACAACAAAAATGACAGTTTCATCGATGGAAGAGCACAAAAAAAACGCACGAAATGACATAAAAGCAGAGTCAAGCGGAAGGCGAATGTGGAAGTGAATGTGAAAAAACAAGTTGCTTGGCCGCAGGCGAATCATGAAAAGAGGATACTGAAACTTCAACAGGAAAATTATGTGATATATATGTATCTTTGTATGAGCGAATGAAGAGCGAAAGAAAACAAAAAAAAAAATAATCATGACAATAGGTGTATCCAGAGAAAGAAGGGTGTGGTAATTTGTGAAAAAATTTGTTTTTAGTTTTTCTTACGTCGTTGGAATTTTTGTATCGGTTTCATCTTCTCTCTCGTTACGGAGGAATGAGGCCTATACATAGTTCCTAAACGCCATCGCAGCATCTTTTAATGCCTTTATATGAAAAAGACATTTCTAAACGATAAACTAGGAATCTCATTATTCTGATAAGTATATTTGTGCCGCTAACTAAATCTCATATAAATGATCGCCTATGACAATCCATAATGGAGTTATTAGTCACAAATGCAAGACACATCAATCCATACATATACACCGATTTCCACTACCGCAGTTTATCTATTCCACTGAATCGTTTTGCAATTTCAATACATGAATTCAAATATCAACAATCAGTTTGCACAAAGCCGTCAATGCTACTAATGTCAAATATGCTTACAAAGACCTTGCTGGCGTCGGAGGTTGCTTACTAATGCCACACATTGTAGCGGAACGCTTTTATGGTTATCTGTGGTTATTCAGTGCAGTTGCGGTGTAACTAGGAGGCAGCCTGTCGCTGACTTGCTGAATACACCTACCCACGTGTGCAGAAATAGCCACCAAAAAATGACGACGTAATTATTTTATTGTATTTAATTTAATTATACCTTTCATGAACATGAAATGGTATTATAACTTTGGTCCGATGTTTGTAAGTATGAGAAGAAGAAGAGATAGACCCACTATTAAGTATACCGAAATGATCAGGGCGATGAGTCGAGTTGATTTAGCCATGTCCGTCTGTCCGTCCGTCCGTCCGTCCGTCCGTCCGTCCGTCCGTCCGTCTGTTTGAACGCAAACTAGTCCCTCAGTTTTTGAGATATCTCGATGAAATTTTGCAAGCAGGCGCCATTTTGCATAGGATTAATCATTTGTCGGAACCAGCAAGATCGGACCGATAGAAGGCATAGCTCCCATACAATCGATTGTTCCGATAAATGGGTTTTGGCCTATAACTCTTGCAATTCAAAAGCTAGGAACGTAAAATTTTTCAAGTTCAGTACAAATTGTATTTGCAACGTGTGTAGTGAAAATGACTCAGATCGGACCAACATGACATATAGCTCCCATATAATCGATAGTTTCGATAAATGGGTTTTGGGCTATAATTTTTGCAGTTAAAAATCTAGGAACGTTAAACTTTGCACGTTTGCTACATATTATATATGTAACATATGTAGGCAAAATCAGCCAGATCGGACCAACATAACGTATAGCTCCCATACAAGCGATTGTTCCGATAAGTGTGGTTTAGCATTCATGAAAGGTATAAAGCCTTCGGCACAGCCGAAGACAGCCCTTTCCTTACTTGTTTTATTTTATTTTTTAAAATTTTTTGATTAAATTTTTTTTTTCTATTTTATTTTTTTTTAATTTTATTTTATTTTGTTTTATTTTATTTTATTTTATTTTATTTTATTTTATTTTATTTTATTTTATTTTATTTTATTTTATTTTATTTTATTTTATTTTATTTTATTTTATTTTATTTTATTTTATTTTATTTTATTTTATTTTATTTTATTTTATTTTATTTTATTTTATTTTATTTTATTTTATTTTATTTTATTTTATTTTAATTTATTTTATTTTATTTTATTTTATTTTATTTTCTTTTCTTTTATTTTATTTTATTTTATTTTATTTTATTTTATTTTATTTTATTTTATTTTATTTTATTTTATTCTTTAATTCAATGCATTCATTGACTCACAATCACTTGCTGAATTTTTAGTTGGCTATGTACCTTAATACCTAGAATTATGTAAGGAAATCAATGGAATATTGCAAGTGCAAAGCATTCTCTACTGAGTAAATCGAGGTTGGTTTATTTGAGTTTGTGTTATTTCAGCACTTCACCCTACCTAATCAGGGTAAATATGCGTAAGCGCCCTCAATGGGTGTATTGTGTAATGCAACTCAAAGTTCAATAACACTAACAACTTCATTCATACACAAAATGATTTATAGCACACATACAAACATAATAATTACTTATGTAGTTGAAGTGATTGATAAAATGATGTGACAGAAGCGGAAGTCGAACGACATTTTCTTTGGTTGGAGAGTTGAGGTAACAATTGAGTTGATAAGCTGTGAGATGGAAAATTACGAGGAAAGTTACAAAAGTAAGTACCTATGTTTGGAGCAACATAATGGAGAGCGGGAAAGTCGTTGAAAGAATTAATATTAAAAAGTAGTTAAAATTAAAAAATTTTGGTAAAATGAAAACAGAGTCCAATTAACATAAGGGCGATGATGATATCGTCCTTGAAGATAATTCGAGGGACTTAATTTTTTTAAAGCAAAATAAAAGTTTATTGTGTAACCAAAATAATTTTTCCTTATTCAATAATACATGGCATATCCTTCGAGTGGCCATAATGATTAAAAAAGTCTCATCAGTCTGATTATCCACGACAGCGATAGACGATATTATTTTAGATTACTGGCATTACCATCTAGTTGCCTGACTAAGCATGTTCTTGTCATGTATCATAAGAGCTTCAGCACTCTTCATTCTTTATGCAGATTTGAATCTGATAATTAAGTTTGAGTCATTGAGTGTATGAAATTGATTTTAGAGGTTATGCGCCTAAAAGTAGATTTATTAGCGCACACTTAAGACATACTTATGTAAATGTAAATCGCGATGGAAAAAGTACTTTACATTGAAACAAATGTACTTGAACCTGAGTGGAAGTAAGAGAAGAAAAAAATTGCGAAATATTGCCACATGTGCGGACGTATATTTTTGCATGTGTATTAGGGTGTGTTGTAAAAAAAAGTAAGAAATATGAAATGGTATCTATAGTAACTTTGGTTCGATGGTTCTCAGTATGTATAGTATATGGATAAAATTAACTCAAAAAGCACGCATTTGCATGAGCTCAGAATTTGGATTTTTTAAAAAAGATTTTTTTTTTAATTTTTACACATTTTTTCTTTTAAAACAAGTCCGAAAGTCTAGTTACGAACTAGTATTTTTAGAAGTAGTCGCTGTTTCGCCACATAATATCTTCGTATCTCATTCACAACGAAAGCTTGAGTACATAAAATTTAAATAACATACCACCAACTTATCACTTCATTAAAAGTTCTGATGAATTACTTGTGAAGATGTTTACAGCGTTGTTGTGATAATGATGCCGCTGAATAAGACTCTGGCTTGTAGATGGTTATCCTTGGCGTTTTTTGTTGACAATTTTTTTTTTTTTTTTTTTTTTTTTTTGTTCAGCCTCTTTTTTTTATTTTACTAAGTACATTTTAGATATGTAGATGAATTGCAATTTGTACTACTGATGAGCTTGATAAATATGAACCATTATATTTGATAATCAGGCACAACCAATCAGTCATCGAGAGCAAATCAGCTAGGGCGGAACCTGATATGCCTGAAGTGTATGTGTGCTTAACGAAGCGAAATTTAAAAAAAGTAGAATCAAAATCACAAGGAAAGCAGTGAGTTGGCAAAAGGACGTGTACAAATAGGAATAAAGTAGAGAATACGTAAATTAGACGGGCTCAATAAGCAAAAAAAAATATTTTTTTTTTTTAATAAGAAGTTTACAGTTTTCAATAAAATCTTCATCCAATCTCTATCAATACGTTTCCCTGAAATATGTATATCAAATCACATTATCGCCCTATTTCCCAAAGGTTGAATTTTAATATGAATTAATATGAATTTCGTAAAATTTTAATTTTAGCATGTTCATGCTTCTGGCAAGAGCGCGACAATATTAAAAACTCTTCTCAACTATCAAATAAAAGTTTTGCTGTTAATACGAATTCCTTTCACAACATACTTTATTGCTTTAATTTTAGGTCAAAAACAAAAAAGTGTCAGCTATCATCAAAAGGGGTTCTAATTAAAAAATAATTTCGGCAATTACTATTAACAGAATCTGAACGACATGCAAGCAAAATAAGCAACAACTCTTCCACGCCTCACTGCTCTACAGGTAAATAATTGCATTTCAAACTACATCGCAACTAGCTAGGTTTATCACAAGTACAACTAGTTACAAGACTAACTACTTACAAGACTAACTGTTCCCAAGACTAACTAGTCACTAGATAAACTAGCCACAAACTAAACTAAAATAATTTCGATTACTCAATTAATCGATTATTTATGATTTTTGATTAATCAAAAAGGGTGTTTACTCGATTAATCAAGATTTTGATTAATCAAAATGAAATTTAATTGATTAATCGCCTTTTTGATTAATCGTTTTTTGAATAAAATGATTAATCATATATTAAAACGGCTCAAATTTAGAAGTTCCTTAATACTTCAACCATTTGTATTTTTGAAGTATGTTTGGTTTTTAATTTTTTTTATTTTCAACTATTTCAAGGCAAACTTTCACATAAAAAAATGAGTAAATTAATCAGTTTTTGATTAACCATTTTTGAAAATACTCGAGTAACACTCGTTTTGATTAATTGAAAATTTGATTAATCTACTTACTCGATTAATCGAATAAAGGCACAGCCCTAATAATTACTAAAAGTAATGATTTACGGTTTTATTGAATATTTTCCTGATAATTCAGTTAATTAATTGATTACCACTACTTAAATTTTTAATGATTATTTTATAATTAATCAAAAAATAATCCAAAAAAATCATGATTTTGTACGATTATGAAAAATAAGAATTATTAAACGTAATTAAACAAAATCTTTTGATTATTTCACTTTTTTTTAAGTAAAAATAAAAATAATCAAAAGTAATCAAACTAATTTTTTTTTTTTTGATTATTTCAGATTTTTATTTTATTTAAAATATTTTTTGCTTTTTTTAAGAAACATGAAATCAAAAAAACAAAAATAATTTCAAACATAATAACAAAATAATAAAAATAATCAAATATAATTAAAAATAACCAAAAGTAAAAAAAAATGTTTTTATCATATTTGTATTTTTTTTAATTTTACTTATTATTTTTTGATAATTTTTTTTTCATATTTTTTTTTTTTTACGTAATTTTTTTTTTTAATAATCGGAAAAATCATAATTTTTTTATTTTTTTTTAAATCGTGATCAATTTAATACCTTTTCTTGATAAAAATTAAAATAATCATTACCAATTAAAAAATCCTTCTAATCAATTTTTAATTACTAATCAAATCTGATTACTATCCAGCTCTAATTTGAAATTACAAGATATTTCATATATGTACGCTAATAACTTTGTGTTTTCCTTTAGTGGACAATAATGAAAAATAAATTTTTTACCGAATTCAAAATTTTTATTGACTGTCACTTAACTTCCTAATTTGAACTAGTGAATTATCTAGTTACTATCGATGTAGCTCTTTTTGTATCAGTTCTGAAAACGAAATCTAATTACTACTTTTTGACTTGCTCCTTGCACTAAAACTTCAAGCAATATAAATGCCAAGGAAATTAAAATTAACAGAAAGAAGTTTTAAGCCAACAAAATTTCAATAAAAAAATCTAAAAGAGTTCTGCATGAATTGAAAATTAATATCGTAGCTTACAAAGAAAAGTCATAAGCACAGTATAGCAGAAAAGAAAGAAGAAGAGCTTGAGTCAAATAATGGGCAATTAAGATGACATGTGTAGTTAGCAGAGATAAATTGACAAAATGTATCGTAAATTGATATTTGAGAGGAACCATATTGAGATTCTCACTTCCTCATATTAGGGTGTGGGTACTTATTATCCAACAGAGGGTATTAGGGTATGGTTGTAATTGAATAAATAACTTGTAGTAGGCAATGGGATGATTGTCTCTAAGTCACCATTGTAAACGACTTTTGTGGTGAAAAAATTCTTTAAAAATTATGTGCTGAAGCAATTTATTCAACTTCACTCAGAGAACACTTTTGACATCCCAAGGCAATTCGGTTTTTTGAATAAACTTAAATAAAAGTTTATACTCCAGCAAAAAGAAACAATTTGGATATGAAAATATAATTTTTCCTTCACTTGAAAAAATATTGAATCCCGACAAGAATTTGGTAGCTATTTTCCATCTGAAATTTAACCTCACATTTTCACCTTTTTTTTTGTTGGTTTTTCAACATTTATTAAAACAAAATTTGCACCTAATAAAATATTATAAATACTACCTTTTGTCACACAAATATATACATTTTTCTTGCAAAGACTTTTCCACTTTTTCGTTTGCTCACGTATTTTGATTAACTTTTGATGTCAGATATGACAGCAAATACAAGTGCTGCCAAGTGTAATAGTTGCAGCTGTGCTCCAATGGTTTTCAAACTGTAATCAAACTGTGGAAAAAAATGTTCAAACTCAAGTAGAGAAATATGTATTATGGAAATCACTTTGAAACTTAGAAATCTCTCAATGATCGGAAAAAAGTTCTATCTATGCATATTCATACTACGTCCTACTTACATGTATTCATATCGTTATATTCCTTGCTTAAACTTTCAATAAACCACATTTGATCTACCCACATTCCTCACATTCCCACATTGTAAATATTTTATTTTAAATACAAATCGTTGTTAATTTGGAAATGTTTTTTTTTTTTTTCATTACTTTGGACTCTTTCAACTTTCCAACTACTCCCTTTTTGTATTCGAATGTCTTTCAATTTTAATTAGGAAACCAAAATGAGTTCACCAATCCTCTTTCAATTTATTTCGTTTTATCCTTGCACTGTTATTGGCACTTATATACACACACACATACATATGCATCTACATTTTCATTAGGATGTTGATTAAATTCATCTCTGCTTTCAATGATTTTATTTTTTTTATTTTTGCTTTTGCTTTTTATTTATTACTTATCCTAGAGATTTTATTCAAATTTTTTTAATTACTACTTTCAACTTTTTTTTTTGCAATCAAAGCACGAGGTTTCTTCCAAATTTAGTTAGCTGGAAAGTAAGAATAATTCGTATCCATATGGAAGTTGAAGCAAAGCAAGAAGGCATTGTGAAGTTGATAGATACTGAAACTTTTCTAGCACAAGGCAGACCAATAATTCTGTGGTAATAAGCAAGAAAAGCTTAAGTCGACATATCATAATCGCATACAATAGACTATTACAATCTTAGAAGCGGATAGAGTTAAATCCACGTCTCTTCTCTGTAGCTATCTTTTGGAATTTTTATCTTAAGATGAACTTAAAAATTTTGTTGGATCATAAATACTCTCGGAAGAATAAATCAAAATACCCACTTTTTCCTTAACAGAATTTTGATAAAAAATTAATAAACTTTTATTAAGCTTCCTTTTTCTTATTCGCAACGTGCCAAGTACAAGAGGCAAGCCATTAGAGCACTTAATAATCGACTAATCGATTAAGCGATTTACAGTAGTTATTTCAAAAAAATAATCGATTATCACTAATCGAGAAAAATAAAATAATAACTGTCACTGCTGAGAATTTAGAGATTGTGAGGCATTTTGAAAAGACTGGCGAGCTAAGTATTTTGGACCGTCAAAATCACTGAGGCGGTTAGATGGCCATTTCAAGAAGAAGAGAAGAGGGATTTTCAATATTTTGGAAGGAAGCTTAGCAAAGAAAATGATGTCAGCGAAATGAGTGAAGAAAAATCGCGCTTTACAGTGGGTGCTACTCTTCCATGTGGCTGGAATGAGTCTGCTAGTGATGCGCCAACCAATTTTCCCTCATACTATTTTCAAAATAAAATAGTTTTTCCACTTCTTAAGCCCCAACATCAATTTCCATTTTCTCACATTGCACTCACACACACTTCCCATATTTATTTCCGCTGCACTCATCACATTTTTGTTCAAACAATTTTATACTTCATAACATTGCAAACGTCACGTTCTACTTAACTGTTATATTCATCACTGCTGTCCTTAATAACCACCGACATGAGCTCATAAAATTCAAATTTTAACGTTCATTTCTTTGTCCGGTTCATTCGTGTCATTGCATTTCTCTGCGTTTAGTACACTTAAGTTCGCTGTTGATTGTTGATTGTTGACGTTGATTTGGTTCTCGTCCTTCATAGTCGTTGTCGCCATCATAGTTGGACGATCGTCATCAACATGCCCATCATACCATTATACGCGCCGTTATCTTTTGCATATCCGTTACTCGTTTCCGTTAGCTGTTTACTTGTTTTTCTCATTTCATTTGCTTCGTCATATTTAGTACCGCGTAAGTTTGAATTTTGCAAGTTTGTTTTGGCTTAATTCCAAATGTCATAATGGCATGTAATAAATTTGAAAATGTTACTTTGCAATCACAACAACAACAAATATGTATGTTGTCACAAAAGTAATATGAGAAGTTTTCAAAAATTATGCCGCACAACTATGTAAAGTGGTGGGGGGTGGGGAGAGGAAGGACACTTTGGCAAATTAGTTTTTTACAACTTTTTGAGCTCACCTTAGCAGTTGATGTGCATTAGACCGGGGCGATTGTTTGTCCATAAAATTACGAATGCAGAAAATGGTATAGAAATAGTTTTGAGCAATATTGCCTTAGAAACTGTGGATTCAAAATCGTTTTTGGAAGTTGAACCGCGGAGCTCAAATGGCTTTTAGTACCACAATTCCTTAAGCAAAGTTGTTAGGTATGATTCGTAGCAAATTTTTCACATTGGCGATAGTCTCGATTTTTTTCATACTTCAGAAATCTACTTTATAGTGTTGTTGTGGTATACTTAAAAAATCGTAGAGTTCACTTAAAAAAAAAAAAATAAAAAAATTGATTTGATGCATTTTTACAGTGAAAATCCTCGACTTGAGATTTGCAAAACATAAACTATATCTTTAGAATATTTCATAAACTGGTTGCGAATTACAAGCGAGTGCAGCGCGAATGAAAAAAACTAAAGAAATAATGGCAGCTTATATCGCTTAAGCACTCACTTGTGAAACTCTATATTTAACTCCTTTAAATGTGATTCTAAGCTCAGTGATAACACTTTCATCTTGTGGATACCCATTAACCTCCCCTCCTCAGACCCATGACTACAAAACTAACCTCACTTAGTACAGCTGCTACTTGTATTTGACATTGCTTAAGATTCCAGCTAATCAAAGAATTTTCTTGTTAACTTGTTGACATCCACATCAGTGCTACCTTAAATAACGTTCAGCTTCAAGCTTGACTGTCTCTAAACAAAAAAGCTCGAAATCAACTCGTCAGCACACAATAAAATGGTCACTTAAGTAAGAACATACTTTTGTAAAATCCAAAACAAATCCATTGACTATCGCAGCAATGCTTTCAACAACCAGCCGTCATTGGCCCATCATTGGCCTAGCCACTGCCCATTCAAAAGCTTTGCAATGCACCTAAGCACCTGTTTAACCTCATTCTCTGAAACTGCGTGCTTTTTGCATTACTCGTTTAGCTGCAATAGCCCATCACATCATTACCATTTCGGGTTTTAAGCATTTCAATGACATTTGTTTGGGGTGGACGTTCATCCTCAGCGTTCACCCACACCTTACCACCTCGCTCAAGTTTATCAGCATTGCTTTCCATTCAACAAGTAACTGCAAGTCTCTAAAATCTTCGTGTTTGCTTGACTACTATCTTCAACTATTTCATCGTTATGCTAGCTGCGAACTGAGTAAGTGAGGTAACCATCTACTTGTGGTACTCTTTGTGAGTCTTTGTGCCTATTACAGCTGCTGTTTATCGGAGCTTTATTTATCTTTTACGACTCGGCAGTTGTTCATTTTATGGTTTTATTTATTTACATAATTAACCTGCAACTTGTAGTTGTTTTATTTTTGTTTTTGTTGGAGTTGGATTGAATTGGCGGTAAGTGCTGCTTATCGCTCTTTTCCAGCAGAATTTGTTGTCCGTAGTGCATTAATGCACCACAAGCAAGTATGAACTTGAACAAAAGCTGAGAGAGTAAACATTTTATTCAAAGCAAATTTGAAAGCTTTAAAAAATTTAACTTAAAAAAAATTAAAACTTGGAATACAACTAAGCGATCTTTAATATCAAATCCATAGAGTAGCAATTATTTTTTTACTCAGATCTCAAGGTGCCTTAAAATTGATATGGTATCTAGAAGAAAGGGAGAGTCTGACTGGAAGAATTTTTTCTTGGATTTCTCTTCGTTTCTTTGGCTTTATAGGAAGTAACTTGTGCTCTATCACATTACATTTAAAGATCTCAAAATATGTCTGTAAAAATGTCCTTTGTCAGAGTTTAGTATTCAAGGTCAAAATATGTATACTAACATAATGCTGATTGAGGATGCTTTTACCAGGGTTTTGAGATAATTCGATTTTCAACCAATTTTAACATAGACCATTTCTCAATACTATGCAGAGCAACTTTAAATGGCGTTTTAACTGTTCTGACAGCTCAATATTTTCTTCTCCCTCTCGGGCCTCCATATGGTCCTTCTTTAGCAGTGGCAATCTGTCTCTTTCTCTGGTTTCAGCGCAGTGGGTTGATAAGAACTTCTTCTGGGCCAGCTCGTACAACTTCTTTGATACTCGCCGTCACCAGGAGCAAAAAGGTCATAAATATTTCAAAGAAAACTTTCTGTGGATTGTACCCAGAACTACCTGTATGTTGTTGTTGTACTTTTTAAACGAAAAAAAAACCTCCGAGAAGCTGCCCAAAGTGAAAGTACTACATATGACAGATATGAGCTCAGTGAGTTCCGGTAATCTCTTGTGTAAGAAAGAACCCCCGACCCCCAAGTCTTCTTGTCAGTGTCGAAGCTTCAAAAGGTAAACGAAGTCTTCTACTATTTAATATATATAATTATAAGATATAGCTAATACTCGTAAAAATGAGATATGCGAAGATGGTTATTAAATAAAAAGTATTTTAAATCATATTTGAAAATAAATATTTTCGGATATCGCGACTTAGGGTTGTCACCTAATCCCGTTATATTTACCTTTTTATATATCTCGGAGACACAATTCTTTGAATTTTTTTATGTATAAATCGAAGTTCTCTTATGCAAGTGTTGCCACTTGGGATGTTTTTATCGAGTTGCACTCAGTCTGGGACTCTCAGAACTCAACTGAGTCAGTGCGATTTGCAACAGAGAGACCTGTCTCCATGAAGTAACTCCAATTCTTTAGAAATTTTTTTTGTATTTTTTTTTATCGCAAACATTTCTGTCTCATGCCTTTTTCCATGAGAACTTTTTTTCCCCTTTCTGAAGTGCAATCGTTTTCAGTCCATTGCAGACGCCATCTAATTGCTAGTTTACAAAAACGACCAAGTAGCGACTTTTTTATCATTGCAAATCTCTTATCCTTTTGACCACGTAAATTGTGTGCAAAACCGCACATGTTGCTGCCGCCATAAAATATTTCAAATGTTATTTCTATACGTTCATTAGTACACTATACCCGGTTGCGGTGCAAAATTTTTTAATAATTTTTTAACGCACAACAAAATTAACAATAATAATAGCAACAAATATTTTTTAGACTAAAAGTATTTATAGTTATCGTAAAAAAAAAAATTGTTCGTACAAAAAGTTATTCGAACTTGCGATCGCACGAGTGATAGTCGGAATGCCGCATCTACAACAACACTGTCTAATACTTTATTTAAAATTTATGTAATGTGTTATTGTATTTGCGTTATGTTTGTTAAACAGTGACGCCTACTATTATCGAATACCTTCTAAAATAAATTCGAACGAACTACAGAGTACCAATTTGTCTTCGAATCAAACAGCATTAGAAACCGCAACTGATTAAATAAAGCTTAGTTTTAGACGCGCAAAAGCTCTCTTACTTGTGTTATTATTTTTTTGTTTTTTTGAATTTTTCACAATTGAATCTTCTATGCCGTAATTCTTTTGAAACATATCCTTCTTTGTTTTTTTTTTTTATTTTTTGTTTTTCTGTTTTTTTTTTTTTCGTTCAACTGCCGACTCTTTGCTTGTTGTTCTTGTTGTCCACTCACCACAGTTGGCAATTATTTTACTGGCAGCAAATGTTGTAAACGTTCCAACAACACTTGTGTCGTTGCTCATTTGTCTGTTTGGTGGGGGGTAGCGTGGCAAATTACAGCGGTCAGCGGCGGCAAGTATGTTGCTTGACCATAGATTACAAAAAAATTCCACTAATGCATTCAAACATTTGTAAAGAAATTCAAAAAAAAATACATTTGTTTTTTGTTTTTGTTTGGATTGTGGCGCAAATGCAATTGCAGTTCTTGTTCGGCATGTTTTTTGTTTTTCTTGCAAGTTGAAATGTTGGCCTCTATGCCAGAGTTCGTTTCATAGGCATTTTACATTTTACAGATTTTTTTTTTTTTTTGTAAATGGTTGTTCTTGTTTAGTTTGTTTGTTTGTTGTTTTTTTTTCTTTTCTTGTTGTGACTCAGCTTGCTTGTTAAATTGCAATTGAGAAAAATGTTTTATGACTCTGAAGTGACCATTCACTTTTAGGCCAACTATGAAATGTTCCATGTATGTACTTTGTTTTTGTTGTTGTTTTTATGTTTTTCATGTATTTTCATATTTGTTGTTGTTGTTGTTGTTTTTTTTTTGCTTGTTTTGTCCGGTATTTGACAACCATTTAGCTTTTGGTGCTTGTCTTGCACACGGGCTATTTGCTGTTGTTTATCTTGTCATCTAAGAATCCTTAGAATTATTAGTCAATGAGCTGAATTGAGTATCCTTTGAATGTGATGGAGTGCATTTGAGTATAATTGTATGGATGTTAGGGGTTAACTGATTTTAGTGTTTCAATTGAATTTAGGTTGTATAGCGACAAATAATAGATGAGTTCTTGTCAGTGGTAAAGATATTATCGTTCAAGTGGACTACGTTACAGAGCTCCGGGAAGTTATAAACTATAGGAACATACCATAAGAACTTCATTTAGGCTCCTAAAAAACTTCTTGGCGAGGAGATGAGCCATTGTGGTATCGTTTAAGATAGAGGAAAGCCTTAAAGTTATGACAAAACACGTTATTTATTCGAGACTAATGGGTTACCCTATTTTCGATTTAAATATCTGCGATATATGGCCCTATATTTATGTACAATGAATTACCATCTAATGTTCTACTACAGCTATATTTTGTATCATCAATAGTCTGAGCTCTTACAACAGTTAAATGTAATTGAAACAGTGCAATGGGAAAAAGCCTACAACAACAAAAAGTAAGTATACATTTCGAATAAAACACTTTTAGAAAATCTGTACAACTGATGCCACAATTCACTTTACGACTAAAAGGATTTACTGCCAATAATATTCATACACATACATACAAAATAAGCAGCAGCTGCAAGTAAATAAATGAAACACCCGATAGACTACTTTGCTATACTGTTAGGCCATAGACATACCCAGGCTTAATATACAAAATAATAGAGATGCTACGAATGTCCTATTTTCTATATAAAATAAAAAAGTGTAAAATAAAATAAAATAAAATAAAATAAAATAAAATAAAATAAAATAAAATAAAATAAAATAAAATAAAATAAAATAATATAAAATAAAATAAAATAAAATAAAATAAAATAAAATAAAATAAAATAAAATAAAATAAAATAAAATAAAATAAAATAAAATAAAATAAAATAAAATAAAATAAAATAAAATAAAATAAAATAAAATAAAACAAAATAAAATTAAAGAAAAATAAAAAAATAAAATAAAATTAAATTAAATTAAATTGAAGAAAAATAGAAAAAATAAAATGAAATAGAATAAAATAAAATAAAATAAAATAAAATAAAATAAAATAAAATAAAATAATATAAAATAAAATAAAATAAAATAAAATTAAAGAAAAATAAAAAAATAAAATTAAATTAAATTAAATTAAATTAAAGAAAAATTAAAAAAAATAAAATGAAATAGAATAAAATAAAATAAAATAAAATAAAATAAAATAAAATAAAATAAAATAAAATAAATAAAAAATAAAATAAAATAAAATAAAATAAAAAGAATAAAATAAAATAAAATTAAATTAAATTAAATTAAATTAAATTAAATTAAATTAAATTAAATTAAATTAAATTAAATTAAATTAAATTAAATTAAAGAAAAATAAAAAAAATAAAATGAAATAGAATAAAATAAAATAAAATTAAATTATGTAAATTAAAGAAAAATAAAAAAATAAAATAAAATAGAATAAAATAAAATAAAATTAAATTAAAAAAAAATAATATAAAATAGAATAAAATAAAAAGCTTATAATTTAGGAAGGATTTCGTTATATCGAACCTTTAGACCGTAGAAAAATCAACGTAAAATCACACGAATACGAATTTATAAACGACGTGAAAACGTATACATTTACAACATCCCTAATATACACTCAATGTTGTCTTTGTCACCATTTTTAAATCGTTTTGTTGCTTTTGTTGTTATTGTTGTCATGGTAGACGTTGGTAAAAATGTGCAACAAGAAAACTTTTTTTTTTCAATTTTTCCATGCTTGAAACAAAATTCTAACCACAATTTGTTGTGGTCGAAACACATAAAACAAAAGTTGCAACCTCTTTCATGTTTCAGCAGTCAGTCAGCATGCCAAAGCGCAACCGGCATTTGCTGACCAACTATACGAACTCTACCAGCTTAGGAACCACAGACAAGAACGCAACAAATTAAAAGGAATCGTTATCGAAGACAAACCACATCGACCAACCAGTAGGCCGGACAGTAAATACAAGCGGAACGAGCAATGAAAGGGAAACGGAAATGGTTAGAAGAACAGCTGCTGGATTGAAAGAAGAAGATGGGCTGAAAGTTGTAACAGTAAAAGCTTAGACAAGCTACAAATAAAGAGCTGGGCGGACAGTAAATGAAGTGCAGTCAATGAAGGATTTTTAAGTACAAAACAGAAATGCGATACAAATGGTTCTGATTATTTTTAAATTCATTTTATTTACAAATATAGGGACTGTTCATTTTAGTGTATTGGTATTGGGTATTGCTGAAAAGGCATTTTTTTAATGTTGAAAACATTATTTGAAGTAACTAAACATCGTTCCAAAACATCCTCATAGATTGGCCACATAGACCAATTTAACCCTTGAATCGCCTTCAAGCACTTGTCAAGTAAAGCAGTTCGGTCTACTTATAAGCGGTGGCGTGGTTTTGTATTTCCACATTTCTACTTTGGAAATTTGAAAAAAAAAACACAAGAATCAATAAAAAAAAAATAATATTTTTTTGGCCCAGTCTAATGTACATATGTAAGTACGCACAAACGTAAATGAATATTGTAACAAAATATTCGTAATAAAATTGGAATTAGTCGAGTTGTAAAACAATAACGAAAACAATTCACAGCAAATAATACCAACACACATGCATGTATGTATGTATGTATCAATAATAATGATCCTCCAACCAAGTGACAACAACTGTGGAGCTTAGCCATGAACGACTTTCTCAAATGATTGTGCTTAAATAAATAGCACAAGCTGACAATATCCTGTACAAGACAAACGAAAATTTATTGAATGCAATAAAATCAGAGAAAAATGGCACAATTTTGCAAATAAAATTACAAAAATGTAAACATCCATTGATATCGAGATGTGTAAGAACACTATAGTAAAATCTACTAGTTGTAAAATAGTTTAATACTAGTTAGCACAGACAGTCCAACCAGTCGAAAATCTGTATTATTTCCATATTAGCAACTATTAAGATTTAGCATAGAGGTATCCTGAGAAATATCAACTGCCAGCCTCTGGAGCAGTCCTTATCAGTTTATTTAGGTTATTCCACTAAGGGTTTAAAAATACACAAAAATGGCCAACTCATATTACAAACCACTTTATTCAGTCATAAAACATGTCTATCTATCTTTTTTTTTCATATTTTTTTAAGGTTTACAACTTAAGGCCAGTTGATCATAATTCTTAGATTATTATTATAATTTTTGATATTGAGGAAAATTAAAAAGCAATAAACATAGGTATCGACAGTCCCACTGCAAAACTCCGTAAGTCACTATTTTTCAAAAAATAAGGTTCTGAGCCTTTCCCATAGATGGTGATATTTCGCGCATTAAAATGCAGTCAAAATCGGGCTACAACTTCCCGTTTCTTTCCAGTGGTGAAATATAATAACCGTCGATAGTTATCACAGTTTTTTCCCTCTCCTTAAAACTTTTTGGTTGTGAACATACAGGGTTTTGCAGTGTGGCTGTCGATATGCAGGCTATAGTAATTTCTTTTCCTCAAAACGCATTTCACAATCACAATTAGTCAACACTGGAAAATATAAGCGATTCAATATTTCTTTTGCACTATTATTTAACACTTAAACTTTGAGTATTTTAAAAATAACTTTAATTAACGTACACAATTGTATGACAAACAAATTTGCAAAATATTCGCTCTAACCTTGAGTCATTACTACTCGTACTTTAAGCGCTGCTTACTTCTTGTTCCGTCGCTACTGCAACAGAGACGTAGCAGCGACGTCGCTAAAAAAAATATGTGTGCGTTTGCTGGCATCCAAGTACGTACACGTTACGATATATTAATAGAAACACTCAAATATTTAATAGATTATGATTTCACTATAAAAAACTATAATTTGCTAGATATGTATACAATTAATTTAATTACATTAATCTGCGATTACTCCAAATTCTATTAAATAGAAAATCAAAATTTAAGAACACGTGTTTAACTCAACGATTGCTTTCCGAATTGTGTTTTGTTTTCTGTCTGCGCTCGTAGTTGCATGTATTCGTATGTACCCGCCGCCATATTAGGGAATGTGTTGTTAGTTTTGTTTATGGAAACATTTTCGTCACTCAACTCAGACTAGTATGAATAAGCCTACGTTGTTCTAGTTAATAAACTAGTATGTTTGTTGACTAGTTTGGCTATTGACTCCACTTACGACATTGAGTATTCGCTCCAGCTTCAGTGTGCTATTGTTGTTAGTATAAAGTTTAATTCATAAAGGAATCACTTCAGCTGATCACACCCATTCGAAGACACTTTGCTAATACCAATCTAGGACAATTCTTGTAGCTATCTAAATAAAATGTTTTCTATGTATGCATGCTTTGCATACAAGTACTTGATTTAGTTTCAATATATGTATATATGAAAAGAGATCTGTGTGTGCTTTTCTATGTACCTACGACTACATATGTTTTCCAATATTCAATATTTAGAGCGCATGTATATATTTTAGTTTATCTAATTGCATTTGGTATTTGTGTTACTTGATTGACTTTATTAGCTGTTTTGCTTTAGTCTTCTAAGCTCTAGCGCAGTGGTGCTCATGTCAAACCTTCAGCGGCGCTGGTTATAGAAAGCATAGACGAAGCTAAGTTACATAAAAAAGAGAAGAAACTTCTCACCAGTTGAAGATGACTCTACAAGTATACCAAATGTAGGATAGATGAGCAATGGCTACGTCGAGTAATCAGACTTCAAAAGGACCCGCGGACCATCAATGTCATATGCGGAACAGCACAAAGTCATTTTCTAGTTCCTGACCTATGGACCGTCAGCTTGAATGAATGAAAAGAAAACTGAACTGGCTGCGGAATTTGTAAGTTGCTTAAGCTTGCGATTTATAGCACCACATGTCCTTTATCATACTAAATTATTTTCTTTCTGTGTCGCCCTGAGAAATAAAGCAATGGATTATGCACTCATACCCGAACGTTTGTTAAATTTATGCTTCGACATCAATAAAAATTCTATGATAAATTTCCAAACATTACGAGCATATTGTGAAATCCAACATTTGGTAATAATTCACATATGTTTATCAATCCAGATATGGATATTTTTTGTCTACAACCATTGTTGTGTGGGAATATTCAAATATGTATAAACCCTGCAAAAGATGCGATTATTGTAGGGTGAATGTGGACAAAGACACTTTGTTCCGCTACTAGCCTTGAGAGATTAGTCGTACTCGTTTTCTAACCGTAATTTTTAACTTGAGAACAATTGGAGCAAAATTCCAGGGAAGAATTTTGATATGGAAATGTTCTTATTTCTCCTTTTGTAAAAAAGTAGACTTCCGACTTGAATTCCATCAATATTTTCCAACTGAAATCAAACTGAAATTGGCAATTTTTCTTTCGCTCACGTGTTTTGATTAATGTTGAGGTTAGACATAACAGAATATACGAGTGTTGCCATGTGTAAAAAATTCACTCCAATGGTTTTCAAACTGTCACCAAACTTTGGTTAAAAATGTTCAAACTCAAGATTTTTCTCAAATATCGAAAAAAGTTTTATTGGTAAATGTAGGGTAGCATATGTTAGCTACATAATTTCATATTTTTGTTTTTGTCTTATCAACTCACTAAATGTTTGATGTTAATATTATGCTTCACATGACTTGGGCACGATGTTGTTGTCTGTTCTTTTTTTCTTTCATATTTTTTTGCTCTCAATTTTTCTTGTATTATTTTTATTATTATTGCTTTTGTGCTGGTGGTCTGTCAGTTCTAGGTTAATAACTCATCATAATCACCAAATTTATCATCACAGCCACGCTTCGGTTTCATTGTTGTTTGCTTTGTTTCGTTGTCGCTTCTTTTGTTGTTTCAGAAGGGAGTTGGTCGTGAAGCTTTGTTGCTGCTGTTGGTATTGCCACTGCAACTTTCATTGTGACAGCTATGAGTTTAAGAATTTCTGTTGTTATTTTTGTTGTTGTTATTTCAACTTGTTACACTATTGTTAGTGTCGCAGTTATAGTTTACTGATTTTTCATTATACTTTCTTGTTTCATTCTGTATCACTTGGACCAACTAGTGCACTGCAGCCACAGGAACATGCGACTTAAATACTCCTACTCCTCCTTATCTTCACTGTCTTGTACTATTCCGTACTTCTATGTATTTCTGTGTAGTTGTTTCAAAAATCTTCTTTGTTATTGTACTTTTGTTTGTTCTAAGCTTACTTAGTATTGTTGGCTGTTCATTTATTTTTTCTAATTCTCTAAACTTTCTTTGCAAGCATTCTTGTGTGTGCGATTTTCACAGCAGTCTTATACCCTGCTGCGTGGTGCATACATATGTATATCAAACCGCTCATAATCACTAATGGGAGCCTTAACACCACAGAAACGATGACTTCTCTCCCTATCTCATTATCTGTTTCTTAAGTGAATAATTATAATAAAAAAATTTCGTTAAAAAAAAAATGTTCATAAAAAAATTAATTTTGCCCTATCTAATATATATTAAGCCAAACATGAGAAATTTATTTTTTGTACATGGATTAATAAAAAAAATTTCTTAAAAAAAAAATCCAACAAAAATGTTCATTAAAAATATAAAAAAAAAATTTCATGAAAAATATTTATTTGGACCTATCTATGGAGTATATTTTTTTTTTTTTGTATGTATGATTGGTAAAAAAATGCCATAAAAAAACTTCATAAAAAAATTCCTTAAACAAGAAATTATTTGGTCCGGTCTAGTATGTACTAATCCACAAATCTAACAGTATTTTTTTTTTGTCTTTGGTTTAATTTGTTGCTCACATACATATGTTTGTATTTATACTTGACTTCATTCATTCTGTTGTCTTCTTTTTGTATATTGTTCTGGTACCGTTAATCCCCAATGTAATCATTTGCGATTTTTCATCACATGTTTCACCCATAAATCAGCATTTCTTTCAACATTCGCATTATTTGCACTTTATGTCACCGGAATTACTCACATAAATATATCCATATGTTAGTTGGTGCTTTGTTGACTTGATCAATCAGAATTTTTTTCACACCAGATGACCGTTAGATATATGACTTTTTGTTGTAATTTTTTTTTAGCTTAGCTTTTCGTGAATATTTGAGCTGAAATTTTGTTGTTGTTTGACTAATCCAATGTTATACATAACTTTTCATACATACATATAGCTGTAAGGGGGAGGGGCTACAGATTTTCTGGATACGAAGCTTTAAATATAGATGCCAGTTTTAATTTATTTTTCGAAGTTCGTGATTAGATTAGGTTTGGTTAGGCTGCAGTGTAGAAGAACCTCATTTGAATAATATCAGGGTTTATGACTAGTTCTCTCAAATTCTGAAGCATGGAATGCAACGGTCCTTCAAATACGTTTCATTAGTACTCGTTGATCTATAGCGAGTGCACTTTAAATTTACATATGTATGTAGGTACTGAGCACTCGAAATTTTTGTTAGCTCAAGCAACAACAACAAGTCCACATCAACAACCAACAACATATTTATTTGACTGAATAGACTGCCCTCTAGCTTTGATATCAGCAAGATTTCAAATATTTCATCTCGTTAGTTTGTATGTATGTATGTATGTGTGTGAGCGGGAATACTTGTACTAGTACAGTTCAATGCAATGGCGCTACCATCATCGGAATGTATTTGTATTCGTATTGGTACAGCGTAAATATTGATTATTTTATTTGTTATTCAAACAATTTTGTTGACACAGCGGAGCGCTGGACCGTAGAACAAATATGTAACTTGCCACATTGTGAGCCAGCATCAACACCATCAAAATAAAAATCAACAACACAAAAAAATGCAGCAAAAGAAGAACCATCGCTCACACAGCTATGACCATAGCGAGAGCTTTGTGATATTGACAGCTGCAAAAAACAAAACAATTTTTTTTTTTTTTTTATTCAAATATTAAATTTACTATATAGAATTTGAATTATTATTTTTTGTTTTTTTATTTCGACTTCCTTTTTTATACTTTTCTCTTACGCTTGCATAAAGCAAACAAATAAGTATGTGTATGAATTTTTTTGATTTATGCAAACATAACACTGACGGTATTTGCAATCAATTGTTTTTGTCTGTTGACAGTTTATTTATTTAATACGTTTTTTATTTTCTTTTACTTCTGCGAAATATCGCGTGCGCTGAATTATGAGCACAGAAATTAATTTCTTTTAATAATTTGTACGAGTATTGTGTTTCATAACAATGAGAAAAAATTGGCTGAGCCAGAAGTGAAGTGAAAGGTAAGCGGACAACTAAACTGAAAAGACAAAACAAAAAATTAAAATTTAATCAAATAAAATTTTCAATTAATTTTTCTAGTAAAAAACTGATTTTGCTATCTACATATATTCTATCTATCCATAATATAAATGCGCAAGTTGAGGAGAATTGTCCCACATTACTGCCAAACTATACATACATATCTACATCTAAGGTACAAAGAGTTCTATATGTATGGATAAGTATGACCAAGCTGAAGAGCAGTCAAGCAAAATAATTTCAAACCAAATTAATTTTAAATGCAGATAATCAGTTTGAAAAATACACCAACACATATGCCAAATACGTATTCACCTATGTATGTATATAGCGTTGTTGTGTGAGCAGACATTTCACGCATGTTACGACTAGTGTGATCGGCTCTCACTGTGAGTGCGAAGAGTTGGTAGTGGACCAATGAAAAACAAGTATTCACATCATATTTTATTTTTTCTATTTGAGTTAATTTTATTTTATTTTATTTTATTTTATTTTATTTTATTTTATTTAATTTTATTTTATTTTATTTTAGTTTATTTTATTTTATTTTACTTTATTTTATTTTATTTTATTTTATTTTACTTTATTTCATTTCATTTCATTTTATTTTATTTTATTTTATTTTATTTTATTTTATTTTATTTTATTTTATTTTATTTTATTTTATATTATTTTATTTTATTTTATTTTTTTTATTATATTTGATTTTATTTTATTTTATATTATTTTGTTATATTTTATTTTTTTGTATGTATTCTTTTATTTGTTTTATTTTATTCTATTTTATTTTATTTTATTTCATTTCATTTCATTTCATTTCATCTCATTTCATTTTATTTCATTTCATTTCGTTTCATTTTATTTTATTTTATTTTATTTTATTTTATTTTATTTTATTTTATTTTATTTTATTTTATTTTATTTTATTTTATTTTATTTTATTTTATTTTATTTTATTTTATTTCATTTCATTTCATTTTATTTTACTTTATTTTATTTTATTTTATTTTATTTTATTTTATTTTATTTTATTTTATTTTATTTTATTTTATTTTATTTTATTTTATTTTATTTTATTTTATTTTATTTTATTTCATTTCATTTCATCTCATTTCATTTCATTTCATTTTATTTTATTTTATTTTATTTTATTTTAATTCAATTTAATTATAATTCATTTAATTTAATTTTATTTCATATTTATTACATAATATTTATTTTCATTTCTTTGCTGTTTTATTTACATCACTTTATCTTCTCTTTCGAAACATATTCTTTTTGGGAATCAAAACTTAGACCTTTAGCAAACAACAACAATGCCAGCACTTGCGTGTATTAATCTCTGCCAATGTTCAGTTGCAAAGTTTCTTAAGCTTTGTATTTAATTCGTGTTCGCTTTACAAATTTCTCCACTGATGTTGTGTTCTTTTAAACTTTTTTTTTTTTCTTTTTGCTGCATATTTTTAATTTTCTGTTCTCACTTAATATCCAAGCGATTAATTGAAAATTCTTTTAACGTACGCATTTTTTCTACTTTCAGAAGTTTGAGTTTCCATACTTAAAATCTTAACATTTTCAAAGCACTATTGCGTACTTACTTAAGTTGACTTGGCAGTGGAAAAGTTTAAGCCGAACAAATTCTACTTGCAATCTTAATAAAGATAAAACTTCACTTTTTCTTTGGGCAGTTATGAAAAGTTGCCTTTTTGGCATTTTTTTTTAGAGAAAATACTCAAGTACATTTTTGAGAATTAACAAAGTGTTTGCGTGGTGTTTGCAAATAAATAGTTTTTTTATTATTTTTTGTTAAAATTCATTTCAAGCTTTCTCGAAAAAATGAAGTTGTATGAAGTAATCCCGTAAATAAAAAAAATTGAAACAAGCAAGAATGTATGAGTTCTGGTGGAAAGAACATTAAATACCCAGCTGAATGTGGGAGTGGTCGATGATCTTCATAACTGAGATGTAATATCATATTTTGCCATTATAGTTGCATATAATAATTAATATAATAACAAAATAAACTCTAAACAAAACAAGCAACAACATAAAAATAGAATTTTCTGTGCAAAGTTCCCTTGAAGTAGCAGTTACCACGCTGTTACATCAATTCTACGTAATTATGGCGTCGCTGGAACGTTGCGGTTACCAAAAAAAGTATTCGAAGTTCTGGTCGCAATTACGTAACAAATATGTAACTATTACGTGCTTGTGACTAGTGGCGAAACACTTTAAAGTCGCCACAAGGGTCACAGCTCCGTTTTAATAACTCGCTTTAGTTCTGACTGAAAGAGCAAAAAACACTTTAATACGACTTTAATCATTTTTAGTATTTATTTATCA
>OX608081.1:29513606-29521106 GCA_951509765.1 Sphenella marginata | reverse complement strand
AAAATAAAATAAAATAAAATAAAATAAAATAAAATAAAATAAAATAAAATAAAATAAAATAAAATAAAATAAAATAAAATAAAATAAAATAAAATAAAATAAAATAAAATAAAATAAAATAACATAAAATAAAATAAAATAAAATAAATTAAAAAAAATAAAATAAAATAAAATAAAATAAAATAAAATAAAATAAAATAAAATAAAATAAAAGAAAATAAAGGAAAATAAAATAAAATAAAATAAAATAAAATATTTTTGTTGTTGGTTTTTGCGGTCTTTCTTGTTTTACATATTTGTAAGTTTTGCAAGCTCGAGAACCAGAGAAACAATAATTCGTAATGAAATAAAATAAAATAAAATAAAATAAAATAAAATAAAATAAAATAAAATAAAATAAAATAAAATAACATAAAATAAAATAAAATAAAATAAAATAAATTAAAAAAATAAAATAAAATAAAATAAAATAAAATAAAATAAAATAAAATAAAATAAAATAAAATTAAATTAAATTAAATGAAATTAAATTAAATTAAATTAAGTGAAATTAAATTAAATTAAATTAAATTAAATTAAATTAAATTAAATTAAATTAAATTAAATTAAATTAAATTAAATTAAATTAAATTAAATTAAATTAAATTAAATTAAATTAAATTAAATTAAATTAAATTAAATTAAATTAAATTAAATTAAACTAAATCAAATTAAATTAAATTAAACTAAATCAAATTAAATTAAATTAAATTAAATTAAATTAAATTAAATTAAATTAATTTAAATTAAATTAAATTAAATTAAATTAAATTAAATTAAATTAAATTAAATTAAATTAAATTAAATTAAATTAAATTAAATTAAATTAAATTAAATTAAATTAAATTAAATTAAATTAAATTAAATTAAATTAAATTAAATTAAATTAAATTAAATTAAATTAAATTAAATTAAATTAAATTAAATTAAATTAAATTAAATTAAATTAAATTAAATTAAATTAAATTAAATTAAATTAAATTAAATTAAATTAAATTAAATTAAATTAATTAAATTAAATTAAATTGAATTGAATTAAATTAAATTAAATTAAATTAAATTAAATTAAATTAAATTAAATTAAATTAAATTAAATTAAATTAAATTAAATTAAATTAAATTAAATTAAATTAAATTAAATTAAGTTAAATTAAATTAAATTAAATTAAATTAAATTAAATTAAATTAAATTAAATTAAATTAAATTAAATTAAATTAAATTAAATTAAATTAAATTAATTAAATTGAAAGGATTTGATGAATTTTATTAAAGATTTTTGTCAAATTGAATTTCTATTCCGTTTTTTTTTTCTTTTTCTTTTGCGCCCACTGTATGAATTTTTGTATATAAAATTCCAACACCTTTGCGAAGCTTTTCATTAATTAGGAGTTTTGAATAGTCAGTGTTATATAAGACAAAAGTGCACCAGCACCAACGTCAGTAACTACACCATCGTAATTATAAATCTGGGTAAACACTGACGGCATGAGGGTATTATTAGTGGCACCTCACGTTGCAGTGCCGATAGAAGGTGGAGCAATGCAGCACAGATGAAGTAAATAAAGGATGGAAGCAGCGACGATGTATTATATGGCAGGTAGCATGAATATTTGCACATACGCATGGCTTTAGGTGTTGTATTTTCGAATTTTAGTGGATGCTAACAAAAAACGAATATTTTCATATGCAGAGAAATAGAAGTTGAATGGGATAGAAAATTAATAAAAGGAATATTTGAGAATTTATATTAAAGCCATTACACTCCCCAAGAGCTTAAGCAATTTTTCACTTTATTATATAGAATTAAATTTTAATAATTTTTGCGAGCGAATGGTTTCTATATACCGACGGCTGAGTGGAAGATCGAGGGTTTTCCAAAATATTTTAGAAAAACTCGCTACTTCGGAATTAAATTTTTTTTTTTTTTTTTTGTTTTTGAAAAAAGGACTATGTCTATCAGGGAGTTTAGTTGAAGATATATCGAATATGTAGAGTGATTGTTATTCCATTTATTTTTTATGACTTTTATTTATTACCAAAGAAAACGCTAAGCCTCTCTAGCACTCGTCAATTCCTAAACACTCTCTTGCACTAAAGTCTTGTCAAAACTTAATTAGTTAAACTTTTGTAGCTCATCTATTGTACGTATTGCGACATCAAATTTTGCTTGTGCAAGGCTGAAGTTTGTTGCTAAAATACCTAAATTTGTCACTTTTCAAAGGAATTGCTGTTACACCATTTCAGAACTGACAAGTTTCTGCTGCATGAAATCACACTCAAATCGTCGGTGGAGCATGAAATTAAGAAAACCGGAAATGATATAAGCTAAAGTAGGCATGTGCGTGTGTGTGTGTGTTATGCGCGCGAAAATGCATTGTTACACACCAAAAAAATTTTCTTCTTATATAAGGCTTATATATGGCATATATATGACTTAGATAAGGCTTATTTAATTTGATCGATACAAGCTGCAAACTCATTAACTTTTATTGAATTTTGAAAATAAAAAAAATTGTATGATGTTTGGTATTTTATTCCATATGAGCTTGACTTAGTTAGATAGTATGGAAAAAAAGTCCAAGTTTTTGGTAAGAAAAAAATTGCCGATTATCAAAAAGAAAAATTCAAATTCTTAGGTGTAGCTTACAGTAGAATTTACTTAGTTCATAGTCACAAATCTTTTTTCCTCAAAATGAAAATTCTCACCACATTTTTTGAATTTCAGGAATTTTCGTATAAGCTTCAAAAAACTGGCTCTAAAAATTTTCATTTACTACTGGACCTTCGTAAATATATTAAAGATATTTTTTGTCGAATACTTCGAAAAAGGGTGGATCCACGAGGCTTTCCGGGCCCAACTGTGGATAAAATATGTCCTCAAAATTTCACAAAGAAAAAGAATTCTCAAAGTCCTTGATACGCCACTGATTTCAAAAGTGTTCTAAAATGATTTTGATAGTGCTCGATTTGTGCCTTATTTGTTACTTCTTATAATTACTCACACCATTTCTTGCTGTGTACCAAATATGAAAGTGTGCGACAGGCGTTAAACAAATCAAATTCGCTGATTGCATACTTGAATAGACTTTCACATGCTTTCGTACATTGCCGAGCACACACACATACATTTGCATGCCGACACAGAGGCCTTTGTCTGAAACTGACAATTACCCCGCAATGAAAAAAAAGCAAAAGCTGCCCTTATTTGCATATCAAATTTCGTTAAAATTGAGGAGTCGTGAACGCCGCAGAGTACTCGGTGGAGTTGCAAGCAATAGTTTGTGAGGTGAGGCAAGTTGAGTAGTACGCATCAGAGTAAAGCAAAATTAAGTGGTAAAGTTCAAAATTGTTGATGGAGTGAATGTTAGCTAGAGCATCATATGAGAGTGGCTGAAGCTTCCCGAAACCTGGTAGAGATACTCATCGAACTATTTTTAGTTATGGATACTGAAACTCAGCATGAAAGGTCGTCTTTTTATGACAGGGTCGAGACTATCACTGTCAAATAGAGAATCAGAGCTATTAGCGTGCTCGTTGCACTTTATGTTTCCAGAATCTATTTCTCAAATTTATTAAAACTTTAATAATTTCAAGTACCAAAACTCAGCAGCCCCTTTAAAGCATTTCTTCATGCCATCCATGAAGCGGTCTTCCTTTTGAGTATTGACCAAACGTTAGAGAAAGCATTTGCTGCATTTCCATTCATTCATTCATTCATTATGTAAAATGCAGCAATTCCATAATTACCGCACATTCGAGCCAACGAGAGAACAGAGCATTGAATTTCCATAATTTGAACACCACAAGAGCTACAACAGCAACAATAACACAAAGCTCACACAAAGGCCAATGCAACACAGCTTACTAACTAGCAGCTAAGAATTGTTGTACGTATGTACGTCGATTCATTTTCCTTTTGCGTTGGAAATTAGTGTTAGCTGGCTTTTTTTTTAATCACACCACCGCCTACACCAAAGCTTTAATTTAAATCATTTCTTTTGCTTCAAGCATCTGCTACCTACACGAAAATATTAAGCGCTGAATAAGAGCGCGAACAAGGACTACAGTGCAGACCTTTACAACGAGTCTGAGTCATATCCCAAACTTTACCCTCATAACTTTTCATTTCTAAATTGTTTCAAAAGCTTTCGCAAACCTGATTAGCAATGAGAGAGCTATCTGAATCAGTATTTAAGTAAAAATTTTTTCTACCAAAATTCCTTCAAATCGAAGGTTAAACGAAATTGACCTCCTCTTATTAGAATGAAATTTGAGATTTTGAGCGTTGGTAAAAAAAAAAAATTTCTCATTTTTCTTTCAAAAAATTATTGAATTTTTATCGGGAACATTTTTTTTTTAACTCTAGTGGAAACAATTTTTATATATCTTGACTAACAATATTAAAAAAAAAAATTACTTTGCCCAAATTTCAAAAATTCATATTAAAAACAAAACCACACTCTTCTGAAAATTTTAGCATACCTTTAGATATATCAGAGGCATAATACAAAAAATTCAAGACCAAAATTTAAAAGAGAACATAAACATTTTCGAAATTTTATTAGGTTAAGAAATTTAACTTTTTCCTTAATATTTTTGTATGCCTCTAAGAACCCTCTTTAAAAGCGTTAAGATTTTTTTTTTTTTTTTGAACTTCAGTTTTCAAAGCATTGAAAAATAAATTTTACAAAACATAAATTTGCTGCATTTTGAAAAACTGAAACTTTTTGTATAATTTGAAATATGTAATTAAAAAAATGTTTAATTATTTTTTTTATTACTCTAATAACACAAGCTTTAAGATTTTTTCTTTTCAACTTTAGTTTCAAAAAAAATTTTCAAAACATGCAATTTTTGCGATTTTGGAAAATTGAAAATTTTTGTGTAACTAAAAATTAAAATTACTTATTTTTAAAAAACGTTTTTTTTTGAACTTTAGTTTTCAAAAAATTAAAAAAAACTTTACAAAACCTAAATTTTAGCAATTTTGGAGAATGGAAAAATTTTTGTATAATTTTAAATTTATAGTTACATACATAAATATTTAAAATTTTAAATTTTTAATATTTTTTTTTTTTTGTGCCTCAAGCGTTAAAGCCTTGAAAAGCGTTAACATTTCTTTGCTTGAACTTAAGTTATCAAAATGTTATAAAAAAACTATAGAAATAATACATAAAATTTTTGCGATTTTGATAAATTTAATATTTTTTAGTATAATTATAAATTTGTAATGAAAATTTTTAATCTTTTTTAAATTCTGTATGCCTTGTAAAAATTTAAAACTTTTTTTTTTGAACTTCAGTTTCCAAAAAATAAATAATAAATTTATAAAACAAAATTTTTTCGATTTTGGAAAATTGAAAATGTTTGTATAACTTTAATTTTTTTTTAACAATTTAAGTTTTTTTTATATTTTTTTTATGCCTCTAAGAGCACCCTTAGAAAGCGTCAAAATTTTTTGTTTGAACTTTAGTTTCCAAAAAATTAAAAATAAAAAACAAATTACACAACAAAATTTTTGCGATTTTTTAATATTGAAAATGTTTGTGAAATTCCTTTTACAAAATTTTTTTTTTCAAATTTTTTTTTTTTAAGTTTTCTTGCGATTTTGGAAATTTGAAAATGTTTGTGCAGTTAGATATTAATTTTTTTTTTTATTTTTTTTTTTTTTCAAATGTACTTTTTGAGTGAAAAACATGAAAACATGAAAACTTCAGTTTCCAAAAAATAAATAATAAATTTATAAAACAAAATTTTTGCGATTTTGGAAAATTTAAAATGTTTGTATAATTTGAAATTTTTTAACAATTTAAGTTTTTTTTTATATTTTTTTTATGCCTCTAAGAGCACCCTTAGAAAGCGTCAAAATTTTTTGTCTGAACTTTAGTTTCCAAAAGATTAAAAAAAAAAAAACAAATTACAAAACAAAATTTTTGCGATTTTTTAATATTGAAAATGTTTGTGAAATTCGTTTTACAAAATTTTTTATTTCAAATTTTTTTTTTTTAAGTTTTCTTGCGATTTTGGAAATTTGAAAATGTTTGTGCAATTAGATATTAATTTTTTTTTTTTTTTTTTTTTTTTTTTTCAAATGTACTTTTTGAGTGTTTGGCTGTTAAGTTTATGAGAATAGAAAAACATGAAAAGCACCAGAAAGTATTCCAAACAACACCCGACTGTGACGCCAATCGCTTCGTTTTACAGCGCCAATAGAAATGTATGATGAATGTAAAAAAGAAACTACCAAAGCCAGCCGCACAGTTCAGACGGGGTCAAACGCATGTAATTTGAAGCTAATGAGCATTGCTCTTTTGTACTTATCCTGCCACAAATACATTTATACATACATTTGTACCTAAAAAAAACACTGATTTGCATGTACTCTTCGTTTCGAGTTCGCTGCATTTACTGTACTGTAATGGCCATATCATGAAAGTTTATTTGTTTGTATGTGTGTGTGTGAGCGTGTTATTCAACATAGACGAGGCGGCGGAGAGCTGACGAAACTCTACCTAACTAATTACAGACGGTTAGGTCATTGGAGGTTGAAATGCTAAATAAGCTTTAAATGTATTGTTGTTTTTTTAGAAAATTGAAATTGAAGTTTTTTTGCAATTTAATGAGCTGAACTTGGGCTAAATTCTTTTTCTCAAATTGTTTTGAAGAAAATATTTCATAATTAGTCAAATATTAGTTCGACTTTTACTAAACAAATCTTGTAACCCGTTTAATTATAAGACTAATTAGAATATCTTTCTAAACCAATATTTAGTGCTCTAGAGTAAAATTGAATAGTCGATTAAATAAATCTGCAATCATTAACTTTTTGATCAAACTAAACTTTTGATTAATCAGATTTGAAATTAAAAAAAAGAATATTACTAAAATTAATTAAATTGTGATTATTTGGTAGATTAATCCTTCTAACTAATCGTTAATAATTTTTCTCTGATTAATTATTTAATAAAATTAAAAAAAAAATTACTAAAATTAATCAAATTGTGATCAATCGTTTTAACTAATCGTTAAGGATTTAATTAAGTTTAATTATTTAATCAAATTTAAAGTAATTGGTATTTTTGATTAATTGACTAATCGCGTATCAATAATTTATACTTATATAACTATAATTTCCATTCATACTTTTCTTCTTCTTTTAAATAGTTTCTCAAAAATCTTATTTACTTCAACAATTTCGAATGATATTTTAAAGTTTTCCACTAATTAATTTTATATTTATATATTTGTGTTTGTATGTATGTATGTACATATGTAAGCACTCACCTTTGAAAAATCTTGTGCCTTCAAGGCTTCGGCAGCGTCTTGTGTTCGTTTCGTTTCCGTTATAACATGTCGGGCGCGACGCAACAAAACTGAATGTGACTGCAACGCTGTAATTAAATCAAGGCAAAAGAAAAATATCGTTAGTACGAATTGCAGACGCATACTCATAATAGCAC
>OX608081.1:29453606-29508606 GCA_951509765.1 Sphenella marginata | reverse complement strand
TCACTGCGCTTTGCAATTTTCCACAATAAAATCAATTAAATAAGTTCATGACAACGTCAACTATAATTGAAGTACTAAAATCAACAAAATTTATGACTCTAAAACAAAAGCAACAAAAGCATTAACGTTCCCAAAAACTTGCAATCAAGTCACACACAAGAACACAAAAACAACAAATGCACTATGCGATTACGGAACAATGAAATGGGTCGCAATGCAGTGTCAATAAAACTTTACTTTACTCGCTCAAACTAACTTTTATTGTTGTCACATTTTCTCTTACTTTGGCTTTTGTTTCAAAAACATTACGAATTTGTCTCGAAGAGTTCGTTGGCAAAAGGCCAAAGTAATCAACAGCCAAAATAATGCGCTGAGACTGTGAGAGATTGAGGAGCAGTAAAATAAAGCGCCAAAGGCAAATTACCTTAGATTAAGTAAGAATGATGAAATGGTAGTACCGAGTACATTTGGTGAGATTCATAACGGTGCTGTACGAGAGTTCACAAATAATGACAGCTAAGATATTAAATGTGGACGAAAGACAAATCAGTGTGAAGACGTTAGAAGAAGCTGTGGGAGAGTATGACAACTGCAGGCTCGATGCAATACGAACATCTCAAGAATAAAAGAGAGTTCCCGATGTCTACTAAAGACTTTAGAACAATGGGTAGCTCGACTGACGAAATACACTCGGCGCATTGCCGAGCATTACCGAGCACTGCCGAGGGGCGCACTCGTTTTGCAATATGAAATAAGAGTTCCCTACCTCATCATTTAGACCTAGGATCTTCGGTGTGATAGACCGCAACACTCACTTTGTGCTCCATTCCGAAAACAAGATTGTGCTGGAATGTGAATAAGTAACCCGGTGTACTAGTACGAGTCTAGTCTTCCTCGGTGGGACAATCTCTTCTTGAACTTTTCCGCTTGATTGGATGTCAATAGCGCGTTTCACAGGCCACGATCCGAGGTATTTATCAACCGACTCGGTGTAGAGGTGAGGTTATGAAGATTGAACAATGTGATGCCGGGTCTCATCGCAGTGCCTAGGTCTGTGGCACAGTCTCAAACTTCCTTAATTTGAGGTAGGGGGCTTGAGAGATTTCTTTGGTTGAAGGAAACCCTGGAAACTAAACTAAATGGAGGATAGGCAGACGACCCCTGACTGTCATAGACCTAGTCATCCAAACCGACAACTATTGGATGAAACTCCGCCCCCCAGATACATAAAGAAAAATCTCCGAAAGCATTAAGATGAGATCCGGCATCACATCTAGCAGCCGTTTGATCTGCGGGACCACAGGCGAGCCCTAAACGAACTGCACACCAAGTCGGTGGACAGATCCCTCAGATTCCTCAGATTCCTGACTCGTAATAGGAATTATTTAAGTCAGTTGTGGCACCGATATCTTGGTCCATTTGGGTCTTGTGAGTCGCATAATGACAAGCAAAACTGGCTAAAGCTTTAATTTACATTGCAGTCGAAATGGTGAGATAGAAAGCTGTACTTATAGAATGAAGAAATATGGCATCAGGGGGGTGAGAGTGAATTGTCGCAGCTAGAATCCGCGACTTCACACTCACCTTCTATGTATGTATGTATACTGTATGTGAGACTATGTATGTATGCAGCTGTCAACGCTGTCACAGCGCTACCCAATTTCAACACAACTCTTCCTCTCTCCCTCTCTCAAACATTTTTGTTTTCTCTTTTTTGCTGGATGCGCTAGCGTGACATTTTTCGCTGTGACATTATCAGCGTCACCGTCGTCGTCGTTATCGTTATGATAGTCACATCACCGGGGTTACCTTATCATCAGCGGTGACCCATCCCACCCGCTCGTCTATCACTTAGTTTATGTGGCTTTTTACTTTAAACATTTCGCGTTGTTGTTACTTTTGCCAACTGCAGTCAGCTACTGGACCATTCCTGTCATTGACGCTCTATTTACTATGAAACCAATTTGTACGCTGAATTGGCTATTTGGCGCGAGTTTCTCGTTCGCTTTCAGGCATCAAACCAAACACCTGCATACGAATTTTCCTTTTCCACCACCACCAATCCACCGCTATCTTTAATCAGCGAGACTTGGCCAACGTATGTACCTATAACCAAATTGCCTAGATGCCTTGATGCTATGGAGCTGCAGGCAAATGACTTTTCACTTCCGGTGAAAGACAGCAGCGCAGCAGCACAACCAACCGAACGGAACTCATTCGTTCACATAAAGAAACCGACACGACGAGTATTTCATATAAATCGGTAGGTTTGTTTGTGTGTATTTCCAGCCAATTTCAGCAGGTATTTGTGGTTAGCTGACAAACACACACACACACAGCAGAGTTCCTGTTCGCAAAAACCCAAAAAGGAAACAGAAATTTATCGCCTCAATGAAGCGCCTACGATTATATATGCAGCCCACTTTTTTGTCTCGAAATAGTTTTTCTTGCTATTTTTTTTTTTTTTTTTTTTTTGTATTTTTTTTGGTCTCTCATCATTCGCCAAAAAAAACGTGTTGTACCTCAGCCAAGAGTATGCAATGACAATAATGCCACCGACAGGCATATTAGCTGTGACAAGTTGGCAATACAGCTTCTTCTTCTTCCTTGTTTTTCTTCTCGTTTTTTTTGGCTCTTTTTCTGTTGGTTGCATTAAATTTCGGCCTTGCGTGGTGTAAATGTAAACGTTTGGATGTTCTCTGAAGAAGGCTTTTAAATGCAATTTTTTTTGTAAATTTTCAAGCTTTTCTCTTAAACTCGAATAGGGAAAAAATTTGAGACTCCAAAGAAAAGCAAAATGTATGTTAATCATAACGCTTTAAATTCCATTCAAGAAAGTTTAAAAGAAAGCTGAACTGAATTCGCAACAACCCAATTACCCTGGCTTATCTGCAGCTTGAACAGCATTTGTAGTAGGATTAAAATCATATCACGTTATGCACAAATATGTGCATTAGACCAGGCAAAATAATTTTTTTTCGTTTTACAGATTTTATTGATAATTTTTCCCAGACTTTTGAGGTTTAATATGTGCATTAGACCGGGCAAAATTATTTAATTTTTTTTACCGATTTTATTTAAAATTTTATCCAGACTTCTGACAAAAAATATTTGCATTAGACCGAACAAAATATGTTTTTCGAGAGCCAATATATGCATTAAACCGGACAAAATAGTTTTATTGATAATTTTTTCCAGACTTTTGAGTATTAATATGTGCATTAGACAGGGCAAAATAATTTGAACTTTTTTTTAAAGAATTTACTCACCATCTTTTTCAGACTTTTGAGGAAAAAAATTCTTGCATTAGACCGGGCAGGATAATTTTTTTTTTAGCGATTTTATTCATTATTTTTTCCAGACTTTTGAGAAAAAATATTTGCATTAGACCGAGAGGAATAATTATTTTTTACCGATTTTATTTACTATTTTATCCAGACTTCTGACAAAATATATTTGCATCAGACCGAACAAAATAAGTCTTTTTTTACTGCCTTTATAGATAATTTTTTCAGACTTTCGAGAGCCAATATATGCAATAGACCAGGCAAAATAATTTTTTTTCGTTTTACAGATTTTATTGATTATTCTTTCCAGACTTTTGAGAGTCAATTTGTGCATTAGACTGGGCAAAATAATTTGATCTTTTTCAATAAATGGCCATCTTTTCCAGACTTTTGAGAAAAAATTTATGCATTAGACCGGGCAGGATAATTTTTTTTTTAGCGATTTTATTAATTATTTTTTCCAGACTTTTGAGAAAAAATATTTGCATTAGACCGGGAAGAATTTTTTTTTTACCGATTTTATTTACCTCTTTTTCCTGAATTTTGAGAACCAATATGTGCATTAGACCGGACAAAATAATTTAATATATTTCCCGATTTTATTGATAATTTTTTCCAATCTTTAGGATCAATATGTGCGTTTTTCAGACTTTCTGTTACCATTGTGTGCCCTAGACCGAGCAAAATTATTTTATTTTTTTTTACCCATTTCATTGATATTAAAATAATAATTTTTTTTTTTACCGATTTTATTGATCATTTTTTTCCAGACTTTTGAGACCACGTTCGGATCATTTAAAAACGGTTTTTGAGACTCTTTCGGTATCATTTCGCAGTCATCAAAGGTTCATTCCGGGATTAATTTTAAACTTTTTTTGAGTCTTTTTTGCATCATTGCGGAATTTTTTATATAATTTTGGGAACCTTTTCAGCAAAATTTCGGGATTGTTTTCGGCACTGTTTCGGGGTAATTTCGGGATTGCTTTCATTTATTTTTAAAAACAGCTGGGATTGTTTTCGGCAAAATTAGGGACATTTTCGGCAAATTTGTTGGATCGTTTTCGGTACTGCTTTGGGTTAATTTCGGGATTGTTTTCTTTTGTTTTATCCAAACAATATCGGGAAGATAATTTCGCCAGTTTTTCAGTACTATATCGGTATCATTAGAGAATAGTTCCGATATTGTTTTCGGAATCAGTACAGAATTATTTCTGTGCTATTTTTGGTAACTTTTCGGGAGCATTTGGGGACTTTGTTTGGATTTTTTTCGGGACAATTTGGAAATATTCAGCATTGTTTTTGGGTCTCTTCTGAAAGAGTCTTGAAATTTAAAAAAAAAATTGTCCCAAAAAAAATCCCGAAATGATACTGAAAAAGTCTCTGGGACAATTTCGTATATACATATGTATATGTATTTTTATTTTTCTTTTCAATCATGAACAAACTTCACCACTGTGTTACAGTTACGGTCACACTCTCACTAATTCGCTCTCGCCTCTAGCACTCGACCAGACGACTAAATTATATATTTACCACTTTGCTAGGAATGCTCAATGACGGATGTTTGTTGCTGTTTGATGGTTCATGTTTGATGGCTGATGTTTGATGGCATGCCATGTCATCATCATTTTAATTTCTGGCACTCATAAAGCTGTTGGACGTAATTGCCAAAGTGACAATGAGGATATAACGACAACAACAACAGCAGCAGTACCAGCAGAAAAATCATGACTCAAATTGAAGCGTACACCAACACACACACATACACAAACAGACACATTGCACACACACACACAAGCATGCATCTCAAATATGAATTTATATAACTTCAGATACCATTGCTTCGCCGGCACTAACCGCAATCTCACTCTATGTACCTACTCTATATTAATGTGTATGTATATATGTGTGTATGTATGTATGTGTGTATATATAAAGCAGCTTGGCGAACGACAATTGTTCATGTCAACGTTGAAGTGATGAAGTCAACAACGAAAAAATGTCATTTAGAAAAATTGCTCTCACCGGCTAGCGCATTGCCCATGGCAACGGCAACATTGTGGGTGCTGGTGTTGGGTAGGAAAAAAAAATATGAACCATAAATTCACTTGCCACCTCCACCAATATCTTACATAAGTGGCAGCCATAACGCTTCACTCGCTTTGAAAGCTGGTAGCGTTGCAGAATGAAGAAATAGCGGTAGAAAAAACACGAACAACAACAACAACAACAAATATGCGCAATCAACCGTTGTGAGGTTGCACTTTTTACGGTTGACTGCACTGCCAAAGGTGGTAAGTGGCAAGTGGCAAAGTGGCAAAAGGCGTGTTGCATACGGCAAGTGGCACAACGCTGTCATTGCACCACACACACTAAACCAAAGAACGCACCGAAACGGGTGTTGCTACATATAATTTGACATAGCGAACTCCCGCCTAGAATGATTATGATTTTTTTTTTGGATGTGATGTACCCACGTACGAACTAATTTTGAGGAGTTTTGGGAAGTTTTTGAAGCGCTAAAGGTTTGGTTATGATGTTTTCTGATGATCATAGATCGATGGTGACATATTTGTGCTGCCATTGGAAGCCTTTAGGAACGTTTCGGGTAGGACAATAAGGCTCGCCTTCACTTTACCATACAAGTTTAAGGTTAAGTACCTGGGTGACCGAGACTTGCTCGGTATTTTTCGAATTTGCGCATAATCTTACTTACCAAGAGCATAAATTTCCAAAATAGATTTCCAAAATATCGAGAGGTGGCAACCCTCTAAGCTTCCTTTAGTGTCAACAGCTAAGTAGAAAATCTAAGAGGGAAGCATCCTATCCATCTACCCAATTTCATCGAAATCGGTTTAGCCTTTCCCTAGATAGTGGTCGATATCTGAAGGAATAAATAAAATGCGTTCCAGTGGCAACCCTAGGTGGCAATCCTATTCGAAAATATTTTGGTTGGTATACGGCCTAAAATACCTTTCATTTGATACCCATATTGCCATATATTGCTTAATATTTAAAAAAAAATTGATATAGGTGGCAACCCTGTGAACCACCCCAAGTGGCAACACCAAAGTAGAAAATCTTAAAACAAAGCATAGTACCTGTGTACCAAATTTCATTAAAATCGGTGAAGTCGTTCGTGAGATAGTAGTGGATATACAAATATACAAGAATAAATCGTTTAAAGTTATAAGATAAGCTTCTAAGGATAGCGATAATTTCTTTAGTCCGCTCTCGCACTTTCTCTGAAAAAATCAGTATACACCTAACGACGTATCGGAGCACTGAGTAGAAGCAGCATAAGTCTCACTCACTGTGTAGAGGAAGAGATATGGCTCAAGGGTTGCATACAAGAAATGTCTACCAAAAGATCCCAATAAAAATCCCTAAAAGACAATAATGACGTCATAGAAAAAGTCTTATTAGCTTCAAGTATGAGGTTTATCTAACGCGTAGAGCTTAAGACATCATCCCTGTGGCGATTTCCAAAAAGGAGATGACATAGACAAGGCGACTCTCTATTATGCGGTTGAAGCAATCTTATATCACAGATCATAAATTCTTCCTTCGATGGCCTAGTTAAAGAAGCTAAGAAAGGTCTCTTCCGATAATCGAGGATACGACGATGATTGTGCAAAATTTGAAGTAAAACTTTTGTGAGTAAAACTCAACGTAGATTCACAATTATCCGGAAGTTCTACTTTAGACTGAGTAGAAATTTTTTGAAGTATTGTCCGGCGTATGAAGGAAACGCTCTATATACATATCTCTCGTCCTGACTATGCTGATATATGGACCTTGTCGAAAGAGATGGGATACACTTTTGAAGTGTATGAGAGCGAAAAAGGTCTTTGGGAAATCAATGGTTCTTCTAGCAGTGTCAAGGGGGATCTTACGCTCTTTCCCTTCTTTTTGTACCCGAATTCAGTGGAAAATGATAGAAGAGAACTTAGGATTCCCAATCGGTACCAGAAGAAAACTATTTGAAGTTCAAGAAAAATTGTCTTTGACTCGCTGACTCTCTCGCGTTTCATCGATAGAAACCTTTTTGGAAATATTCATGTCATACAAGCACAAATACATGTGTACATATACTAGTATGTGTGAGAGCATCAATCAACTTCAATTGCAATCCACACGTTTATCTGCAACCTCAACACTCACATTCCTGCAGTTACATAAGAACATTTTTAAAAATTCACAAACATTTATCATATTTCTACCACCTCCAACTCATATCAATTTCCGGTTCCGTACATACATACATACATAAATTTATGGTTTTGCATTTATTACATTTTCCAGAATTTTTACGCTTTTTATTTTCTCCATTTTAACTACACGGAGTACTCGTATAAATAAATGCCCATAATGCCGCTTCAACACTTCGTTACTCATAAAATCCTTCATGTCTCCTATTTCCTCATTTCATTTCACTGCGCTTCCGTTTTTTTTTTTCTTCTTTTTTTTTTCTTTTATTTTGCATATTCATTGGGTGCAATCAATTGTGGCATGTTAAATTGTAATATCGTAATTTTGTAATTTGTAATAATAATGGTTGCTGAATTTTTTTATTTTTTTTTTTCTCTTTTTTGACTTTATCAACGAATTGTTGGACATGGTAATTGACTTTACGCTAAATTTTGCGCAAATATTTATTGGAAAGAATTGCTCAAATTCCAATTTGTTAGGTGGTTGTGAAAACAAAGCAAATATTTTCAAAGCTGTCTGTCAAATTATTTTTAAATTAATAAATGACGGGCTTTATCTATGAGTAGAGTGAAACTATCTTTTTTGGTGGTTATATTTTGGGGAAGCATACATTTTTTTTTCTCATATGTATGTATGTCCAAAAAGTTTTTGTATCAAATGATAAAGAATTAAAAAATTATTATAAGTAGATAATAAAACAAATTTCAAAAAAATAAATTTACAAGCTCACATCAACATGCATTGAGACGTCAAGTTTGCAAATTCACCACGCAACATATGTTTCTGTTTTCACCATTGTTTCTGTTGAATATGGACGCAAAGTGACAGATGAGGCCTGAGCGATGGGACAAAGCACGCATAAATCCAACATTTTTTCAATTTTTGTAAAATGTCTAAAAATTTAAAGTGATTTCCAATGAGACTGAATTTTCTTTCAAAGTTTGATTGCAGTTTGAAAGCCAATGGAGTTCAATTAAAAGTGGAATTGCAATTTTTTAACATGGCAACACTCATATTGTCTGTCAAATTTGACATCAAAGACTAAACAAAACACATGCGCGAATGGAAAATTGCGAAAATTTTTACCAAAATATAAATGAAAATATATGTACAAAAAATTTGTGTGACAAAGGTTAGTATTTATAAATTCTAATTTAAGAACAAAGATAGTTCATTTTCTGTCTAAATAAACCAGACCTGTTAAATCTGGATTAAAATTACAAAATCAATTAATTTAAAAGAACAGTTTAATTTAATTGATTAATTATGACAATCGAAGATTTTTTGAATAATTAAGCGATTAGGATTAAATTTGGTGTTCGATTAATGTGGATTAATGAGCATTTATTTCATTTTCAAATTTAATCCTAGGATTAATCAAATTAATCAAAATTTAAAGTTGATTAAAATTTTTTATTAATTGCGATTAACTAAGATTAATATCAAATTTTGAATATTTTAATATTAATTAAAATTAAACAGTTGTACAATTTTGTCTTTTTTTTATAAATTCATCCTAAAAAAAATTATATATTCCCAGCACACCATAGGAGTCATACATGAGTCAGAAAGGAGTCCTAAATGGGAGCGTTTATGCTCTCTATGAGCTTGTTTATGAGTCGGAAATGTGGGTATTTCCCTTTTTGCGATAGTCGTCCGATATGAGCCTGGTTCCATATATCATATGAGCTTGAATAAGAACCATATAGGACACCTTTTTTTCTCATAAACGGCACTTATTAATCCTCGTTGATTGCAATTAAACAAGAATTTTAATCAAATTGAAATTTTGATTAATTTGATTAATCCAAAGATTAAATTTGAAAATTAAATAAGTCCTTATTAATCGAACACAAAATTTAATCCTAATCGATTAATTATTCTAAAAATGTTCGATTATCATAATTAATCAATTATTACAAAAATAATAAAAAAAATTTATTTCATTATCAATGATTAAAATTATTAATCATTATTTGACAGTTGTGTTTACAACCATCTCGGTTGCTCCTCTTATAAATAAAGCTAATTAAGTTTCGAAAAAAAATTACTTTCTAGCAGAGACCCTTTATACTGCTTAATTTTCCTACCAATTTCAAACAGCTTGAAACGCAATCATAATTATCGAAATCATAATCGAGACTCTGTTAGGATGTTATCCCCAATGCAAATTATTCAAAGCATAAAAATTAACATTTGCATAAACATAACATCTCATAAATAATGCAATTCATTCCAAAAATAAAAGAATGTACCCATCTCAATACTTCATTAGAAAAAGAGAGTTTTCAAAGCAAAAGCTCGTATTACAAATTAGTTCAACGAAATTGAGAATCCTGCTGTAAATAATTGTGGCCGTTGCAAAGGTTGTTCAACAGGCAAACATTTCAATGGTCCACTTCAATAACAACACCCACGGTTGCAATATTACCGACCCTCCAGTCAACAGCTGATAGCCTACTCGAGCGCTGACTGTGAAGTGGTTTGTTAGTAATGAGGCGCGCGCGTAAAGCAATGTGTGCTTTGAGGCGTTCAAGCCAATGCCAAACGGCAAATCAACTAAAATCAAATGTTGCCCAAGTACATACATATTTTGCGTAATTTTTACATTAAGTGCGCTTCAAGCAAATGTTGCAATTTAATGCTGCTGTTGAGTATGCAAATGAATTCAATGCAAGTTTTTTTTTATTTTTGTTTTAGAAAGAAATAAGCAAGGAATAAGCAGTGATTTGAGTTATAATTAAAGTGCGATGAGAGAGGATTGGAGTTAAACAAAAAAAAAAAAAAAACAGACTATTCGTGTGGGAGCTGTTTACTTGGATTTTTTAAGTGTAACCTTCTTTAGAGGCGTGGACTTCTTTTGAAATGTAAAACAGAAAATATTTTTGATTTTGCTAATAGAAATAAGCAGAAATAAGTTAACAATTTCATAATATTCATGAAAAGGCCTCCCACTTGTTCAAAAAGTCGTTTTTACTCTACACCTTTTCCAAGTGTATTTCAGAAAACGTAAAATGTTTTTCAGAAACCGTAAAATGTACTTCAGAATAGACAATAGTACTTCAGAAATGGTTAAATGAATTTCAGAATAGTCATTTGTATTTCAGAAACTGTAAAATAAATTTTAGAATAGTCACATGTACTTCAGAAACGGTAAAATGTACTTCAGAATAGTCACTTGTACTTCAGAAACCGTAAAATGTACTCTACGGTTGATCTACCGATATGATGCCTCTTACCTATCAATACCCATGTTACCTTCCTTAGGAACCTAGATGTTTCACTATGTAGCCATAAGTCGCTATCACGACATTCGGGCAGCACCGGGGCGAACCGGGTTCATATCCGGCCAAGGACGGTTTCTGAAGTACAATTTACGGTTTCTGAAGTACAATTTCAAGCTTCTGAAGTACATTTTACAATTTCTGAAGTACAATTGACTATTCTGAAATTCCTTTTATCATTTCTAAAGTATAATTGACTATTCTGAAGCACATTTTACTATTTCTGAAGTACACTTGGAAAAGGTGTAGATATAGTTAGGTGATAATATATGTCTCTCGTTCCTTCACACTAAAAACCAAAATGAAACGAGAGAAGCCAATTTCTTACATGAACGATTTTTTAAACATTCATTAACTTTCTTTATTTTTTTGATTTTTCATTCCACTAGAACAAATAAAAATTTATTAGTGTCAAATATGTGATTTTTTTTATAAGAAAGTTAAAAAAATTAAAAAAAAATTTTTTTTAATTCAAAAATTCATATTTTTGAAAAAAAAAATTATTCTGTATATACAATAACGGTACATTAATATTTAGATATAACAGAATTATAACACGAAAAAAATTTGTTCGAAATTTACTGGAGAATTTAAATTTTTTCTATTTCAAAACACCAAAAATTTTATAAAACGGGAATTTTCAATTTTTTTTTTATTTAATTTTTTTTTTTTTATATTTTAGTATGAGTAGTGTTGGGATTAATTTAAAATCGACAGTAAATTTAAAAAAAAGTTTTTAAACAGTTTTTGAAAAAATTTAAAAAATTATATTTTGAAAAAAAAAAAAAAGAAAACACTTAAAAATGATCTGGATATATGTATGTATAGACGTATAATACCCTTTTTTTACATTACAGACGAACCTTTTTCTATTTCAAAAACCCGAAAATTTTCTAAAACTAAAAATTAAATTTTTTTTTTTAGAATTAAGAATTAGGAAAATTTTAAATTTTTTTTTAATTAACTGGGGAACTCCAATTTTTTCAATTTCAAAAAATCGAAAATGGTGTAAAACTTCAAATTATAAATTTTTTTCCCAAATTTTTTTTGTTTACCTCTAAATATGAGTAACTGTGTCGGCAATTAATTTAAATCGTTTAATTATTTTTTTGTTTAATTATTTTTTGTTATGCCTCAAGTACGCTCTTTGAAAGTTCCAACGATTATTCTTGTAACTATTAGTTTCCAAAATTTGGAAAAAATAAACTTTACAAAACAGGGGAAAAAGTGAAATCACAATTTTTTTTCTGTACAAAACTTGGTTTTATGATGAAAGGAAACTCTCCAAATTGCGTAATTTTTGCGACCACTAAGAGTACTCAGAATATTTCGATGAACCCACCAAAACCCTACATCTTTGTAAAAATATCCGACACCAATGCTCATATTTAGAGAAAAATTTTTTTCACTATTCAAAAACGAATTTACACGTACCTAATTTTAAAAGTTTTCACTTCTAACATTGTATTTGTTTCAATGGGTACAATGCACTGATTATAAAATGTTCTAAGTTGCATAAAAAGCCCATCCACTATACAATCGTAGACGTTACCTTAATCCAAAAAAGTCAAAAATTGAACAAGTTTCTATCAACAAAAATTTAACCTCAAATCGAGTCAGCTGATAAAGCAACTTACTGCGCCATCATTATACGGGCTGTCTGACAAATTAGAAAAAATTATACCCATAGAGTAGACAGACAATACCTTTGCATTTTAATGTTTGAATTAAATTTAAATTAAATGACAAACATCGTAGAATTTAATGATCTAGAAATAGGAGAATGAAGCAACATAAAAGCAAAAGCAACAGTAAAACAAATAACCGACGTTGGCTTGGATTACATTTCATTTGTCAAGCGCCATGTGATTGTTCGTTATCCCGCTGAGAAGGTCATTCGCCTGAAGCAACATAGAAGTGAAGAAATAAATACATAAATAAACATTAAGCCAACTCATTGCAACAGAATGCGTATCGAGTTACAACCCTGCAGGGTAAACAAGAGATGGAAGCAGGAATGAGTGGTGAGGCACTACGACTACAGTGTGAAAGCGGAATTAGTGGGAAATTAGCTTCTTCCTCTGTTTTTAAAATTTTTTTTTTCCAAAAATATTACGTAGTTGGAACTTCCAACGGGGTACTTGAAGGCATAGCAAAAAAATATTTTGAAAAAATATGAAATTTCTAGTTTTAGAAACTTTTTGGTTTTTTGAAATAGAAAAATATAAAATTCGACTGTTTTCTATTTTTTTTTTTTGCAAAATATGGTTTTTTGAATTTTTAAATTGTATTGTCGATTTCAATTAATTAATCACAAAATTATTCATGCTTAGAAGTAGCCAAAAAAAATTTAAAAAAATATTTTGAGAAAAAAAATTGAAATTTCTAGTTTTAGAAAATTTTCGGTTTTTTGAAATAAAAATATTTAAAATTCTCCAGTAAATTTTGAAAAAAAATTTATATTATACATATATAAGACTGGAATTAAAGTGCACACAGAAAATTTCAGAATTGTGTTTCTGTAAATAATAAACTAAAAAAATTAAAAAAAAAATTTTTTCAATTTATTGTCGATTTTAATTAATTGCCGACACAGTTACTCATATTTAGAGATAAAAAAAAAAAAATTTCGGTTTTTTGAAATTGAAAAAATTTTAGACCCCAGTTAATTAAAAAAAAATTAAAAATTTTCCAAATTCTTAATTCTGAAAAAAAAATTTAATTTTCAGTTTTAGAAAATTTTCGGGTTTTTGAAATAGAAAAAAAAATTTATACCATGCTTTTGATTATAACTCGTATTTAAGTACGCACTGAAAATTTTAGAATTGTGTTTCTGTGAATAACATTTATGAATTTTTTCGAAAAATCCAAAAACAATTTTTTAAAATTTATTGTCGATTTCAAATCATTAAAAAAAAATTGGAAAAAAAATAATAAGAATTTTCCGTTTTTTGAAATTGAAAAAATTTAAGTACATATGTACTTCGCTTAGAGACATTCCTGTTGAGCATCGATACTATTCTATTTCTTTATATTATATTTATATTCATTTCACTTTATTCACTATTCATACAAAAGTGACCAAACACAAATGTACCCAGCTTCACTTGTTTTTGTATTTGCTTTTTGTATAGAATTTGTTGCATGCTTTCAGGCGCAAATGAAACCAATTGGCAAGCTAAGCGCGTATGAACGCATATTTGTTGTTGCAAATAAATGCAACAAATAAGTAAAGGCGACAAAGTGTTAAAACAAACACTGCGGGATATATGACACAGTACGACAAGTCACATATAATTATATTTGTTTATTTAACAACACATATGGTTTTACAAATAAAGAACGTTGAATAAGAGAATATATTTAAAAGGGATACAGTAGGAAATTTTGTGAAGGGATAGAAAAGTAGCTCTTTGTTGTTTTAAGCCCAAATCACTTGTCTAACTAAAAACAATTGCTTTAAGAAAGTAAGCTTTTCAAAAATTACTCAAAGCTTTAAGCTTGGCACAAAGTCCTAACAACGAACTATGACGAGTACGGTGCCCCCCAAAAATTCAGACAAAAAATTCAGAAAAACAATTTTTCGGAAAATTTTTTCAGAAATCATTTTTCAGAAATAAAAATCAGAAGGAGAAATTCAGAAAACATTTTTCAGAAACCAAAAATTCAGAAACACATTAACGGTCATGCATTAACCCGCTCGTTATCTACATTTTTATTTTTATAACGATATTGTGAACAATGTTTTGGTTAGGTTTGAATGCTTTGCGCTACACTTAATTGTTAAATATTAAAAATTATAACCCATGAGCGGCCATACGTTAACCCATTGACGACCTCAATTTTCTTTTAACATAATTTTTCACATCAAAATAGTTTGAAATAGGCTTAAGTAGTAGATTTTAAGCATTTTAACCCTTTAAACGCCATGCCTTAACCCATTGGTGACCTAAATTTTTATTTTTATAATTTCCAAATAATTTTTTATATGAAAAAATTAATTGCTTTACACTTCAAATAGTAAATATTTGAAGTTTTAAATGCATGCATTAACCCATTGACGACCTTAACTGTTTTATTAATAACGTAGTAGCATTTCATTATTTTATAAGGTCTAAAATTTTTTTATGTTAGATCTATTACTGCACACTTAAAAATTAAATGTTTACATTATTAACTCATATTTGGGTCATTTATTAACCCCTTAAATGCCTTTATTTTATTTTTTTAATTCTGAAATAAATTTTTTTGTTGTTGTTGTTGTTGTTTTAACAACAAACTTTTTTGTCGGTATGTTTAGCGTTATAACACAAATAATTATGCATTAACCCATTGGGGACCAATTTTTTTTTCTTTAGAATTCGAATGCCTTTATTTTATTTTTTTAATTTTGAAATAAATTTTTTTGTTGTTGTTGTTGTTGTTTTAACAACAAATTTTTTTGTCGGTATGTTTAGCGTTATAACACAAGTAATTATGCATTAACCCATTGGTGACCAATTTTTTTTTCTTTAGAATTCGAAATCAAAAATTTTTGCACAAAATTTAATTTGTTTCTGCCGTTTCATTACTTTCTGAATTTTTGTTTTCTGAATTTATGTGGGGAACCGACGAGGACGTAGGCAAGACGTTGATGGACTCATGTTTCTTTGAAGATTTCCTTAAACTCACATACATATGTACATATACATATCTCATTTCATTGCCGAGTCTTATTAACTCTATAACCCCTTTGGCAGTAAATATATCTACCGATCTACCGCCTTTTCGTCATTACACAAACAAACATAAAGATTATGTAAATTAACTACAGCTCAGCACACTCGCAAGTTTTCTTTGCTGACTTCCCACGCTCCTCCTCCATCAATACCACGCATATTGAAAAACGTAAACATAGCAATTAATACAGCATTAATTACCTGACAAGTTATCCTCATTTGCATCCCTATAGCTCAGCTTATCCATTAACTTGAGTGCTTCGTTGCATTGTTTGCGTCTTGTTGGATATTCACTTTGCGATAATTCGTGGCGTACACCTGAATTGCAAATTAAGACCACCAAAGCCTTGGAGCTGTCAAGAAGTGGTATTTGGAATGTTTCCAGTGAGCTGAAAAATTGAAAATATTTGTAAGAATAAATTAAAAAGGAGCGGAAGAGGACTTGTAGCTGTGTAAAATAAAATGCATACATTAGACTGTAGAAAAAAATTTTTTTTGCCAAAAATTATGTTGTTAAAGTTCTAGCCCTTATATGAAATTTTAGAGGTCTTTCATTGCGAGTTTAAGCTTTTTTTTTAAACTGATCTCATTTTTGGTTTAAAAAATATATTTTATAAAAATTTTGTACGTAAGAGGTTGATTATATTCAAGAGGAAATAAAAATTAAATTATTAATATACCAACCAATATTTACATTGAGTCTCCTGCTTTTGACAAAGTTTCGGGCGCAGATTTTCAGCTGGACCAACTCAAAGGTACCTTAAATATTTTCAAACACTAAATTATGTTCTTGTTGTTGTAACAATGTTTCGTACTAGCAATAATTTATTTCAATAAAACTCATTTATCTGCTTTTTTATTGTTTGCTACCTTTTATTTGGAACAAAAATTTGTTTAAATATTTTTTTTTTTGGGTTTTTTTTTTAATTTAAGGTAAAAATTTTCGAAAATCATTTTTTTAACCATTAAAAACCTCTGACCTAAAATCAAGTATTACTATATATTAACGCTAGCATTTTTGGAAAATTTTTGTGCTACATACAAATTTTCTGGGCAATAAAGGGTTAAGAAAAATTTAGATCATCCTTACAAATTGGATTTACATTTTCGTGCTGCGAAGGTCAAAATACATACAACTTTTCATCAAAATATAAAGTACAAAAAGTTCTGGCCATTACAGGGTTAAGAAAAATTTCGATCATCCTTAGAAAATTTTTGAAATGATAAACCTTCAGAAATTAATGCTTAGATCTGCAAGTTTTATGGTATATTTTTTCATCGATACATATAATTTCCAAAAAAATAAAATCTTGGGTCAGTCTAATATATGTACATACATACAAGCTAGGATGGAAAATATTTCTATTTGAAACGTCTCAGCACTTTCGGAACTTGATTTTATACACAACGCAATATCTATCTATAAGAAAAAATATCTATCTATACCTAAAGAGAATGACTTTTAAATAGAAATAAGAAGAGGACACTTTTCTTGAGTTTAAATTCCATGACATCTCGGTTTTAGTAACGAAAGTTGTGACATTTGAATGAAAAAATTTGAATATTAAATAAAGTAACAAGTATTCAAAAATTTACTTCATCAAGAAAAAAAGTAAGGTTATCACAAATATTTGGTGATTATGAATTTAATTCGCATTCCTAAAATTTCGGGATCGCATGAAATGAAATCCCGTGTTTTTGATCAACTTAAAAGCAAACTGTTGGGCATGCCTAATGTATAAATATACTGTTGCAACTTTTTAAGGGAATATATTTATTTTTTATTAATAGTCTTTATATATACAAATACATACACATATGTATGTATGTATGCAACAAAAAATATATCTTCAAGCAAAACCAATATCTTAAAAAATATAATATTTGCATAAGTAATAATACTTTATACTCAGCCCAACACAATGAAAGTAGTGAGAGGAACTACAGCGCAGGAAAAACAATGAACTGGTGTTCAAGGGTTTTTAGCTCCAAAGTAGAACTACAGTGCTAAATAAGAACTAGTTTGATACAAACTAGATTTTCAGCAGTTCAAAACCTCAATTTTTGAGTTAACCGGGAGGCGTCTTTAACTTAATAATTTCTGCGACCGATATGCTAAACACAGCAGCTTTAGAAAATATTTACTAATTTATACAATCGTAGGTTTATTTCCACCGAAGTTTTCCTGCAGATCTATCTGGAAATATAAAACTATGCTTTCGTTTAAAAATCAATGGAAAAATTGATAATAAACCCATGAAATCAATTATAACTGAATTACCCTCTTTTGAACTAGTTTGGAACTAGTAATGCAGTTGGAGACAACTACCCAGGATATCACATTTTACCTGCTTGCGACGAACTAATAGAGGGGTTCTCAAAGCACTAAAATCACACCGTTTAAAAACAAAAACTTCTTGCTATAGGGTATACCTTTTGCTGCTGGAATTTAACATTGTAGCATTCTTATGAATCCCTCACCATTCCATGCTAAATGCAAATTTTTTGAATGCCAATGCAATCAGCTATTCAATTTTTGCAGTTGCGATTTCGAAATATTGAATTCGATGCTTTGTTCACGCTATTTTGGCAATACATACATACATACACACTCTTATGAAGGTGAGTACAGTCGTAGCCAAAAGCTAACTACTGCATCTTCAAAGCTAGAGAGCAAGGTAAAGCAAGTTCATTTAACAAAAATAAATTCCTTTCTTATAAATATAAATGTATGAAAATTAAAAAGTTTAGTTTCTTCTCATTACTAATTTATATTAAAACTTCATAAAAGTGTCTGAATAATGACTCCAAGAAGGAATCCAAGAACCATTAAAATTTAGTAAGCAATGTACCCGAAAAAATTAAGAAAAAGCTTCTGAAAAGCATTTAATATTAATCCAAAAATTATCCAAAGTTAATTTAAACAGCGTCATGAAATAATCCAAATTCTTGTTACGCGGAGTAATTTTTGAATAATTTCATGACTCCCTTCAGTGTTACCCCGTGGAATGATGTTTTGCACATTGCATTTGGGTTTCAAAAAGAGATCATTTCTAGAGTGAAATGTTCTGAGATATGTTCTAAAAAGAGTTCAATATATGTTCGAAAACTGTTGGAACTTTGTTTTTTAAAATACTCATTCATAAAATTCTTCAATATGAGTTCAAAAGCTCTTCAAATTTCTGTTAAAAATACTTATAAAAAAAATACCTCAGATTCGGATAATAATTTATTGTAAGAAGAATTAGTTTTTCCATAACTCCTATAGAGTAGAACATTACGCGAACCGCAAAGTGATAATTTCTGAGAAATATTCATTTTATAGCTCCGAATCAACTCCTTTTCCATCCGTTCGGTTAGCCGCGTACTTTTGGTCAACCCTGTCTAAGTACACCTTAGCAAAAATGTGAATCTAAGGTGATGCTATTACTGAAATCCATCATATATTTCCCTTAGTATAAATTCTATAAAATTCAAAAAATTTGCATTGGATAAGAATATTCAGATGAAATCAGGAAAAATGTTGGTGAATGTAATGGTATCAAATTTCCTTTTCGTTGGAATTTTCTCTGAAAGCATTTTGTGATTTGTGCAAAACGCTGAAAAATTTCTCTTATACATTTAATAAAGCACAGAAAAACTAAAAAAAATTAACACACACCTTCGAAAACGAGCAGCTTTGAGAGGAGTTTCGAGCATCAAATGTGGAACACATCGAAAGTTGAGAGGTGTGGAAATGGTTTCGAAACAACGGACCGCCACAAGCAATGAACAAGTTAGACGTAGAATCGATAGCTAAAGATACTATCTAGCCTAAGTCATTTGATAAACTCGTTTCACCCAATATAAGAGAACAGCTGAGATAAGAAGCAGGAAAAATGAGAGAATAGCACTGATTAGTTGAGATAACATCTAACAAGTCTATATCTTGTATAAATATAATGTTCTGGTTCACCTCAACAAAGGCTACTTGCTACGTAAGTATTTTATAAATTAGCCAACCTGTGTGGCTACCTTGATGCCGAGAAAAACTATGACTCTAAACTACAATACGCAAAATAAAAGCAATTAGATCTCATGCTTGCATCTCAGCAAAAAAAATTAATGACCCTGCGAACAACCAATAAGTGAGGCTAACAAACTGAAAAAGTTGGTACAGAAAGTGGGTAATTTTTTTGCTGGAGGGGTCACTTTTTAACCATTTTGAATTTGATTCACTGTGTATGAGTGAGGTCCGAGCGACTGCATACTTTTGGGCACTCTATTCTAACTATCGCTAACCGTGGTGAAATTCATGAAACTTTTATTGAAAAACAACAAAAACTCGTACCCAAAAGTGTGCAGCTTTTTAATTTGTTAAATAGTGTGAAAACTTGTTAAAGAAATTAATTTAATTTTTTGCTGAGAGAGTTCACCTTTTAACCATGTTGAAATTATTTGTGCGTGTATGTGTGATTTCTTAGACCTTGCATACTTTTAGGCGCTTATTGTTTCAAATATAATTTTCTTAAATATGCTTTAGCGTTTGTAAAAATGTTTGTTACTTTGAAATAAAATTTTCACCATGGTTAGTCATTCCTAGTAGGCTTCACCACGACAAAAGTGGTTAGGCATGCTGTGTAGAGCACGCTTAGTAGATAATGGGTGCTCTATCAAATAAGCTTATGCCCAAAGCTCATTCAAGGAAAGTGAATTGCTTATGTTTACTACATATTTTACAACATTTTTCCTTCCCTTTGGCGTTCTTTGTGCTTAAACACACAATATGGTTGACATACACACGCACACACATACGAAAAAGAAACTTCATAAAAACATGCTCACTTACACATGCATATGTACATACATATATATGAATTTCAATTACGTAAATAAAATTTCTTTTTTTGTTTATCTACATGTAGTCATAAACAAAGCTTGTATGTATGTATGCAGAAATGTAGACATCCAATGCATATGCCAGCCTTACTTGGCCATTGTCCATGAAATGTGACTTCCGTCTGCCGGAATTTGAAGCACACAAAACGTCGACCACAAAATCACTAGAAGCCATTGTCAGTTGCAGGTAAATATGTAGAAGCAAAACGAAAACAAAAACGAAAACAAAAGAATTTTACTTGAATATGTGAAATAAATAGGTGACAAAAAATTAGAGAGCGGAAACAGTGCTTTAAAAGACTATGTAGATGGACATGAATTAAGCAAATGGCACTAAAAGGGTTAAGGGGTTACAAGCAAAAAAAAAGACAAAAGAAAATAGAAATACAATGAAAAGCTGTAAATGAAGTTAGTTAAGCGCATATGTTGGGAATATTCAGGGAGCACAAGAAAAAGAGATAAACAAATGGAAAAATTGTACGGTAAAGCAAGGAAATATTTAGATGAGCTGAACGAAGGGAAGTGCAGTATGCTTACTATGCACGTTAACTGGAATATTTTATTGTGAATGCAAAGTGTTTTAAATGGAAATTTTGTTTAAATAAATTACAGATGACGCATAAGTTAAAAGGTATGTGCCTAGTGCTTGATTTAATACAGGGTGATTCATTTAATCTCGACGCTGAACTCACTACACGATCAAAGTGAAGCTAGATTTTGCAATGCGGGGCAATGTGTCTAAAACTGACATCCCTTCAAATAACTTTTTTATATGGCAGTAGGTCAAAATTGCTTACTTAATTGGAGGGGAATAATTGAACTTGAGTCAAATCACAACTCTTTCTCTAGAGAGCCATCACATAAGTGGCTTCTAGGTGGGGTAGCCTTTAACCCTTGGCCGATAAAGAGCAAACATGTTAAAAAAAAAATGTCCTTCTTAACTCTGACAAAGCTGTCGATGTTGTAAAGTCGAAAATTTCAAAATTATTAACTATTTTTCAAGTTTAAAAAAAATAATTTTTTTAAGTTAATAAGGGGTTAATTTAAAAATTAAACTACTAATTTTTTTAATATGAGAAAATTATTTTGATTTTAATTAAAAAGTGTTATTTAATTATAAGTAATATTATAGTAATTAAATAATTTGATTAAAATTAATTAATTAATTTTTATTTTATTTTGTATTTATTAAATTAAATTATTTAATTGAATAAGTAATTTATATTGAGATATACATACATATATATATATATATATATATTTACTAGCGATGTGCGATTAATTCATTAATTAATTTTGATTAATCATAAATTCGATTACTCAATTAATCGATTAATTATGACTTTTTATTAATAAAAAAGGTGTTTACTCGGTTAATCAAGATTTTGATTAAACAAAAAAAAATTAATCGATTAATCGCCTTTTTGATTAATCGTTTTTTGAATAAAATGATTAATCATATATTAAATCGGCAATAATTTAGAAGTTTCTTCATACTTCAACCATTTGTTGCATCTTCGACATTTTGCCCATTCGCGATCGGACAACAAATCAAAATTTTCTTAAATTTTTTTTTTAATATTTTGAAGCATGTTTGGTTTTTCTTTTTTTTTTTTGGCTTTGAGCTATTTCAATGCAAACTTTCATATAAGAAAATGAGTAAATGAATCAGTTTTTGATTTACCATTTTTGAAAATACCCGAGTAACGCTTGTTTTGATTACTCATAATTTTGATTAATCAAGTAATCGATTAATTGGAAATTTGATTAAGCAACTTACTCGATTAATCCAATAAAGGCACAGCCCTAATATTTACATATTTTATAGTATAAAATAAAAAATTTCAGAATTATTAACTAATTTTCCAGTTTTTTTTTATGTAATATAATTTATTTAAAAATTAATTATTGCTTGATTTTAAATAAATTAAAATAATTAATAAAATTAAATATACATATATTGAATAATTACAAATTATAATATTCCATAATATCAAAATTATTAATTATTTTTAAAAATTTATTTTTATAGTAATTTAATAAATTTAATTTATTGATGATTAGGGGTTAGTTAAAAGTAAAATTATTAAGTTTTTAAAATTGTGGAAGATATTTTATTTTTATTTAAAGTCTTACAAAATTCAGCCGGCAGTTGAAATTTTGGATAAACTACCATGCACTAACTTGAGTCAATATATAAAAAAATAATTTGTTTTTTTCATACTACACATATTTGTACTCTAACTAATTTGTAACGGTAGACCATTCCTAAACAAAAACGTTGCACAACAAAGAATTTATAAATTTCAGTACTTAATATATCTTTCACCACACAGACCGCATAGGTGCAAACATAGCTATATATGTGGACACATGCATATTCTCGAAATATTTTTATGTATGCAGGGTTATGAAAAGCACGAAAATGGTAATAAATTGTAGCTAATGCCATGTTCACATTGACGTGATTTAAGATTTTTTTAATTTCGGGAGAGTTAGTATGTTAGCTCAGCTTGAAAATGCTGTCAGCGTATTAGCAAAAAAATTATTTTTTTATATAATCATGAATGGCTAGTTTGATAGCCTATCAAGTCAGTAAGTCCTAAAAGCTAGATAACTCGTTTTAAAAAGCGCTCTCACAACCCCAGACTAGAGGTCATATTTATATGAAAAATTGTTCGCCTAAAAATATGCACTTTTTTTCGCTTGAACAGTGGCGGTTTTAAATTTTTTCGAGGTGTGGTCTGAAGTTAGAATTTTTTTTTTTAGTTTTGAAAAATGTTGCGATATTTTAGCTTATCCTGTGAACACTCCAGTATTTAAATAGTTCCTTTCTATATATCTTCATATTTATATACATATATGTATACCAGTTAGTTGTACTCACAATCCTTTCGTTCCTTTTATATTACATGCATATTCAATTTCCATTGCAATTTTTGGACATTTTTGCTTAGCTGTGTGTGTGTGTGCGTGTAAAGCGCTTAAAATTGTACAGCAAAGGAAGTTGGAGCTATGTGATTTTTGCTAAGCAAATATGGAGTAAGAGATTTTATGAATATTAAGCAGGTTACCGAACTCTACAAACCATCGTGAGACTAGTCTAGGAAGAGAGTGGTTCATGTAAGTACAATTTTAAAAATATGTATTTACTTTGTATAGACAGCAACAAATGGTAAAAATATGTATAAAAAGTGAGTCACTCGTACGAAGAAAGTCACTTTTAAACATGTTGAAGTTGGTATTGATAACCATGTGTTACTGTGTTGGAATCGAATTTTCACCACAGGTGGTAAGCCATGGTTGCCATGGATACTATGGATACTTAAAAAATATCTCGCACCATACCCATGTGGGTAAAAATATAGGTGATTAGTCCCTTGCTGCCCACTCGGGTTCTATAGAACATGCTCAAACAAATAAAAAGTTCAGAGCTGGTTTGGTCGCATGCTTCTTTGTGACTCATTCTGGACTCATCCTTGACTATTACCATTTTCGGAGGTGTATATGTAAGTATTTTAGCTGAAGTATATGTGAGCATTAGAAAGCATCAAGTTCTTCTAACTGCAAAAGTATCGAGGCAGCTAATATCGTTTGAAATTATTCTGTTCGCTTCAAAGAATCTAATATTTCTCAATTTTTTAGCTCAAAAATAAATTTAAATAGTATAAAGTCGTAGAAAGTGTCTCAACAGTCATAAAAATATTTGATATTAAATACGACCCGTACTAATGTTTCGATTAAATTACTGCAACATGATGTCGGTATTAATTTGAATGCTGTAAGGCTTTTATTGCACTTACTTACTGCCAAATATTTTCATATAAAAGTGGTTATGATAACTGAAATTGTTGGCACAAAGTTTAGTCTTACAATTTCTAAATGAAGGAAGAAGGACGTCGTAGTTATGTATATGCATAGTAGAGTGTGTCTTGCTTGGAAATACTTTTTAGTGCCGGTTTTCCAATTTCACTAGAGTTCGAAAATTTTAATTGTTTCATTTTTACTAACTACCCAATACGTATCTATGAGTTCAACTTTTTTTCCATGTTTGAGAAATGTCTAAATTTTCGAAGTGATCTTGTTGCACTTGACTTTGAAAATTTTTTATGAAAGTTTGAAAACCAATGAAAATTTAAAGGATATTTCTAACTTAATCTTAGCAAAGGTTACACTTGTAAGTTAACTTTAAAATAAAATTCATAAATCGTTGCATATTTCAAGGGGCATTTTTTTTTTCTTTTTTTGGTTCCTGTGGACTTGTAAGGGACCAAAGACCTTTTTATGCGACAGCTATCTGGCAAAAATATTCTATAAATTTGTTATTCGTGTAATTTTTCTATATATTCCCGCGCTTCATATTTCGATCCGATATGAATATTAACCCTCTTTTCGACTTTTTCCCAAAACACTTTTTTCGAAAATTTTACAAATTCAAGTTAAAATAAATGTACTTAATGCAAAATATTTTGAGGTTTTACTATGCATGTATGTATAAAGTCTTAAAATTTTGACATGCTTGGTGCATAATTTTAGGCGTTTTTTTTTTTTTTTTTTTTTTGACATCCACCTGTATATAAATCTATATTTCTTTCGAGCTCAGTTGTTTTATAAATTAAGCAATCTCATTCGCCTTTTTCATGAGAAATTTACAACAACAAAAAATCAGCAAACAAATTTCTTTATTCAATTACGATACACCCTAATGCTCACGCATGAAAAGCTACATATATTGGTTTGCATTCACCCTAAAAGTGAAATTAAAATTTTATTGCAATAAAATATTACTTTCAGTTTGTCTAACAGCATAAATTCCTATCAAGTATTTTAAACCATTACGGATAAAGCCGTAGAAGGTTACTTAAAATTTTATTATTTCAAAGTCGTATTTGTGTTGAGTACTTTAACAGAAATTTTAAAAGAAAAATTCACTTTGTATGGTAAAAAAATTGCAAAAAATAAACCTGAATTTTTAGAGCCTTGGAACTTGCACTTTTAGCTTCATTTTTTCAATTTTTTATTTGCTATCAAAAAGTTACTTACATGCCAATGGTTGCTATTTTTAGCCAACATTTTTATTTTGTTTTCACGTCCTTTAATGTAAGTGAAAATTGAATTATGTCAAATCTTTAAATGTCATAATATTTTTTTTTTTATTATCATTTTATTGTCTAACAATATATCGTACAGGACTTTTAGATGGTCATGCTAACTTTTTTATTATCTGCACTATATAATTTAATAACTTCCCAAATGTTGCACAGGCGAGCAGTCATACGAATTTAGGGCAACCATAAAACCACAAAAGAGATACGCATAAAGAACGCGTCATCGCGCAACTTTTGTTTTAATAACAAAAAAAAAGGAAAAAAGTGCGCTGATAATGTGTGAATAGTATGTGTCATAGACGAGGGTTGTCTAGAAGTTCAGTGACTCTAAAACAAAAAAAATTAGGTCAAATTTGACAAAAAGCATAAATCCACACTTTATTCATTGTTTGAGAAAAGCCTGAACTTCCCAAGTGATATACCACAACTTTCTCTTTTATTTCATGTTATTTCATTTCATATCATTTCAATTCATGTCATTTCATATCTTTTCATTTCATTTCGTTTCATTTTATTTCATTTCATATCATTTCGTTTCATTCCATTTCATATCATTTCAATTCATTTCATTTCATTTCATGTTATTTCATTTCATATCATTTCAATTCATTTCATTTCATTTCATTTCAATTCAATTCATTTCATTTCATTTCATTTCAGTTCATTTCATTTCATTTTATTTCATATCATTTCAATTCATTTCATTTCATTTCTTCTCATTTCATTTCATTTCTTCTCATTTCATTTCAATTCATTTCAATTCATTTCATTTCATTTCAATTCATTTCATTTCATTTCTTCTCATTTCATTTCAATTCATTTCATTTCATTTCATTTCATTTCATTTCATTTCATTTCATTTCAATTCATTTCATTTCATATCATTTCATTTCATTTCATTTCATTTCATTTCATATCATTTCGTTTCATTTTACTTAGTTTCATATCATTTCATTTCATATCATTTCATTTCATATCGTTCCATTTTATTTCATTTCATATCATTTCAATTCATTTCATTTCGTTTTATTTCATTTTATTTCATTTTATTTCATTTCATTTCATTTCATTTCATTTAATTTCATTTCATTTTATTTTATTTTATTTTATTTTATTTTATTTTATTTTATTTTATTTTATTTTATTTTATTTTATTTTATTTTATTTTATTTTATTTTATTTTATTTTATTTTATTTTATTTTATTTTATTTTATTTTATTTTATTTTATTTTATTTTATTTTATTTTATTTTATTTTATTTTATTTTATTTTATTTTATTTTATTTTATTTTATTTTATTTTATTTTATTTTATTTTATTTTATTTTATTTTATTTTATTTTATTTTATTTTATTTTATTTTATTTTATTATATTTTATTTTATTTTATTTTATTTTATTTTATTTTATTTCATTTTATTTTATTTTATTTAATTTTATTTAATTTTATTTTATTATATTTTATTTTATTTTATTTTATTTTATTTTATTTTATTGTATTTTATTTTATTTTACCTTATTTTATTTTATTTTATTTTACTTTATTTTATTTTATTATATGTATTTTATTTTATTTTCTTTTATTTTATTTTATTTTATTTTATTTTATTTTATTTTATTTTATTTTATTTTATTTTATTTTATTTTATTTTATTTTATTTTATTTTATTTTATTTTATTTTATTTCTAATTCTAAACGCCACTGACATATCAAGCAAACCCTGTACACATCAACATGCCGTACTCTCACTTTGTTTCATGCCAACAAAATAGCACTAAAAGCCATGTAGTGGAAACAAAGGCTAAAACAAAAACGAATACTACAGTAAAAAAAAAAAAAAAACAAAAAAAAAGTTTACAAAATGAACCAATAAAAAATATAAAAAATGCATTACACTAACTACTTTAGCATTTGCACTGCCTGCGTGTAATGTTGCAGAACAAATGAAATGAAACTGCAAAGTGTGCTCCATATATATGAAAAATTATAATAAAAATATTTATAATAGAAACAAACATTTTTGCGACAGCTAGCAACAAATTTACGACGTTAACGTCAACTGGCTTGCAACCGCGTTGAAGGCTCACAATTCCCTGTACAACAAACGCGCGCGAGTTGGAGTTCAAAGTTTATGCCACAAATGCCAAGCTGCTGCTGCTGGTGGTACTGCGGCTTGAAATTGAAAAAGTTAAACGCGTTTGTGTTGGTGTGTGGTGAATTTGTTGTATTAAGTACGAATGATAATACAATACAATATCGCACATACGCCGTGGACGTGAGCTTAGAAGACTTATACGCGCAACATTGGGATGTTCATTAGAATGCCTGAAAGTGCATGGAATCGGAATAATATAATTTGTTAGCGCTTTTGGAGTCTAGTTATATGTACAAACGTACGAGTGTAATATTTAGGATCAGCACAGAAAGAGAAGGTCCCTCAATGAGGACACTCAGTCATACTCTGCTCAAGGACGCATTCTCATTTTGCTAAATTTGTGGTCCTGAGATTAATGGAGCTTGAAGTATGGAAAATTATTTTTATTTAGACACCCTAATGTAGAAATGTAGTGTGCTCCTATATTTTTTTTGGGAGGCATGCATTTTTTATTTTCTTATATTTGCATATTTCTATGTACATACATATATGTACATAAATAAATTTCTATGCAAAATGTGTAAAAAAAAATTGTTTACATTGTCTTGGCAGACAAAATGTTATAAAAAATTTGTTTGCTGCCAAATGCAGGCATTTTATACCATAATAGTAAAAATATTTGGCAAATTTCAACAACATTCTTTGTATTTTCAAATAAAGCACTCAAATGTAGTTAAATTCGTATTTATGCCAATAATGGTGTTGGTATGGCGATTTGGTTTAGTGAGGAGAAAATAAGCAGAGTTTGACATCGAATTTCCACTGTAAAAAAATATATTTGTGAAAAAAATTACGAAAGGAGGGAGATCATATGTGAACTAGGTGCAAGGGATGCCAGTAGAAAAGTTCCGAAATTACGTACTTTTTCAAATGATAAAAATTCTGAGATATTTTTTTTTTTTTTTTTTGTTCACTAAATAAACTCAAAATGAAACTAATTTTAAAAACAACAACACAAAAGACGCTTCGGAAAGTTTGAGCAAATCTTTAGATATAACAGATTTATAATATAAACTGAGTCCTAGAATTAATAGCGATTAAAAAAATTTTGAAAAATCAAAAAATTTCTGAAATAAATTTTTCAAATTTTTTTTACAAAATATTTCTTTTGTTCCACGCAGTACTAAGGTTGCAATTTCTTTTTATTTTATTTTCTTTATTTTTGTGTCTGAAAATCATGATTTTGAAAAATTGCAAATTGTCTGAAATAAGATTTTTCAAATTTTGTTTACAAAATATTTCTTTTGTTCCACGTAGTACCAAGGTTGAAATTTTTTGTTTGTTTTGTGTCTGAAAATCATGATTTTGAAAAATTACAAATTTTCTGAAATAAGATTTTTCAATTTTTTTTTACCAAATATATCTTTTATTCCACGTAGCACCAAAGTTGCAATTTTTTTATTTAATTTTTTTTTTTTGTGTCTGAAAATCATGATTTTGAAAAATTACAAATTTTCTGAAATAAGTATTTCAATTTTTTTTTTTGCAAAATATTTTTTTTCCACGCAGTACCAAGGTAGCAATTTTTCTTTTTTTTTTTTTTTTTGTCTTAAAAAATTCAAAATTTTCTGAAACACAATTTTTCAAATTTTTTTTACAAAATATTTTTTTTTTTTCTTTCTGAAAATCCTAGCTACAACACAAAATAATCCTAGATTTAGTGGTGATCTTTGATCTATACGAGTTTGGAAATTTTTAAATTTAATGAAATAAGAACTCGCAGTACCCAGCTGACATAATTTTTTTTTCTTCCTTTTGAAATTTTTTTTTTTTTTTTTTTTTTGTGAAAATAAACTTCGAAAACGGGACAAAAAGATAAATTTTAAAATTGTATGACGCATTAAAATTTTGGAAAAATTACTTAATATTATCATTACTAACCTAGAGTCTTGCCTGACTATCCCAGAAAATGGACAGTCAGCTTGGTCGGAACCGTTACAAATTTAAGAGCTTTCATAAAAGTAAAGTATAAGTATGTTCAGACGACATAATTTGCTTTAAGTAACGTTTTTTTTTTAAATATATTCGTTGCCCGCTCGCAGAAAATAATCTAGTCCTAGTTCCCTACACATGAATTATTCTTCTTGAATCTTCTTTAAAGCACTTAAAGTCACATCTTCGAATCGCTTTCTCGCATCTACATACTTATGAAATGAAAAAAAAGCCATTTCCCTACATACCGACAATCCAATAGCAGCGCATGATCCTTTTGGCCAGCAACAGAAATCATTTGATCCATTATGCCACAAGGCATACCAGCAAACTTATGTTCAGCTGCTTGACATACCAAAGCGCGTTTCTTGTTGCTAAAAGTTGAGAAAAATATTATAAAAAAAAAACCATGAAAATGATGTATGGAATGTAGAAATGCTTGTAGAGAGCTAAAGCATGACAAAAACTCAAACTATTTGCAGGTGTACAATCCTCTTGAAGGATGACGCTCACAGACGCACATGTCTTAAGTTAAGGTGGGCCAAAAAATATTGGTGAAAAGATATTGATTTTATAAAAAAAAAATAATAATAAAATATTCACAAAAAAAAATAATATTCTTGGTCTTGAGCACGTTTATAGTCATGGATACTTGAAAAAATATTGATAAAATTTGCAGAGAAGGAAAATTGTCCACCCTCATGTATTTGTAGATCCCTAAAGCGCCATTCAAAAATGGAAGATTTTTCTATATTTTAAATTTCCTCATTTTTTTTTTTTTAATTCAATATGTTTTTGATCCACCTTAACTCGGGCACATACATATGTACACCCATTTCCTTCATATAACCCTTACTATTCAAATAACACCCACCTTTCCAATTTTTTGCCGCTCAACTCTTCCATCAAAGTCAGTGTTGCCATTTCAACTGCGGCACTCGATGACAATCCACCACCCACTGGCAGATTCGTTGCAAAGACAGCATTAAAGCCCGGCAATTTTCCCACCAAATTCACTTCCTCAGCGAAATTGTGAATGACACCTTTAACATAGTTGGCCCATCTGAAAAAGAAAGAGCAAAAACAAAAAAACAAAAAAAAATTCAAATGAAGTTGTAAATTAACGCTCCGAGTGCATTTCTATAAGTGCACACAAATGACACAAAGCCACCACCAACACACAAATAAGCAACCCGAGATGAATTTTTGTCAAAAGATTCCACTTAAAATGTGAAAAGTGAAAATTTAGTTTTGTTCACCTTTTACACACGACATGTTATACACCACTACTATGGTTTTAAATATTTTGCATCCTTTGTTGTGCATATCATTTTGGCTACTTCACAAGTTTTGAACAATGATTGCATACGTTTAGATGCAGGCACATACTTAAGTAGCCCCACAGTGACATACCCACACACATAGGGTACACAGCAAAAAATTGTGTAAGCAATTGTATAAAATAAAATGAAATAAAATAAAATAAAAGAAAATAAAATAAAATAAAATAAAATGAAATAAAATAAAATAAAATAAAATAAAATAAAATAAAATAAAATAAAATAAAATAAAATAAAATAAAATAAAATAAAATAAAATAAAATAAAATAAAATAAAATAAAATAAAATAAAATAAAAAAATATAAAACAAAATAAAATAAAATAAAATAAAATAATATAAAATAAAATAAAATAAAATAAAATAAAATAAAATAAAATAAAATAAAATGAAATAAAATAAAATAAAATAAAATAAAATAAAATGAAATAAAATAAAATAAAATAGAATAAAATAAAATAAAATAAAATAAAACAAAATAAAATAAAATAAATCAAAATAAAATGAAATAAAATAAAATAAATCAAAATAAAATGAAATAAAATAAAATAAAATAAAATAAAATAAAATAAAATAAAATAAAATAAAATAAAATAAAATCAAATAAAATAAAATAAAATAAAACAAAATAAAATAAAATGAAATGAAATGAAATAAAATAAAATGAAATAATCTAGAGTTAATTAGCTTTTACTTGTTGTTATTTTTTTTTTTTGTTATTAAATGTTTACCTTTAAATTTTTGTTAACTAAATTAAATTAAATTAAATTAATTAAAATGTCTTTTTTTTATTATTACCTACAATTATCATACTTATTGTTGTACTACAAAAGATGTAAAATCTCATTGTACTAATTATTGTTTTAAATAAATATATAAATGAAAAAATAAATAAATAAAATAAAATAAAATAACGTAGCAATTCCTTAAACACTTGAGACCTCATTCATAAGCCATTTTGTCGCATTATATAAGCTTTATATAAGTTATACATTCTAACCCCATTCCTACATTGCGGTACATAAACCATTTACAGCTCATTTTTCTATTTCCTTTGTGGGTTTAAAGGTGAGTAGTTGAACTTTTGAATGGACCTGCATAATCGCACATGCACACAAGCTCACAACACTCACACACACACACAGCACGCACACTTTCACATTTTGTACACCTCCATACTTGCAACAAAATCCTTTTTAGAACATTTCAAACCATGCAATCACACAATGCATTTTCTCGTTAGTCTACTCAGTTGGATTGTTTATTTGTTTTTGTTTACTCGATTGCTCATCCCTTGACATTTGGCCAGCAGCAGACATCTCAAGCTAGTCTGCACAAGCAAGTTTACAATCGTTCAGGTGAAGTCACTCATCAAGTTCTCATATTGCAAATTGTTGTTGCTGCTACTCAATACAAATGTGTACTAACTTACATCGCCATTCATGCATATCTACCTAAAGTTTGTTAAATACTAGTAGAGTTGAGGATTTGCAAGTGACAAGTGATCATTGGGACTTTGGTGGACGTCAAATGAATCGAGTTTGATGACGTTACACACTCTCACAATAAGAACATTTGAGCTGTTTTAGTGAGTTCATGTGACAATTGCTACAAAGGTTCTATTGAGACATGCAATGGAGGGACATACTCGGGCCAGAGCGTAACGGATTCGTATTTGACAAAGGACTGTCACTTTCGACAATACTTCCTAAAATCTTTGGGGCTATCGGGTCCGTCGTCTCCTTTGCTCGCTTCTCATATGTTCGTTTTAATTATGGTTGAAGCCCGCATTTAGTCGTATGAAAGTCACAAACTTCTAAAAACTCTGCAGGATAGCAGTCGCCATTTTCTTTCTTTGTTTTATATGTAGTTTAATATTTGAGGTAGTCCAGGACTGCTCTATTTCTATGTCCTTTTTATAAAACAAATGTATTTAAGTACTTCAATAAAGAGCACACGAAACTAGACAATGAATAGTTTTTTTTTTTGTCTGCCGAAAAGGTGGACTCATTTCAGTCTCACATTACAAAGCATACTTTTAGGTGCTTACAACATAAGAAAAAACTTTCTTTTATTACTTACTTAGGCAAACCAGGTTTCAAATCCAGTAAGGAGAACTCAACGTGCTTCGGCTCATCACAGCCGCCACAGTGCGTCAACACTGATGCGTTAGTATCCTTTCGTTTTCCGGCAACAATCAACGTTACCATGGGCAGCGCCTAAAAGTGGGTGAGCAAAGAAGAAGTTAAGTAAGGAACTTTTAATAACTAAGTACTAACTGAGTATGCAATATAAGCAAAAAAAAAAAAACAGTCTTACAAAGCAGCGAAAAAAATATGATCCCTTTCTTGCGTCATTTTCTAATTAGCAAATTTTTTCGCCGCTATTGTGAGCATTCGGCTTATTGCTTCACTTTCATTGACTCTTTCTCAGCGCTTCTTTTTCTTCCGTTTTGTATAATTTCCTTTGTTCTTTTGATAGCCTGGTTTAATTAAGCTTTCGAATTTTTTCTCTAACAACTACTTTTCTACTCACCATCGGCAATACGAAGCCATCATTATAGTCAATATGTTCTCCAATCAAATTAACACGTCCCGGCGCACAGCAGGCCACTTCTGGATTCGTGCCAAAAGTATCATGATATGACGACTTAGCCAATGCCAAAATTTCATCGAACGTGTCTAGTTGTGTTACGGCAGGCATTGTTAAGAATGATTTAATATTACTGCTTTCTTGTTACTTCTTCGTCGAAATAAATGCTGCTGGTTTTGGGTGATTAGTGCTACGTGTGTTACTTTCTAATGACTGAATTCTTTTTGGCGTGATTTTATAGTGAAAACTATTGTATCGTTTTTCCAGTTACTGAAACGAATTCAAATTTAAAATAAAATAAAATAAAATAAAATAAAATAAAATAAAATAAAATAAAATAAAATAAAATAAAATAAAATAAAATAAAATAAAATGAAATAAAATAAAATAAAATAAATTAAAATAAAATAAAATAAAATAAAATAAAATAAAATAAAATAAAATAAAATAAAATAAAATAAAATAAAATAAAATAAAATAAAATAAAATAAAATGAAATAAAATAAAATAAAATAAAATAAAATAAAATAAAATAAAATAAAATAAAATAAAATAAAATAAAATAAAATAAAATAAAATAAAATAAAATAAAATAAAATAAAATGAAATGAAATGAAATGAAATGAAATAAAATGAAATGAAATGAAATGAAATGAAATAAAATAAAATAAAATAAAATAAAATAAAATTAAATTAAATTAAATTAAATTAAATTAAATTAAATTAAATTAAATTAAATAAAATAAAATAAAATAAAATAAAATAAAATAAAATAAAATAAAGTAAAATAAAATAAAATAAAATAAAATAAAATAAAATAAAATAAAATAAAATAAAATAAAATAAAATAAAATAAAATAAAATAAAATAAAATAAAATAAAATAAAATAAAATAAAATAAAATAAAATAAAATAAAATAAAATAAAATAAAATAAAATAAAATAAAATAAAATAAAATAAAATAAAATAAAAAAATATAAAATAAAATAAAATAAAATAAAATAAAATAAAATAAAATAAAATAAAATAAAATAAAATAAAATAAAATAAAATAAAATAAAATAAAATAAAATAAAATAAAATAAAATAAAATAAAATAAAATAAAATAAAATAAAATGAAATGAAATGAAATGAAATGAAATGAAATGAAATAAAATGAAATGAAATGAAATGAAATAAAATAAAATAAAATAAAATAAAATAAAATAAAATAAAATAAAATAAAATAAAATAAAATAAAATAAAAAAATATAAAATAAAATAAAATAAAAATAAATAAAAAAAAAAATATAAAATAAAATATAATAAAATAAAACAAAACTAAACAAAATAAAATAATAAATGCTCGACAGCTTAACTTCCTTATTCTTCTTGCACAACTATTCCGGTGTTTCTTGCATCATGTATGATCCCATTGGTAAGGCTGACTCAATTCACTCAATTTTGGACCTCGAGCAGAGACTAGATATCTACTTTGCAATAGAATCTTCGACAACAAAGGGGGAGATGAAGATGTCTAGGGTTTGAGGGGGCGAGTAGCATTTTTTATTTTGATTTGAGATTTTTATTCTTTTTATTTATTTAGAGTAGATCGGGGGTGTGCGGAGCACATTTGAATGGGAACGATCTTTGTTTTATGGAGAACTGGAAGGGTGTAGGGCACCTGTTACGCCTTGTATGTATTCATTGGGGGTGAGCACTGTGGGCTCTGGGTTATGCAGCCATAAACTATATCTTCAGAATATTTCATAAGCTGGTTGCGAATTATAAACAGGTGCGCAAATGAAATTGCTTAAGTCGCTTAAACAGAAGAGTTGTATTGCTTAGCTTCGAATGTTGGGGCCATTTACTTGCTCTCAAGCAAGGTATCCACCATTTGTACTACAAGTAACCAGACCGGGCTTGAGATAGCCCATATTTTCATGGCAGCCCAGTGTAAACAACTTTCATTGTAATTTTAGTTTTTAATACCTACTTTGGCATAGGAAACTCTAACAATCAATCAAAAAAAATATAACTAACAAAAACAGGAGTGCGAAGGAGTTAGTTAGTCTGATTTGTCTTACATCGACCGCAGTGAGTCAACAACTTTCGACTGCTATGAACATATTCGAGTAAAATTGAAAAAAAGCAGAATGCTTCCAACATTCCACAAAATCTTGTACGAGTAACTTCCTCAGACTACATCAGCGCTGACCAAAAACTTTTCGCATAAAAATCTGTGTTTGTAAAAGCATCATAAAAATAATGAAAGTTAAAACAAAAGAATCAAATAAATGGAAGGTAAATGACTAATTTTTTGAAATTTTTTTTTTTTTTGTTTTCTTCCTGCAAGAAAAGGAGTCATATCAATTTGTGTACACAAAGAAATTTAATTGCTCTGAAATAAAATATTTTGTGGTTTTCTCTTGTATAAACCTTCTACATTTAAATGTTTTAGTTTCAGTTGGATGCATTTTAATTGGAAGATAAAATTCAGTTTGAGATTTCGTAAGAAGGATATCCATTTATTGTTATTAAATAACCCACTGGTATCGAATATATGTATTAGTTTTATAGAAATTTTATGAACCATTGGAAGGTACAATAAATCTTGCTGAGACCAATTCTCATGTATACTCGGATCTTCTTTCTTAAAGATTGTGCTAAATAGTTTTCCGTCTAGAGAAGGTTTTCCTTCTTAACTACCTACAGTCTCCCTTGGACTTCACGGCTGATATTATTTTGAAGGCCCTCTACTTTTCCAGCTTTTATAAGCTCTCTCGATCTCACAAAGTAATTGTCTGTTTGGAATCCCTTATCATGAGTCTTCACTCTGTTTCGTAAATATTTGCTTATGGTAAGCTTGCCACAGCTGCAACTTTAAGGCTCAATTAACTTGCGTTTTATCTTTTTCGAACGATACGCTTGATCGAACCTTATGTGTGGATTGGCTATAGAACCCTTAAGCTATAGTTTGGAGACATGCGCTCATCTGATTATATTCTGCATAAGCTCATATATGATTCTAAATTATACTTTATACTCTATTCTGCCTTAATGTATGGCATAATTGGGGTTTAATGAACTGTATTACCGACGATTAAACTCCAGTTATAAAGTCAGCTGTTTGCATATTTGCTTGTTTTAGTTGCACATTGAGAGGATTAAGTCTTAACCATTCCAATATCTTTGATGTCAAAGATTTTTTATCAGTTTTATGATCCGTTTAATATATATTTTTTTTTATTACACTATGAAGTCTAATCACATATGTATCACATTCATTTTTCCATCGTTTAAAAAAACTTATTTCACATTTCTATACTCATTTCTCTTTATCACTTACCCATCACACTATTTTTTGAACGTAAATTTCTAAGGTTATTTAGTAATATTTTTAAGTAATGTTTTTGTAACTTTTATATTTCTGTACGTATTATTGTTTTGTTTAAAAAATGAAACGAATTAAAAAATAAAATTCACAATTCACTCGTACTTTACACTCGCCAGCTCGAAGCTCGCCTGTCTACTGTTTGAATGTACTCTTTAACAGTAATCAATCACAAATTATTTATACTACTCTCTCACACACTCTTATCTCGACTTGTTGATTTTCACGTCACCAGCACTAATATCTAAGATTTGCTTACAAACACTTTGATTAATTAATAAGTAATTAAATTTTATTAAAATTAAAATTAAATAAACTCTTCAATTACCAAGAAAAAAAAACAACAAAATGGAAAGTTAGCACGCCGTTGAATGTCAAATTTTGTACACAAAAACAATCGTGCAAGATGTTTTAAAAGAGAAATGCTTACGAGTTTGGTAGAGTGTAGCAGGTGCTCATACCAAATATGAGTGCAATGAACTGGTTGCATAGGCCTTTGCTCATATCATACTCAGTTATTCATTCATTTTGTTGGTCAGCTGTTTTTAGGCTTTTGTTTTGTGTTCTGTTCGTTTATGCTCTGACGCATCATTACTTGTACCCAGTAATGAAAATATAACACACTCATACATGTACTAGTTCGCACTCTTCTGGAAGTGGTCTCAAATGGAGCATTCTCAGTATTGCCCTATTTAAGCTCAGATCATTGCTAGATGTGCCAATGCCATTCATTTCTAGCTGCTGATTGATGTATTTATTAACAGGATTTCCCTAATTCGCAGTATTTAGCAACATACTTAGTATAAACAACAGTAATTTATTTATAATTTTTTTTTGTAAGTAATTTTCTTAAACAGCGTTTGAAAGTTTTGCTTGAGATGAATTTTTTTTTTTTTTTTTTATTAAATAATTTCTAGCAGGGTATTGTAGTATAATTCCAAAGAATTTAAAAAGCTAAACTTAACATTATTTCGTATCATTTGGGGACTGTTTTGGAACCATTTCACGACTGTTTCAGAACACTTTTAGGTTTATTTAAAAATGATTTTTTTTTTAATTTTTCGGGACCATTTCAGAATTGTTCCGGATCACTTTGGATCTTTTTCGTTCTCGTTTCATAATCATCACAGGACTGTTTTGGAATTGTTTTCGAGACTTTTTTCAGACTTTTCGGGATCATTTTTGGGTCTGTTCCGGAATCAATTTGAATTATATACAAATTTGTAGTGATATTATAGTGATTAAGTATTTTAACAGTTTTTCAAATTCAACACTTTACGACGGTTAATATACCTAGGAATATTATTTACAAAAAAAAATTTTTTAATCTGACCAAAATGTTTACTAACATTGAAACCAATTTATTTCTCTACTGTACTAAGTAATTGCAATCAGCTGTTCGTAAACACTACATATCTACATACATATCCACTGAATTTGTTTAGCCGCTCAATTGCCCGCATATTCATTTTGCACTCATACCGCCTCCATGAATATTTGCTCATACTCTCAAATGTGGTGCAAATGTTTATTTGTATAATCATCAATGACCGATAAGAAAATCAACAACAAAAGCCGTTCAACCACTTGAGCTTTAAAAAATAATTTAATTAACAAAAGAGCAGATTCTCAGTGCTACTGAAAAGTAATAATAAATAAGAGAAAAATTATATATTTTACTGATTTAACGTTTAAGCGAATAGCATTTAAGCATTCTGTATATTGTTAAGAGTAAAAGCTTTTTTTTTAGTGATTTTTTGTTTTTAAAGCTAAAAAGTATTGACTAGAGTAAAACTGAAATAATATTTATTGATCTGTATGGTATTCAACATTTTTGTAATCACTTCAACTTATTCTGAGCGCTTGCGGGAAGTGCGCTCTTTAGTTTGAGTGAGTTGATGATACCTATTTACATGTACATACATACATATGTAGATGTGTGTGTAGGTACGTTGTATATTTGCTTGTTCAACAAGTTGTTTTCCAGTAAAACACATAATTTACTTAATTTTACAGCAATATTCCTTATCACAATTTCGAGCACTGCCTCAATGAATTTTAGCGTGAACAATTAATATTTATTGCATGCGCTGCAGGTGATAACGTCATGTTTGTTGAAAATTTACTAGGGTGTTCGATTATCTCAAATAAATAAATAGCATAACATAACATAACATAACATAACATAACATAACATAACATAACATAACATAACATAACATAACATAACATAACATAACATAACATAACATAACATAACATAACATAACATAACATAACATAACATAACATAACATAACATAACATAACATAACATAACATAACATAACATAACATAACATAACATACCATAACATAACATAACATAACATAACATAACATAACATAACATAACATAACATAACTTAACATAACATAACATAACATAACATAACATAACATAACATAACTTAACATAACATAACATAACATAACATAACATAACATAACATAACATAACATAACATAACCTAACATAACATAACATAACATAACATAACATAACATAACATAACATAACATAACATAACATAACATAACATAACACAACATAATATAGCATAAATAAATTAAAAAAATAGGAACCATACTGTCAAAGAAGAAGAGAAAAGGGTATAGGTGGCATCATCCACAGTCCGCCGTTAGAAAGCACACTACCCTTTCAGTGAAGATATCTTTTGCTGTTTACCATATGGCAATCACTGATGTTATCGTTTCAATTAAAAAAGAGATAATTTTCTCTTAGGCTATAATTGAAGAATCGCATGAAAATTGTCCATTATGTGGTTTCCGCTAAAGCTACAATTACTTCCTCAAACTTCATTAAGCGACTTATATTAATTGTTAATGCTTATCTCAATTGTACAACACTTGCTATTTTGTTTGTGATGTTATCAACGTAACCTTAGGTTATTGAGATTTGTTTGTGTAAACCTGCTTGAGCTAACAGTAACATTCTTAAAAGGCAAAAACAATTAGTTGTCAATTAATTCAAATTGCCACAACTTGCCACATAGTAACACTTTATTATGCAACACAAAAACAACATTTATATCCATGACTGGAAGGGGAAAAATGTGTGCCATCAGCGACAACATAAACGCCAACTGCCATAGAACGATGAAGTTGTGAACAAAATTTGTGTCGTCTCATGCCTAAACAAATACCAACTTATTTGTCTTAATATCCGGTAAATGTTTTACTATAAACCAATCTGTCGACTTTGAGTTTGGTATGTTTGTGGAGGAGGTGCAGTGTTGGGTTCACTTTGGCCACTACAATTACCTACTGTCAACGACTGAATGTTGTTACTGCACCGCTCCCTCGACCTGTGATACTTTAGATTACTTTGTATATTTGAGTTTTGCTCTGTTATTTCTTTTCATTATTTTTTTTAATTTAATTTTCTTACCAACACTTAAAACGCTGAAGAGCAAAACAGCAGCAAATCAACGCCACGCCAGCTACAAAATGCAATAAAACACAACCAACAAACAAAACAACGAGAAACACCACCAACAACAACATATCAAGAACAACAAAAATTGGTTCTATGTACGTAATAACAACAACGCAACCAAGCGTACGCGGCAAAATGGCGAGGCGGTAATGAAATACCAACGTAAATGGGGAGCGCAAATAAAGTGGTTCGAGCGTAAAAATAGGAATTAAATGACTTGCAGGACAACATGATTTCGCAGGATTGTTATTTCATTTTTTATTTTTTTGTATTTGTATTTTTTGTATTTTTCAAACAAGCATCGCAATATCAAATGTACATACATATGTATGTGTACGAAAATGTATGTAATGTTTTCTGCAAAAGCGTTTAAGCTGACCTCTGAGTACTTTATGAGGAGCCTTAAGCAGTTACGAGGGCTAAATTAAAAAAAGAAATTAGAATTTCATTTTTTAAAGTTATGGTTTTAAAAATCGAAACAGTTTTTCGGTTTTGTAAAGCTATCCATTTTCGAATTTGTTGAAAATATACCGGTTTTGACAAATGAAACGGTTTTGATATTCAAAATTAAAACGGTTTCGGCGCTGGAATATAAGTTGGTTCATGATATGAAAATCAAATGGTTTTATTTTCGAAGAAGGATATCAGTTTGAAAAATTTCACTTTCTGAAGCGGTTTAAACGGCTAATCTGCTTGTTACCACTTCCCCGTATATGTATAACGGTATGCTTCATAAAAAAAATGGGCACGTTTGTTTCGTAGGGTTTCTTTCGAGACCATTCTATGGAGGTTTTCGAAATTTTCGTGACGTTTCCAGAATTGCTTTTGGAATCTTTTTGTGACTTTTCGGGACCATTTCGAAATTATTTTAGGGTCAGGTAAGATATAATGTTTTTAGATCATTTTGAAACTATTTCGGGAAAATGGGCGCTTTAACATGACGCTGAAAATTTCTAGGAAGTCGCGAAAACATTTCAGAAATTATCTTGTAATGAGCCAGAAATGATACTGGAAAACGATACTAAAAAAATCCCTAAAGAATCAAAAAAACAAAGAAGAAATAATATCAAAACTAATTCCAAAACTAAACCGAAATAGTTCCCGAAATATTCCAGAAAAAGTGAAACCGCTACGTAAAAAGTCAAGATAACAGTCCCAAAAGCGGACCAATATTGCTCCCGAAAAGTCCCGAAAATTATTACAGTGCTATTTATTTCGGTACACTAAAACAATTAAAGGTTTCAGCCCTAGTACCTTCAACTCAGCACTTTTCTATTCCCAGCTTATTCAGTTTGTTGCACCATCTGCCCAACTCCCCCCACTCAATACACCCACTACACCATCTCAGATCGCTGGAAGGCGCCACCATAGCAGGGGCGGCATACACTTAATCTGCCTTGGCATTAATTTTGTGTGCCGAAGGGCTGAAACTAATTTAATTTGTGAATGAAACTTCAACGTCGTAGTCGTGTTTCACACTAAATTTTAATGTGCGCTCACATTCTTTAACAAATTCCTTCGGTAACAAAAATATTTGTATGCATGGGAGAGTCAAAGTGGATAAACTGAGAGTTTGGATATTTTAAATTTTTTTTTCATTCGAAGTTACCTCTAAATATAAACCCGACAAATTTATGTTATGGGGAGTGTGACTGTGAAGGTAAGAAACAGTTCTGCCTTGAAAAATGTAGGTTAGAGGTGACCAAATAAATAAAAGTTTCTAAACCAATTAAATTATTAAATATTTATGTATTTATTTAAAACAATTATTAATCTTTAAATTGTGCTCTTTTTACATTTAGTCAATGATTACATAATTTTCTTTTACAACAAATACATATACATGTGTGTAGCTTTTTCAATAATACGTACAAAATTTAAGAAATAATTCAACGTTTTAGCAATGTAACTGCAATATAAGCCAAAATGGAAGGTATTATTATTTATATTTTATTTTATTTTATTTTATTTTAGTTTGTTTTATTTTATTTTGTTTAATTTTATTTTATTTTATTTTATTTTATTTTATTTTGTTTAATTTTATTTTATTTTATTTTATTTCATTTTATTTTATTTTATTTTATTTTATTTTATTTTATTTTATTTTATTTTATTTTATTTTAATTTATTTTATTTTATTTTATTTTATTTTATTTTATTTTATTTTATTTTATTTTATTTTATTTTATTTTATTTTATTTTATTTTATTTTATTTTATTATATTATATTATATTATATTTTATTTTATTTTATTTTGCTTTATTTTATTTTATTTTATTTTATTTTATTTTATTTTATTTTATTTTATTTTAATTTATTTTATTTTATTTTATTTTATTTTATTTTATTTTATTTTATTTTATTTTATTTTATTTTATTTTATTTTATTTTATTTTATTTTATTTTATTTTATTTTATTTTATTTTATTTTATTTTATTTTATTTTATTTTATTTTATTTTATTTTATTTTATTTTATTTTATTTTATTTTATTTTATTTTATTTTATTTTATTTTATTTTATTTTATTTTATTTTATTTTACTTTATTTTATTTTATTTTATTTTATTTTATTTTATTTTATTTTACAACAAAAAATTATTTCATTTTATTTTATTTTATTTTATTTTATTTTATTTTATTTTACTTTATTTCATTTCATTTTATTTTATCTAATTTTATTTTATTTTATTTTATTTTATTTTATTTTATTTTATTTTATTTTATTTTATTTTATTTTATTTTATTTTATTTTATTTTATTTTATTTTATTTTATTTACTATTTTTTTTATTTTAGTTTATTTTATTTTATTTTTCGCTTTGAAAATTTGAAAAATTGGTACGCTTAGTTGATTATACACTTCAGCGCTACTTTAGTGTCACGCTTCAAGTTATTGTGTTCCCTTTGATATCTTCACAAATTTTACCAAAACTTTTTCTCAGTTACCCTTAATTTTCGCCATCATTTATTGTAAGTAATTTAATGCTTTTCGTTGTTGTTGTTGCATCCATTTTTTGCCCTAATTTCATAAAATATTTTTCGTATATTTGTTTTTGTTGCACTTTAATTTGATACCACTCTCGTTGATGTTCGTTGATCATCTCTTCATCTTCTGTTACCTTTTTACGTTGTCATAGTAGCACCTCATCTCTGACCTCGCTTCATTGCTACCACATACTCGCTATCTACTTTTTACTCCTTTCCTTTTTGCACTCGCTCATATCAGCTTTCACAAATTCGTTTTTCTAATTTCTAGAACGTTGAAAGTTTTTGCCTTGCAATGGCAATGGTGGCACACCTTCGTTGGCCAGCTGGTGTATCAGATATCCGAATGAATGGAAGTGTAAAAAAAGTGTCAAACGAAAAGAAAAAGAGACAAAAAAGTACACGAATTAGTAAGAAATGAAATAAATTGAGACAAGTATGTAACGTAATAAAGGTAGCACACAAAAGGTGATGAGCATAGAAGAAAAAAAAAAAAAATATATATATAAGAAATGATGGTAAACGGATACAAATTAAAAATATTCCGAGCAACCTGACGAACAAAAAAAAGCAGAGAATAAAGGTGGTTATAAAAAAATATCATCAGGGGTATAGCAGGTTGGATGTGTTCGGTTTAACGCTGGTAGCTAATTTGATTTTTTGTACTGCCACGGTTTAGTTTTTATATTTGTTTGTCAAACGTAATAGGTGGAGAATAATTTTAATCTCAGCACAGCCACAAAAGTCAAGAGCGTTTAGTATGACTCTCATCTATCCTGAGGAAGTTTCAGAACCTATTGAGATTAGCATTACTGGATGAAGTCTTCAAACAGATATGTGCTGTCTGCCATGTGAGGGTCGAATCTAGATTAGATTTGGCCTACTTCAGCGCATCTCACTCGAAGTATCAAATTTTCGGAGACTGACTTGCCGAGTTTGAACTTAAAAAATTAACATCCAGAATTCCTCTTTCACCCTACTAAAGCTCAAATAGTACGTTTCAGGCGGTTACCTTCAAAAGTAACCCAAATATTCATACTGGGCCATTACCGTCGTTAAAGTATAACGTTCAAATTAGTGACATTAAATCATTTTAATTGTTTAATTAAATGAAGCTTTGCAGTTTTCTCTTGATTCTGCTTCTTTGCTTCTGTGGTTTCATTCGTCCTCGACTACTTTACTGCAATTATTTCACTGCAGTGCTGCTTGTTTTGCTGTTTGCCTTATTTAATTGGAATGATAATTAATGTAATTTCTATTTTAATTTGTGTGTAAATAGAGGAAACTAATTTGTGGTGTTGTCAAAAGCTTCAACTGCTACAAGGTTAGAAATTAAACAGAAAATTTTAAACTACTTGGACTATATACATACATACTCGTATAGAATTAAGCCAACTTTGATTTCATATTTGAGCCGGAACAAGATTGTTTGTGTTAGCTTTTCGTTTTCGGTATTATTTTTACGGGGTAACTGCGCTGAGCGTGTTCCAGCATCATCACTGGAACAATTCCAAAATTGTTCCGAAAAATTCCCAATATAATCTTTAACACAATTTCAAAATGGTCCTGAAAAGGACCCAAAATAATCCCCAAAACTGTCCCGAAGTTAGCCCGGAAAGAAACACGTAGTTTCTCAAGTAGTGCCCGCAATATATATACTAAGAAAAATTGTATAACTTCAAAAAGCTGTCAGAAATAAGATTGAGAAAATTTATTCTTCTCTAACCTCAACTTTTAAGACCCGCCTTTTCGGTACAAAATCGGTAAAAATTTTCTGTAATTTCCAAGAATTTTTATCTGAATTGCACATTCAGAATTTCTCCAAAATATCTCAGAAACAATATAAAAAAAATTGGTGAAGAATAGCCTTTATCAAACTGTTTCAAAATTTGTTTTCATAAAACTCACTCTATAGCGGTAGTAGTTTAAAGATCGTGTAGGTAATCTCAAAGCGAAGTCAATACATTTTTAGTTGATATATGAAGTTTTTGAAAAATATAAATCGTGGAAAAACTGTTTAGAAATTTTTATTTAAAAAAATTTTTTTTTATTCAAACTTTTTTTATGTTTCTAACCCCGCGTTTCCAGTGGCCTTGACTGCTCTGAAAACTTATGTTTCCCCCCTCACCAAATATTTTTTATCACACAAATTTTTAAAAATATTTCGCTCAAAAAAAGTAAAAACTGATACTACATACTCGCTAGTTAAACTATTTTTTAATCCATTAGAAATGAGGAATGTCATAAAAAAACTCCCCCATTTTATTATTGCTTATTTTTGCACTTATTTCACCCTATTTAGTTTCAGTTTTGAGTGGGTTAGATTTGGTTTCGTTTTTCTATTTATTTACGTTAGTGAAAAGCATTTGAATTCCATTTGAAATGAATTTTTTTCGCATTCCATTGAAATTAGATGCGCTCAATTCGAGTACTTCTTTTCGCTCTATTTCACATCAACCACACAATGAAAACACTTGGGATGCGTCGCAATAGTGCGCTGCTTTTCATTCTTTCAATTGCAAAAAAATAATAAACTGATTTTATTGATTGAAATCGAAATTAAAAATATTTGGTATACTGTTTGTATTTATGTCGAAATTAAATTGGAATGGGAAATAGTGTTTGGGTATGTTGTTGAGGGAATTGATGTGACGTTGATTTTTTTTATCATGGCATTTATTAATATATTTTTGTATTTGGAGCATATGCGAAGGCGCTAAATAATAGAGCGCTGTAATGAAAATCTCTGGTAAATACAAAAAGATAGAAAGAGACAAACACATTCACTTAGTATCCATGGGAACGCATGTTTAAAATGAAAAGGGTTGCCACTTAAAAAATATGTCGAAATATTTTGAATCAGAACAACTAAAATAAGGTTCCGTAGCCCATCAGAAGATCTTACTTGGCACTTTAGATCTAGTTCTAATTAGTCTCCCTAGTTGCTGAGTTCCCTGAAGGCCACTGAAGAGGATAGTTTTCAGTTGAATATAAAAAGGAGAATAATTTATCAAACAATTTTCATTACTTGCAATTTTAATTTAAGTTTACAAAATGGGCGATAAGTTCTGTCGATTTAACGATGTCAAATTTGTTTTGGCCTATAAATTTTACAGTTAAAAAGCTAGGAACGTAAAATTTTGCATGTTTGCTACTTATTAGATATAAATATATTTAATGTATGAAGTTTTGTATTTATACAATATATTTTCAAAATTCTCAAAATTTATGTTGAAAATCCCCACAATCAACTTTAATGATTTTTTACAGGGTGTTACCAATTAACAATTTTATGAAAAAAATTGCATTTTGACAACTTTTTCTGATAGAGAAGTTTTGTGTTTAAATATTATATTTTCAAAATACCCTAAATTTATGTTAAAAATCCCCATAATCCGCTTTATTGAATTTTTACAGGGTGTTACCAAAAAACAGTTTTATGAAAAACTTTATTTTGACAACTTTTTTGTATTTAAATAATATATTTTTAAAATTTTTAAACATAATATAAAAATTCCCGTAATAAACTTTATTGATTTTTCACAGGGTGTTGCCAAGAAAAAGTTATAAAAATGTAGCATTTTGACAACTTTTTCTGATAGAGAAGTTTTGTACTTAAATAATATGTTTTCAATACTCCCAAAATTTCTGTAAAATATCCCCATAATCAGCTTCATTAAACTATCACAGGGTGCTACCAATAAAAAATTTTACAGAATATCAGCCAAATCGGACACACGTCACATATATGTACATAGGTGCTAAACAATCGATTGTTCAGATAAAAGGGCTTAGGCCAATGTACTATCTATAAAATAACAGTTTTGCTTAATTAATTCATCTTTATTGTATTTCACAGGGTGCTACCAATGAACAATTTTATGAAAAAAATTGCATTTTGACAAATTTTTCTGATGGAGAAGTTTTGTATTTAAATAATATATTTTTAAAATATCCAAAATTTATATAAATATACCCTTAATCAAATTTATTGATTTTTCACAGGGTGCTACCAAAAAACAATTTTAAGAAAAAATTTCATTTTGTCAAAGTTTTCTGATGAAGAAGTTTTGTACTTAAATAATATATTTTCAATACTCCCAAAATTTCTGTAAAATATCCACGTAATAATAACTTCATTAAATTTTCACAGTGTGCTAACCATAAATAATTTTAATGAATATCAGCCAGATCGGGCACACATAACATATCGGTGCCCTACAATCGGCTTTTCCGATAAATGGGTTTATGCGAATGTACTATGTATATTTGAAGTAACAGTTTTGCAAAGTTTGTACTAATAGTAAATAAGGATTGGACCATCATCTTACTTATTTTTTTTTTTTGTCACATACTATGTATATCCTTTACTTCATCATTTTCATTTATTTATATTACTCAATTTAGTTTTCCTATGTTGTTGTATTTTCGCACATATGTTAAATTTATTGTAATTTGTTGTGCATTGTCGCAAGCTGTAAAATCCACATTTCCTTCCCAAAATTCAAAGCTCTTTATGTCGCAATCAATTTTTCAAAACAGATTTCGAGTGCATTTCGCATGCGCTTGAGTGGAAATTGGTTTTCCTTTCACTGGATTACGGGAAGATGGTAAGCGTATTGAGCATTTGTTTGCATATTTTGAACACCAATTTGACACAATTCATGATGTGGTAAAATTTGTATAAATTCTTAAAAGTGGAAGCACCTCTTGGTATGTATGTACACACATATGTATGTATATACAAACAAATGGGGGATCAGCTTCTGTGTTAGTAAAATCGTTCGAACCGCACTTATTAAAGTATTCGGACAACATAACCGAGCCAGTAGGGCTCATGTTGAAAGACCATACAACTCAAACTAATTGAATAATGATTAATAGTCGTAATGTTTAATTGTTTATTCTTTCTGGAAACAAATTTAATAATTGATAGAAAAAATTAAAAAAAAAACCAAAAATAATAAAAAAATAAATAACATAAGAAATAATCAATAGTTTTTTAATTGCTTTTTAATTAGTTAGTTTTTGAAAATTATCAAACAAATAAAAAAATAACACATAATCACAAAAAACAAAAATAAAAAATAATTATAAAAAAATTCTTTTTCTTTTCTTCTTCTTTTTTTTTTGATAACTTTTTAACAAATTTTTTGAAATGATAAAAAAAATATTTGAAAATAAAATCAAAGATAATGTTCAAAAAAACTCAAAAAAATCAAATATTAAAAAAAAAATGGAATAAAAAATAATCAATATTTTTCTGATTTTTCTTAATTAATTTTTAAAAACTATCAAAACAATCAAAAAATCAAAAATAATCAAAAATAACAAAATATTAAATAATCAAAGTTATCAAAATTTTTTTTTTGAAAAACCGCAATTTTTTTTTTTATTTTCGATTAGTTTTTTAAAATTAAAAAAAATAACAGATAAAAAAAAAAATGACGTAATAAATTAATCAAAGTTACCAAAAAAATTTTTTGGGAAAATCGTGATTTTTATTTTTATATTATTTTTCCATATTAGTTTTTAAGAATGATCAAAAAAACAAAAAAAAATACAAATAATCAAAAAACAAGTATTTCAAAGTTATCAAAAATTTGGTTTTTTTAATATTGTTCAATTAATTTTTTTAAATGTTCAAAAAACGGATAAATTTAAAAAAATTACACATACAAAGTTGTTAAAATATTTTTTTTTAAATCGTAATTTTTTTCAATAAATTTTTGAAAAATTTTGAAAAAAAAGTTATGATTTTTGAAAAAACTTTTCATAACTTAGATTATTTTCGTTTTATTTATTTTTTTAAATGTTTGATTTTTCTATGCTGGTTCCCAAATTGACTTAGTCCCACACAGTTTCCAATATTTTAAAGTTCTATCAACAGCGACGTATCTTTCGAGGCCCTCATCACTGTACGCTTTTACTACAACAACAAACAAATACTCGAATCCATCAAAGTAATCTTGCAGCCACACCAAATCGAGCCCCAACAAACGCGAACATTTCATGCTAGTCATCCACTAGTTAGCTCTGCATTAAAACGACCCTCTCCCAGCCGCAACAAAACAGCACAACCAAATCAACGCAAGTACTTATCCACCTTTCCAGCTTAGCTACTTAACAATTCTTACAACGCAATCAATAATAAGCAATCTTTTCCAATTTTACACCTTTTTTCTTTACAAAAAATTACTTGATATTGAATGAGCCACCTCCCCCGCATCAACCTCAAACGCATTCACGTCATTCACTTGCAAGTTTTACGAACTTGTATGAGCATAATAGAAATCGAACTACATCGAATGGATGATAAGCGTTGCTTTGAAGCGGAAATTGAAAATTTTCCCCTTTGAGAAATTTTTCCGTTCAGTGTCGCCGGTTGCTGTCACCAAACAAAAGCAAGAAAAGTTAAATATTTTTTTTTTGTATTTTTTTTTCTTTTTTTGTTGATTTTACTCTAAGTTGGTATTGCAGTTTGCTTCTTTGCACCATTTAAATGCTGTCAGATAGTAATGCGACATGAATGGCGGCACGAAGGATAGAAATTCGTAAAAAACAAAAAAAACTGTTGAAAGCGAGTTAAATATCTATATCGAGAGTCTATATATAACTCAGAGCAAAAATGGAGACACTCAAGTAGAGCTAAGTGAACGTTTGCTTGCTTTTAGTATACCCAGCTGTCATCTTAAGTCATGATATTTTATTTTAAAAATGCGTAATTTTGAGACTTTACAAATATTTAATAGGTCAAATCTCTCAATATAGAAATCGTCGATTTCAAATTTTGCGTTTTAAATTTTACAAAGAAAATTTGTAGAACTATTTAAAGAACTATTTCAAAAAAGTAATCGGGGCCACGCCCATTTTCCAAAATTTATTTTGTTCGAATTTCTTGTTTTACAGACAGTTTGAAAGTGAAATATCAACGATGTAAAGCAATTTTACGCAAAGATATTGGCTTTATATATTTCTATGATCATTTTCAAAATTTTACATATAAAAAAGTGGGCGTGGGATTCCGCCGATTTAGCCCATTTTTTCACAGAACTTGCATTCATCGAAACCTGTGCGCTAAATATAGTTCTCATTTTTTTTATGGCGGTTTTTGATTTATGATTTATTTCTAAATTTGACTTAATCAGAAGTGGGCGCAGCCACGCCCATGTTCGAAAAATTTATTCAAAAAATTATTTTCTGCCTCACTGTTAATTGCGTCCTTATAACTAATTTATATATTGAATGATCACTTTTTTTTTGTATGTTATAAAATATTCTATATGTATATAAAAAATGGGCGTGTCTATAATCCGATTTTGCAAAATTTTAAATACAGCTTAATCAATTTCTCTTTTCGAAGGTTAAAGGTTAAAAATGAAGAAAGACAGAATACTGTTGTCAGACTAGAAAACATTTTCAAAAATTTTAGATGATCAATTACTAAATCTTACCACTGGGTATACAATTTTCTGTTTCACACAGAAGTTCTACTTATCGACTTGTTTTCAAATTTTCTCGCTCGTCAACAGCATATTATTTTACTGCAACCGGAGTAGAGACTACATTACAGAACAGAAAAGTCATCAACCAAGGCCTCAGGTAGGCTAAACTACGCAATTGCAACTTCCTGCTGTTCGAACCAAGTCAAGTCAAGAGACTGTCATAATATGCTGCTCTACTTCTACTGTCATGCACACATTTAGAACGATTGCATGCTGCTGCTGGTGTCTTTGTAACAATCCCCTGCTGTTGCTGCTGCCAATACCCGAAGGCATTCAATTTATTCAATATGAAATATTTGTAAATATCAATGCAATTCAAAAAAATCTTTAGAAATATTGTTTGTTGCAGTTTTTTACTCCATGCACTCGGGTGTTGTGTTGCTGCTGTCTGATTTCTTTATAAAACAAAATCTTTTTTAATAATTTTTACAGTTTTTATGTTTTGTATTTTTTCATGTGCTTATCTCATTCATTCCATCATTGATTCGTTCAATAAGCTACGAATCAGCGACAAATGCAGGAAATTCCATTGCTGACATATTTCCTTGACATATCGATTGCAATGTGCTGGTTGTGCAGTGGGGCGGGAAATCTTATTCGTAGCTTAGACGTGTACTCGTGCGGAAATGTTAATACTGAATGACGATTTTAATGTCATCAGTTTGCCAAGAGAGTGCCAGAAGGAGCACTCCAATCAATTAAAAAGTGTGTGCGGGTGTATGTGTGAGTAAACCGGTTTGATTTCAAAATTTCCACACAAATTCATAAGTGATGGCAACACTGGCTACTAGTTGGTTGATGTCCTCTAGGGTGCTAAGACTAAAATAAATATCCGACCGGAAATGCGATAGACAAATCAAGTCATAGAACAATAATTCTTTTCGACACAAGAAGCTGGAAAAATATGGCTGCCTGTTCCTTAATTGAAAACCAACTTATAATTCATATCAAAACAGAAAAAATGTCCTGCTTGTTTAAAGAATGACACCATCTAATGTACATACCCAGCAAAAAATAACGTGACTGCTATCTAAAGCAGACCTGTTAAATAATGATTATTAATCTTAATCATTGATAATTAAATTAAATTTTTTGTATTTTTGTTATAATTGAATCGAACATTTTTAGAATAATCAATCGTTAAGGATCAAACTTTGTGTTTGATTAATGAGAATTTATTTCGTTTTCAAATTTAATCCTAGGATTAATCAAATTAATCAAAATTTTAATTTGATTAAAATAAATTTTGATTAACTCTGATCATAATAAATCAATTAAATTAATAGAGCAGTTTAATATAATTTATTTTTAATTTTAAACCAGATTTAACAGGTCTAAAGAGTGCCATCCGAGATCAATACTTTGAGTCTGCTGTTGGCTATCATTCAATATACACAAAAGTCAATTTTTGTATTTGTGTAGCATACTTAAAGGGGTGTAAGTAAATTTCAGTTTTTGTAGCATACTTTTAGGAGTTAAAAGCAACCGTTTGAGCATAAAGAGGATTAGTCTTTTCGGCCTCGGTTCGAGTATAAATGAGTACAATTGGACTAGTTGCATTTTTTGCACAGAAAATCGTGTTACTAATATTAAAAGCGAGTATCTATTATTAATACGAATTGAGACTATTGGGCCATAATTGTGACTGATAAAAATGGCCACGCTGCGCTGGCTCTCGGCATTTAACTAACTCGAATTTTAAACACTATACCTCCAAAGCCAGCTGAGTTATGGAATTTCGTTGCATCGCTTCTTACAGCAATTACTAGAGTTTTTGGTTTGATACCCATATGGGACTATCACATTTTGGGTCACCCTGGTCCACACATTGGTGCATAACTCCGAAACTGAGTGAGTTATTGAAATAAGAAATATCTTAAATTGTAACTGAGACATCTGGCAATAGAACGATGAAAGTTTAATTTAATTTCTCTAGAGAAATTTAGAGTGATGCGCGAGCAAATTTACAGACAGACAGATAAAAATACTATTAACTGTTTATTTGGGATCTATTGGCTTACCTGACAAATTTTTTTGAATATTTGAAAAAAAAAAACAAGGTAATATAACCCTTTTTTCATAAACCTATTTTATTTAGTTAAAACAGAAGTCTATTAAGGTCATTAAAATTATATTGATATAATTTAAAAATAAAAATAAAAAATATAAAAATAAATTTTTTTTGGACCAGTCTAATGTATTTTTTATTTGTTGACGCCTGCCACATTTACTTTGCACTAATCTTATGTTCCTTCTATTGAAATATATTTAGAGTATTCGTTTCCCTGTCATTTGTATCGCTCACAACAAGAGATAGTTCAAGGTTGCCGGCAGCTTTGAAGTGGAAATTTTACAATTTTTTTTGCATAAAAATAAAATGAGTTTTTATAGAAATTTTAAATAAAAAGCTTTTGAGATATGCGCTCTGATAAGTCTTAAGGACAAAACTTGCAAATTGACACACACACACAAACATAGCCGAAGTTTGTAGTGAAGCGGCAACAAAGCGGACTTTGAGTTGCAAATCATTGGGGGAAAGTGGATGCACTACTTGAAGGGAGCCTTCCAGAGGCATAATAGCTGTTCTGTACAACCAGGAATAACTAGGGTTAACAAATGAAGATCACTTAAAGATGAACCAAAATTTTTTATAGAACTGTTTAGGTAGAGCGTCTAAGAGAAAGAATCCTTACATCAATCTTTGACTGAGGGCCCACTTTAATTATCAATCACGCTAGCAGGGAGAAGCAGTAATGAAACCAATAGTTTACATTTTTATACCCAGCGTACTAGTACTAGTACAAGGGTATTATAACTTTGTTGGGATAACGGTTGGTTGTACAGGTATAAAGGAATCGAGATAGATATAGACTTCCATATATCAATATCATCAGGGTCGAAAAAAAATTTGATTGAGCCATGTCCGTCCGTCCGTCCGTCCGTCCGTCCGTCTGTCCGTCCGTCTGTCCGTTAACACGATAACTTGAGCAAATAATGAGATATCTTCACCAAATTCGGCATGCGTACTTATTTGGGTTCAGAATAGATTGCTATTGAAAATGGGTAAAATCGGACCATAACCACGCCCCTTTTTCGATATCGAAAATTTCGAAAAACGTATAAAACGGGTTAATTCAATATCAGAAGCAGCTACAATGATAAAATTTGCAATATGTATTGATTTAGATGTTCTAAGGCCGATTTTATCAAATTTTTTTAAAAGGGGAGTGGCACCGCCCACATATATTTGAAGAAATTTTCAAATTTTGACTCTCAATAACTTCAGCACAGTTTATGCTAGTACAACGAAATTTTGTAGAGGGCATACTATTGTTGTGTTAAATTCAGATATAGAAAATAAACGAAATCGCTTAGCGACCACGCCTACTTTTTCATAAAAGTTATATTGAAAGGAGGTGGAAATATTGAAAAGTCCATATCTAATTATCTGATACCGCTATAATAATATAATTTGGTACATACAACAATTTTCATATTCTTTACATTATTTTTGCACCCACTTATGAGTCACGCAATTTTCCAATTCGACTGCTAATAACTTCAGAACGGTGTGAGATAGATTTACGAAACTAGGTACCAGGCATCTTATGTTTATGTAGAGTACTACCATAGAAAATAAGAAAAATCGGTGAACGACCACGCCCACTTTTGGACTAAAGTTCTCTAAACGAGAGTTAGGAAACTGGAATATGCAATATCTGTTTAACTGATAAAGATATAATGCTAAAATTTAGTACACTCATTCACTTGATGATGTTTTTAGTGTTGTTTAAAGGTTTTTTGGTAATATTTTGGAAAATGGGCGTGGCACCGCCTACAAGTGAATAAACAAAATATCATGATTTCACTATTAACAAGCCACTGTGAAAGTATCATAAAGATCTGCAATGAAAACTGATCTTCAAATAGGGACAAACAACATAATAAAATCCGTGGGCGTGCCACCACCCACTGTTTTAAAATTATGTAAATATTGATTAATGGACACATATATCCGTATATCAAAAATTTCACAAAATACGTTAAAAGTTATGGGCATGGCACGCCTTCTTTTCCAAAGTTATATATAGGACATGGTATCACCATTGAAAAGATTGATTGAGTACT
>OX608081.1:29371106-29446106 GCA_951509765.1 Sphenella marginata | reverse complement strand
TTTTTATTTTTTTTTCGGAAGGAAATTTTAAATTTTTTTTCCTTTACAAAAAGAAATGCATATAAAAAAAATTTAAAAACTAAATAAAAAGTTAAATAATATCATTTTACAAAAAGAAATTTAATAAAAATAATAATTTGTTCACAAGCAAAAATCTAAAAAAATTATATTCTTCACAAAAAAAAACAAAAATAATAAGAAAAATTAAGAGTTAAATAATTTCTTTTTACAAAAAACAAATTAAATGAAAATAGCAACTTTTAACAAGAAAAAAAACTAAATACAAATATTTTTGTCTAAGTTAAATTTTATTTTCTTTGCAAAAAGAAGTGCAAATTAAAATAATTTAAAAACAAAAAAGTTAAATAATTTCTTTATACAAAAAAAATTAAAAAGAAATTCAATTGAAAATAAGTAACAAAATGAATTTAATGAAAATAACTTCGTTTTGCCAAAAATTAAAACAAAAAAATAGTAAAAATTATTTTCTTTACAATAAAATTGTAAACAAAAATATAAAAAAACAAGTAAGGAAGTCTAAGTTCGGGTGAACCGAACATTAAATACCCAGCGTTAGTTTTTAGAAAAAGGGGGCGTGGTTTTCATCCGATTTCGCCCATTTTAAAAACCAATCTATGCCGAGCCTAAACAATAGCGAATTTGGTGGGAGCGGCCACGCTCCTTGCTTATAAAGCTTTAACCGCTTACATGAGCCAAAAGTACTGAATCGATCTTTTCAAGGGTTATACCATGTCCTATATATAACTTTGGAAAAGAAGGCGTGCCATGCCCATAACTTTTAACGTATTTTGTGAAATTTTTCGATGTACGGATATATGTGTCCATTAATCAATATTTACATAATTTTAAAAAAGTGGGTGGTGGCACGCCCACGGATTTTATTATGTTGTTTGTCCCTATTGAAGATCAGTTTTCATTGCAGATCTTTATGATACTTTCACAGTGGCTTGTTAATAGTGAAATGTTGATATTTTGTTTATTCACTTGTGGGCGGTGCCACGCCCATTTTCCAAAATATTACCAAAAAACCTTTAAACATCACAAATAACATCATCAGGTGAATGAGTGTACTAAATTTTAGCATTATATCTGTATCAGTTAAACAGATATTGCATATTCCGGTTTCCTAACTCTCGTTTAGAGAACTTTAGTCCAAAAAGGGGCGTGGTCGTTCACCGATTTTTCTTATTTTCTGTGGTAGTACTCTACATAAACATAACATACCTGGAACCTAGTTTCGTAAACCTATCTCAGATCGTTCTGAAGTTATTAGCAGTCGAATTTGAAAATTGCTTGACTCATAAGTGGGCGGTGCCACGCCCACTTTCCAAAATTTTGCAAAAATAATGTAAAGAATATGAAAATTGATGTATGTACAAAATTATATTATTATAGCGGTATCAGTTAATTAGATATGGACTTTTCAATATTTCCACCTCCTTTCAATATAACTTTTATAAAAAAGTAGGCGTGGTCGCCAAGCGATTTCGTTTATTTTCTATATCTGATTTTAACACAACAATAGTATGCCCTCTACAAAATTTCGTTATACTAGCATAAACTGTTCTCAAGTTATTAGGAGTCAAAATTTTAAAATTTCTTCAAATATATGGGGGCGGTGCCACGCCCCTTTTCAAAAAATTTGGTAAAATCCGCCTAAGAACATATAAATCAATACATATTGCAAATTTTGTCATTGTAGCTGCTTCTGATATTGAATTAACCCGTTTTATACGTTTTTCGAAATTTTCGATATCGAAAAAGGGGGCGTGGTTACCATCCGATTTCGCCCATTTTCAATAGCAACCTACCTTGGCCAGAAAGTAACCTGTATGCAAAATTTCATGCAAATATCTCATTTTTTACTCAAGTTATCGTGTACACGGACGGACAGACGGACAGACGGACAGACGGACGGACATGCCTTAATCAATTCCTCTTTTCAACCTAAGAACTTTCATATATGGAACTCTATATCTAACTCGATTATTTTGTGCCGTTACATAGTACCGTTATGTGGACAAAATTAATATACCCTTGTACTAGTACTAGTACGCTGGGTATAAAAAATTATATGTTAAATAATGTCTTTTTACAAAAAAAAAAACAGAAAATAGAAATTGTATCTTTTAAAAAACAAAAAAAATTAAATAAAAATGTGTTTATTTAAAGAAAAATGTAAAAAAAAAATTTACTTTGCAAAAAGAAATGCAAAAAAAAAATAATTTAAAAACAAAATTAGTAGTTAAATAATTCCATTCTACAAAAAATTTAAATAATAATGTTTTTTATCACAAAAAAAAATTAAAAAGAAATTGAAATAATACCTAATAATTAAAAAAAAATCGAATAAAAATAATTTCGTTTTACAAAAAATAAATTTAAGAAATAAAAATTTTTTTTTGCAAAAAAAAGTTTAAATAAAAATAATCAAATAATAAAAATATTTTTTTTAACTGTGACTTGTAGATATGCTTTTTCAAAAACAAAAAAAAAGTTTAAAACCGAATTTAATCCTTTCTCACGGCAGGCATTATTTTTTAAATTTTTAAACAAATTGTTCGAATTTTTCTAAAGCTGTTTCCTATGCAAAAACTGTACAAAAGTCATACATATTTGCGCCTTAGGAACATATTTCAAAATACCGAAAACCCGGAACTCATACTAAAAACACTTCGGGATTGGCATCTCCAATATGCACCTGGTTTTTGCTGATTTCCAAAAGGGTTGATAAACGACTTGCAAGCATTTACACGGACTTAGTCCTGGAATTTCATACAAATTAAATGAATGTCGTGCAACAAAGAAGAGTCGCTATAGGTTTTAAGATTGAACTCCCCACAAGCTTATCTACAAGCGCCAGCCACTTAATGTATGCTCTGTTGTACTGAGTTCAACGAAACGTAAGCTGGTGAATCTATTTTCTGAGCGAACATTGGAACTTAAGTTGGAATGCACGTTTAGTTGAAGGAAATCAAATGGCAATTAACTAAAACTTTATGGAACGGAACTAAGATCGATAGGACATCGTCAGATTTTGATTCTACTGCATACATTAACGGCCTAATGAGCCTGAGCTTTGGTTAGAGACTATTTAGTCTTAAGTGTCCGCATTCAAACTATCATATTGTCCGTCGTCTAAATCTTCAGAAAATAATTGCATTTCGAGTTCAGCCCATATCCAGCGTACTTGTATCGACCGAGTTGCCTTTGAATAAAGCTAGGAGCTTCTGACCACTCCACCATTCCCACCGAGCCCCTTTCCATTTCAACCCTTTATCACATTTAATTGAGTTATTAAAACCAGCCTACCCCAACAAGAGTTTAAGGTTAGCAAATAACCCCAATTAATTCCGCCACCATAAACGAAAATCATGCGCACATAACCGCAAAGGTCATAACTGGACATCGTGTCCTCATTATGTACATATGCATGTACTTTCATGTACCTATTCACAGTTAGATAAGCACTTGAGTTTCATATTGAACAAGCCATAAGTAAACATAAACATTGAACTGTCAGCTGGCGAATGATAATGGCGCCAAAGCACTGGGCAATATAAGTCAACCAAGTGGAACAATTAATCATTGGTTTGAACACAAAATATGCTAATGCATAGACATGGTATTTATCATAAATACACACACACACAAACGCATTCACACATACATACATACATATTATCTAAGCACGAATTTTTAACTTACACAAACACATTTCGAATATCGGTCTACCGTTGTACATAAATACAACCGAACAGATTCCACGCAATAGCCGCACTGTGCCTGTGGGTCCAACACTCGGCAAGTAAATGTGCCCATAGGGCTAGCGCACGCATCCATGGCCTTGTTTGCTTATTGAACTCGGCAGTGAATTGCATGAGCTACGGCGCAAGTACGCAAGTTAATTGAAAAACAGTGGCTAAATGCACTCTGAAAAGCTTTTTTGGCAGAAAAAAAATTACCAAAAATCTACCGAATTTTCAAGGGACCTTAGACCTGCAGCTCGTGAGACTACAATTTGATATGTTACAAAATTGCATACTCAAAAATCATTTTGAAATTCTTGTCCCAAGTTTCAAAATTTCGTTGTTTCAATTTCCCAAAATTTTGTTTGGAATTTTTGCATAAACACAAATTTTTCCATGAACACAAAATTGTATTTAGCAGAAAATTTTAAAAATGTATTTAAATAACCAAGTGAACCATTTTGAGTGCCACTCACTGCATTTCATCTACTATAATTGTAAAACTTTTTAAAAGCACAATAGCTATAAAAACTAATTTTTTCAAAACAAAAAAAATATTTTTTTATAATGAAAATCATTTTTATTTTTACTATTACTTTTTCCTTTCTATTCAACTCAAATCTTTTAAAACTTTAAAACTGGAGATGTCAATCCCGAAGTATGAGTATTGAATATGAGTTTCGGGTTTTCGCGATTTTTAAATATGTTCCTAATTGAGTTGTGAATAGTTTTTGCAGTGAAAGCAGCTTTAGAACAATACGAAAAATTTGTTAAAAAAATAAAACAAATAATGCCTGCAGTGAGCAAAAATTAAACTCGATTTAAAATTTTTTAATGGAAGGTATTTTTACTTGCAGAAGCATAAAAGCCACAGTTTAAAAAAAGATACATATTTTTATTTGTCATTATTTCTATTTGCATTTTTCTTTTGTAAAAAAAATATTTTTTTTATTTTTTTGTAAAAACATTTTTTTTTTTATTTTTTTCCCAAATACTTGATTTCTAAATTTTTTTCTGTGAATAAAAATAGTTTCAAATTATATGTGTTTAAATTTTTTTTTTTTGTTAAAAAATTTTTTTTTGAAATTGTTACGTTGTTGATTTTTTTTCTTTTTTTTTTTGTTAAAAGATATTACTTGAATTAATGCCTTTTTTTTGTAAAAGGAAAATTTTAAACTTTTAATTTTTTTAAATTATTTTTGTTAAATTTAAAAAAAAAAAAAAATTTTTTTTGTTTAAAAATTATTTTTAATTTCTTTTTTTTTTGTTGTTGGTTTTAACAGTCTTTTTTGTTTACATAAACAAAAAAGAGATATTCTTTTCATTTAAATTTCTTTACATAACTTTATTTAAAAAAAAAATTCAGCGGGCTATAACTGAGCTACAAAAGAATTTAGAAAAAAAAAATTTTCTTATAATGAAAAGTATTTTTCCTGGTTCGGTACGAGCTATAGACCTAAAAATAATTTTTTCTGCAGCGAAAAATTATTGTTGTTTTTGGGTTTCTTAATAATTTTTTTATTAATTATTAAAAGTTTTTGTTGAGTTGAACAGGAAAAATTTAGAGACAACCGCCATAGCTTTTCTTATAGATCCATTTCGGAAGTTGCTAACTTCACTCATCCGAGAAATTTTGGCACGCATTGCTAACTATTAAGCTAACAATACGCTGGGTATTTTTATTTTTTGTTTGTTTTTATAATTTTTCATTTTCTATTCAATTAAAAACTTTTAAAACTTAAATAAATTTAAAGAAATTATTAAAAAAAAAAACCTAATTTTAATTTTCATTAATTCTTATTAGTCGCCTTGAGTTATGGCACTTGAAAAAAAATGCTATTAAAAGCGTTCACAAAACTTAAAATTTTTACCTCACTACACCAGAACAAAATGAGCACCAAAACTATATTTTCGGTACTCTGATTTAAAATATTCAAATAATTTTTTTTTAAGGAAAAAGTTCTATCAGAAAAATATTAAAATTCTAATGATTAAAACATGCAAATGCCGAGTACCTAAAACAACTAATATTTCAAAAGCTTCATGCACATCTCTGCTACCCACATAATCACACATACTTACACACATTTTACACATAAAAGAGAATGTTTTTTTGTGCCCTACGCCTCTAAACATAAATCACAGCAATAACTTACCTTTCGTTCTTGTTCATCCTTTTCGCCAACATTATTGTTCTCTGCGTCACCATCTAACGGTAATGGTGTTGTTGGTATATCACACTCCTCCGTTGGGGGTACAACACAACGCAACGAATGCCGATCAAATACCAACATTGCTGGACAACGTTGCAAACGTGGATAACCACCTTGGCATTGCCAATAACGATTGCATGATTTACCCAAAGGGACATTACCATTGGCATCATCGTTGCAAAGTGCTGTTTGGGAAATAAAAATTAAAACGAAAAAAACAAAAATCAGAAAAAAATGTTTGAGAGAACCACTTAAATAAAATGTGTTAGAGGGATTTTTGGAACAAGTTAACGTTGTTGGGCTGTATTGGGAACTAAGCTCTATATGTGTAAATAACCCCGTGTGTGTGTGTTTGGGATTTTTAATGAGCTGTAAAGCCTTAAAATGTGGCTTATCGCGACCATCCACTGGGTACCTCAAAGCCTTCCTCATACTTGTCAAGACTGACTGGCAAGCTTACGCCATACGAAAGGGCGGATATAATAAATGACTTGCCTGCCCAGACCCATTTTTTTCGCTTTTTCTAAATTCCATTTTCTACGATTTTGGGCTCGATATCTTCTCTGGGTTCTTGCTTGGTTTATCTACCTAATAGGTAAAAGCAGTGATCCCTCCATAATCTTAGTACTCTCTGAACATCGGTTACCAAGTCGCCGTTTTCATTTTTAGCGTAGCTCGCAGGAGGTTTGAAACCCTCATCCATTTGTTATAAAGTTCAAAATATCTAACCTTATCTTAATCTCAAGCCGAGGTCGTAGTCGAATTTAGTAAGTAAGGCAATTCATAATCGATGAACTCAAAGAACGTTCATTCAATTTATCTGACTTGCAACCCCGAATCCCCCCCCCACCCTCAAAAGCCGCTGTTAGAATAACACAACCAATCTTTGCTTTTACAACATTTTTAAACTACATTTTTCACGCCTATTGTTGTTGCTCTGTGTACAGTATTACCAACCCATCTCAATGCAACACACAGCTAACTAATCTGAAAAATTCAACAAGCTTTTGATCGTCCCACTACGAAACCCCACTACGTCTTCGACATCATAAAAATCTTGCCTATCACACCTAAGACTTAAACCAAATTTTAGACAAACAAACTTACGATGCTTTTGACAACCATCCACATTATCGGGCCAATCGCAGCTATGAGCATTCTCATTGTACAACAAACCGCCGATACAAAGTTGTTCCGTTGCGGTACCATTCCAACAAGTCCAATAACGTGTGCAGGATGTCTCATGTCCAAATATGCCATACAACCAGTCGCAATGTTCAGTCGATATGGGACCATCTGGGGGATAAAGATAGCAAAATACATGTATACATAAGTTAACTGTAAATAAGCTATATGTGAAATTTCTATGTAAATGTAAATGTATGTGAATGTGTGTGTATGTGTGTGCATGGAAGTGTGGGTGGGCTGAGCTGGCTGCCTAATAAAAGTACAACTAAATGGTGGTCTTTCAATGTAATAAAGTTAAGTACAAGCAAACGTTACGACATCCAAGCTAAACAAGAAACTTTTTTGTTGTAGTTGTAGTTTTTAGAAAGCAGCACTTTGGCTCTTATTTAGACACCATTCTTCCAGAGTTTGTGCATACAACCCAAATGAGCTTGTTTCGGTTTTCATTCTATCGTTAATGAATTGGTTGCAAGGTAATTCAACGCCTCGACTCGCCTACGAACATTTGCTCTAATCTCCTACGTACACAAACAACTTCTACACATTTTTGGCGTAAGATGTAACACTTAGGTCTCACTTTGGTATTTCGGTGCTCATAAATTGGATTTGCCTATTGTGTGTTGGGAGAACATTTTGCATGTTTTCGTTTTTTTTTTTTCTTTTAGGCTGCAGTCTTTCGTGTCATGGGCGTTTAGAGATGGGGAGAGGAGAAGGAGGCTGGTAAGGACCCGAATCTATATTCGGTATCAGATATAAAAACAGTGTCCATACTACAAGGTCGCAGCAGCTACTTCGAATAAAGCCATCTTATATTTGAACCAGACTTGTTAAATTTGGATTAAAATTCAAAATCAATTATATTAAACTGCTCTATTAATTTAATTGATTAATTATGTTAATCGAACATTTTTAGAACAATTAATCGATTAGGATAAATTTTGTGTTCGATTAATGAGGATTAATGGGGATTTATGGGTTTATTTCGTTTTCAAATTTAATCCTAGGATTAATCATATTAATCAAAACTTCAAGTTGATTGACATTTTTGACTAATTACGATTAACCAAGATTAATAACAAATTTTAAATATTTCAATATGAATCAAAATAAAAATTTTTTACAATTTTATGTTTTTTTTTTTATAAATTCATCCAAAAAATTATATATTCCCAGCACACCATATGAGTCATATATGAGTCAGAAAAGAGTCCTAAATGGGAGCGTTTATGCTCTTTATGAGCTCGTTTATGAGTCCGAAATGTTGGTATTTCTCTTCTTGCGATGGTCATCCGATATGAGCCTGATTCCATATACCATATGAGCTTGAATAATATCATATAGGACAAATTTTTTTCTCATAAATGACACTTAATTATCGTTAATCGCAATTAATCCAAAAATTTTATCAAATTGAAATTTTGATTAATTTGATTAATTCTATGATTAAATTTGAAAATGAAATAAATCCTCATTAATCGAGCACAAAATTTAACTCTAATCGATTAATTATTGTAAACATTTTCGATTATCATAATTAATCAATTATTGCAAATATAACAAAAATTTAATTTCATTATCTATGATTCTTAATCATTCTTCTTCTTCTTTAAATGGCCATCTAAACGCCTTAGAGATTTCTTAATCATTAATTATCATTATTTAACAGTTCTGATTGAAACAACAGTTCGTCGACTTGGGTTAAAAAGCTCGAGGTAACTCGGTGCGTAGAACACAAGCCTTGTAAGTAAGTCTCATAATCCGCTGTTAGGTATTGATGTCTTAAGAGACTACTGACATCAACGACGGATAGGCTCGGTGGGTAAAAAAAGGCTGTCCTCAGCAGTCGGCCCATTACCAGAAAGTACAATTATCGAAGCATACAAAATTTATGGCTGGCAAATGACTTTCAACAACCCTAGTCTAGGTCACATTAGGTCAAAAAACAATTGGGCAGATGTCAATTTAAGGAGATCGGCGTTGTGGTTTCAAAATTCCAAAGCGACTAATTCTGAAACTGTCAAACTGCCAACCTGTCAAAACTTTAAACCAGAACAGTAGACTGTCACAGCATTGCGCTCGAGATCCATTCCTAATTTTCGGCAACCTAAGGAAAATACCTTTAACCTCCGTATCAACTCCCCCCTCACACTTTCTTCAAAACTCACTGTGCCCATGGACCATGTTATGCTTCCATTCAATGCTCATTGTATCACCCTCACACTGTTCGCATGTGCGTTAGTTGTGCTCCTCAAAGAGTGGCCTAATTTCGAATACAAAGTTAAAATTGAAAAATTGTTACATACCAGCTTAACGTCGATTGAATGAGCTTTGGCTGGTTTGGCATGTGTGATTTTAATTGATTTTTGGTTTTGAACCGAAAATTTCGATAAGCTTTCTATTTTTTTTTTTCTTGGCAATGAAGGGCGTGACTTGTTTTTTGGGTGTGTGGGTAAGAAGTTTGTGGACAAGATAAAAAGCAGATGCAACATGACTTGCTGGAAGTGTTTTAGCAAGAACTGGGTAGCTGCTTAATTGAAGTGGTTTTCAGTGTGAATAGCCGTTGGACCAGCTGGGTGGGGATAACATACTTGGACACCATATTGATTCGAATTAATACCATTTAGATTACTTTCAACGATGTCAATGGCTTAAATTTACTTAGAGAATTCGGCATCGTCCTTGAAACAAATCTGCTGGGATTCAGATGACACAGCTGGGATAGCAAGCACAGAGCTACAGAAATTAGACTCAAAATAGGTCAAGGCCTTCCCAACACTCCAATCATCATATAGAGATGGACCTTAGTGAACCTAATAAGCTTAGCTAAAGACATTTAATCAAAATCTTCAAGTAAGATTATCTACAACTAACAAAAGGTGATGTTAGTAAATCGCTTGTTTTGATGACACGATCCCCCCCCTCCAAATCTGCTCTAGGTAGAAGTGCCTGTCATAAGTGGCGACTAGAATCCACCAAGTGTAATAACGTGCAACTTGATGACTGACCTAGGGATATGATATCAGTCATTACCAACCTTTTTCTTCCTTATGAAAGGAGGGAGTGATGTGACCCAGAAACTTCCATTGGTCATACTACGACTGTACCAGCTACAGTCGGATGACCGGAAAAGCGCCGTCACTGCCGACAACATGCCTCAAAATCTTCGATGTGTGTTTTTTGTAGTTGAAAACAGCAACAAACAACAACAACAACAATATTCCCAACAACAATATTCCCTTAAATTCAGACAGAACAAATTCAGAAATAAAATTTTTCGGAAACATTTTTTCAGAAATCATTTTTCAGAAACCAAAAATTTAGAATCAAAAATTCAAAAAACTTTTTCAGAAACCAAAAATTTAGAATCAAAAATTCAGAAACACATTTAAGGTCATGCATTAACCCACGCGTTATCTACATTTTTATTTTTATAACAATATTATGAATGATTTTTTGGTTACTTTTGAATGATTTGTGGTGCACTTAATTGGTAAATATTTAAAATTGTAAGCCATTAGCGGCCATACGTTAACCCATTGACGACCTCAACTTTTTTTGAACTCTGAAATCAAATTTTTTCACATCAAAATAGTTTCAAATAGGCTTAAGTACCCTAATTTTAAGCGTTTTAACTCTTTAAACGCCACACCTTAACACATTGGTGACCTACATTTTTATTTTTATAATTTCTAAGTAATTTTTTATATGAAAAAACAAATTTCTCTACACTTCAATAGTAAATATTTGAAGTTTAAAATGCATGCATTAACCCATTGACGACCTTAACTATTTTATTAATAACGAAATTTTATAAATTCTGAATTTTTTTTTGAAAATTAAATATATACATTGTTAACACATATTTGGGTCATGTATTAACCCATTAAATGCCTTAATTTTTTTTTAAATTCTGAAATAAATTTTTTTTCCGGTATGTTTACAAGTAATTATGTGACCAATTTTTTTTTCTTTAGAATTCAAAATCAAATATTTTGCGCAAAATTTGATTTTTTTCTGCCGTCTCATTACTTTCTGAATTTTTAAATGTGAATTTCACTTTCAGAATTTTTACCCTCTTAATTTTTACTTCTGAATTTTGACTTTCTGAAAAAAAATTTCTTTAAAAAAATGTCTGAAAAAATTTGTTTCTGAATTTTTATTTTCTGAATTTATGGGGGGAACTGTTTGTCATACATATGTTTCCTCGGGCATTGAGATTTTCTGTAAAGTTTCCAGTTATGTCGTTGACTCCTACTACCTGGACGATTTTCATCCCAATGTTCGATAAATCTAGAGCATGCTTATCGGCTTTAGTCGCTGTTTGCTTACACAGCCTACAGTTAACAAATTCAGCAGTTTCAAATGAGTTCGCCTCTAACTAACACCAACAAAGTAAAAACCCCAATGGCCCTCCAATAACTTTCCTGGGCAACAATTTTCATCAGCTGAGACGATTACAGTGATCTTAATTTTTTACTTCTTGGCTTTTTCCGTCTAAATTTTTAAACATTTCTGCACCTAAATGAGAACTGTCTAGCTTCTGTCAACTTTGCAAACTCGAGCCACTCGAATAGCACATAAAAATTAGAGAAAATCGTCAAACAAAGCACATCTCTAACTACTCGCACCATTGAAATTCCGAATACCAAACTTTTATATCATTTATCGATGCATTTCAATTAACGCAATTTCCTAAACTAAATGCGTTTATAAACACTTAAATACATACACACATATGTACACACATACATGCCTACATACAAAAATAAATTCCTGCATAAGAACAAATATTCATAAAGAATCGTTGGAAACGCGCGTCGTCGACTTACAAAGCAACAAACATGCATTTTTTTTTAAAGTGTACATTGTTATTGTTGTTGTTGTATTATTTAGCGCACCCGAACACGCACATCTCTACGACCACAATTAGCTCAACTAGGCCACAATAAAATTCCAATATGCAACTCAAACTTAGCAGAATTGTCATTGCGGTTTTGTATGAAGTAAAAAGTTTTTCGGTATGAGCATGAAACACACAGAGCACGTACATTCACACACACACATACACACACCCACACAAACATGTACACGTACTTGCATGTGTTGTATTCATCAATTGGAAATTGTTGCCATTGCATATTTACCACGTACGCAAAACACCGCCACAAAGCGTGCCACACCGGTGAACAACATACAATAAGAACATGCCGTCCCGCACACCCCCCGACTTAGTGTTAGGCGCCAATAAATGGCGTACACGAAATGCACGTTGAAAACCATTAAAGTGGAATCCACACCGGAAAAATGCACACAACCGCACATAGAAACCACAATCGATGGCAACAATGACCCAATAAACAATTCTGTTTAGCCTCAATTGGAGAAGTATTTGGAGACTTGAATTGAGATATTCATTCACCCATATTGCGAGTTACATTTTGACCCAAAAATTATTGAGAATTTTTTTTTTTTTTTTTTTTCGTATTCTCGTAATAAGTGGGATATAATTTATCATCTTCAAATCGGTTGGAATTCCAAATTGTTTGCTTTAATGATGGCACGGAGTTGCCAAAAATATTCAGAAAATACTTAAATGCTGACTTTTCAATTTGTAATATTGTAGAAAACTAGCAAAAACAATTTTTCTTACTTCTTTTTAAATTTTCAAAAATAAAAAAAAATAAAAAAAATTTGAGTTGCTATGTATATTTATACTTCCAAACCGTGAAAAAATAAAAAATAAAATAAAAAAAAAACAGTTAAAAAATGTTTGGCAAACAAAAAATTAAAAAAAAAGTTATTTAAAAACAAAAAGGCTATTTTTGTTTTAACGATCCACTGACAGAAAAAAAAAGTTAAAAATATTTAAAAAAAAAAATCGGAAAAAAGTCGAAAATACATACATACATATATTGAAAAAAAAAATACAACTTTCTGAAATTTTCTGATATATCTTAAAAAAGTATAACACAACAAATATTTTGTGCAACTTTTCTTGATTTTAAAAACCCCTTTTAAATTTCCGAAACATTGAAATAATATTCTTAACAAAACAAAAAAAAGGGTAGAAAAAGGTGTAAAATTTTAAATTTGCAAAACTTTTGTAAACAAAAAATTTTTATTGGTCACTTTAAATGTTAAAACTGCCTTCAAACCCGGCAGGTGGGACGACCTGTTGGGGTGTTGCTACTTGGAGTTGTTATTACCATCTTTCTTACATTTTGTTTACAAACATAACGCTTTAAATAAAAAATGTTCTATACAAAAAAAAAAAAAAAAAAAAAAAAAAAAACAATTAAAAATAAAAAATTTTAGCAAAAATTAAAAAATTGTATTTTTGTTTTAGCATACCACCAACACCAAACAAATTTTTCTATGAAAAAAATTGAATCATATTGTGTTTAAAAATTAATAAGAAAATTACATTGAAAATAATTAGAAATTTCGAAAACTCATATTTTTGAAACAAAAAAAAAGGTTTCAGAAATTTTCAATATATCTTAAGATTTATCAGAAGTATGCCACAAAAAATGTTTGTCCAACATTTTTTAATTTTAAAAAGCCAAAATTTTTCTAAAATTACAATTTTTCCAAGTACCGAAAAAATACACTTAACAAAACAAAAAAAAAATAGTACATAAAAGGGAAAACTTTTTTTAAAGAAAAAAATTTCCAAATATTAATAAAAAATTTTAAAAATTAAAAAAAAAGTAAGTAATATAATTCAGCTGTTGAATACAAGATCACAATATTTAAAAATATTACAAAAAACGACCTTTCCCATAAAAAAAATTTACTCAGACCTTTAGGATTTTATTTTTTGTTTTGTTTGCTGGGTATTTTTAGGTTAAGTACACCAATACAACACCCATTGGCGCTGTGTGTTCGTGTTTATTTATGAAACAAGCAAAAATATATGCACTAGCGGATAATAAATTTGCAAAAAAAAGTGCAAATGATGCGCCTAAAACATTCCTTTTGTACAAATTTTTTTTTAATCAAAACACCCTGGAAGACTGGTTGCTGAGGAAATGGTGAACATAATGACGCAAAATCAATTGGCTGACATTTTTATTGAACTACTGTTGCCAGAGTGGGCTTATCGAATACTTTGTTAGTCTTCTGAGCACAAACTATTTGGCTTGAATTAGAAAAATTTTATTTTTTATTTTAATTTTACCTCTCAAATTAGTCATAATACGCTGCTGCTATTTTATTTCACCACACTGCACTTGCACGCCTCGCCCATCGATATTCGCCCCACATCGATTGTACTCGTACGTAGTCGCGTATGCGTAGCCTCATGTCACATTTAGCCAATTGTGGTTAAAGTTGCATATTGCAACAACGCCAACCGAACCGAACATATCCAGGTGCTCACAACTTTCGCACAACAATGCAGTAAAAACTTTTAATAAGCAGCATAGACGACGCCGGTGTAACAGTTACTGACAAACTCTTCATGTACAAGTCGTACATAACAACAACAAATGATCTGCCACATAGTGGCACTCAAATAACGCGTGTTGCATGTGAATGCTTTTCAGCATATGTTGCACATTGTTTGGCTAGTTTTGTGAAGTGCGTGTGTGTGTGTGTGTGTGTGAACGCGCGCGAGTTTGTTTGTGTTTGTTCAGCAACCACAACAATGTCAATAGTAAACATAAAACTTTACCCAAAATGACACATCCGCTCATGAAACCAACATTTTCAACTGACATTACACGTTTCCTCTGAAAATGACTCAACCACCATCCCACCACCCCCCCTTCCACTCGTTGTTGCTTTACTTACTCGCTAATTGCTTGCCATCGCAATATTCGGCACGCCATGGATAATCACAACCTTCCGTTACACCGCGATGTTTTCCAGCAAATACAAGTCCATTGGGACAATCGTAAAGCTCTGGTTGATTGTTAACACACTCCCAATAACGATCACAATAGACTTCATCGGCAACAACACGTCCTTTCACCTTACATGGATCCTCTTGATTGCCCTTTAACTGTTGCCCAGTTGTCACGCTGCATGCTGAAAGAGAGTGAAGAAAAGAAGGGAGAAGAAGCTTAAATTAGTTGCAATTTCATTTGTTGTGGAGACATGAGGATATTTGGCAAATATTGTGGGAAATATTTTGTTGGTTAAACGAATAGGGAAACGTACACATACATGAAGCACTAATACATACAAATACACAGGTGTAGAGCAGCATACGCGAACTAACCCAGTTAACCAAAACCGGCGCACTCCGAAATAATGAACCAACAAGAGTACACAGTTTGAGCTTTTTGGAGCTATTATTTAGTAATTATCAAACTATTTTTTATGAAGATTCACGTAGTCTTGGGAGAAGAAATGAATACTATAAAGTGGATAACCAGTGCAGGGCTGAATGATATGAAATTTGTTTATCCAAAAACCATAAAAATTTAAAAAAAAAATGCTTTAAAAAATCGCAAAACAGTACTCTAAAAAACCTTCAAGAAGCATTAGAAAAGGTACCAGTGTGACTCAAAAAAGACTCTAAATCTTCATAAAAGAGTCAACCAAAGCCTCAAATATGACTCTATATTTTATCAAAAAATCAACAGAATGGAAACAAATTCTTAAAAAGAGTCCAAAAAAAGACTACAGAAAAGCTTTAATTAAAAACGACTCGGAAGCATCATAAAAGAGTCAATAAAAGTTTCAAATATGACTCCAGCGTATTCAAAAGGCGCCTTAATGGATAAAATAAAACGCAATAATATGACTCCAATAAGACTCGAAAGCTTCACAAAAGAGTAAATGAAAGCTTCAAAAATTACTCCAGAGTTTATACAAAGAGCATCAAAATGGAAATAAATCTTTAAAAAAGTCCAAAAAGAAACTCCAAAGGTATGACTCAAAAAAGACTCGAAATCTTGATAAAACAGTCACCAAAAACCTCAAAAATTACTCCAGAATTTATACAAAAGCAACTAAATGGAAAACCAATTATTAATAATATTCCAAACAAAGACTACAAGAGAGCATAAATTATAGGCTTTAATATGACTCCAAAAAGACTCGAGAGCTTCATAAGAGAGTCAATCGAAGGCTCAAATATGACTCCATGGTTTTTTAAACAAGCATGAAAACGGAAAAAAAATTGCTTTAAACGAGTCAAAAAGAATCCAAAAAAATCTTCATACAAAAGCGCCAATATGACTCCAAAAAGACTCGGTCGTTCAACACAAAGAAGTAATAAAATACGCTAAATTCATCGTCTTTGTAGTCAATTCTCTTTTATGACTCATTTTAATGCGCTCTAGTACGACTTTTTTTGTTCGTTTTAAACGCCATAAAAAGCTGAATGCTGAGAGAAATGCTGTGAGAGAAATGTGAATTTTATAACTTCGACTGGCGTCCTTTCTCCCACGTTTGGTTAGCTTGGTAGCTTTATAATTTTTCTTATCTTTTTTTTATTTTCATTTTGATTATTTATAAATAAAACAAGCGCACATTCCTCAGTTTCTGTTGTCTCGTACAAATATTTAAATTACTTTCGAGCATGAAGTTGCTTCAGGGTACCATATGGTCTAGCTTAATAAATGCAAAATGAAATGTTTATTCGTTGTAGCTATGCCGGCTAATTAGGTCAACTTTTCTTACACAATACAAAAAAAAATTTAAATGAGCTTAAATCAGAATCTATAATGACTTGCTCCTTCGTTAGAAAGATTTTATGGGAGGTGCCACGCGCTTAATATTAAATGTTTTTTTTTTTTTCTAAGCTTGCGACAAAATAAATTTTTTTTTTTTTTGTTGACAACAGAGCTTTCCGACTCTGTGCGTCTTTTTCTGAAGGCCTTCTTTTATGTTGACTCCGGTGTACATGTAAAAAAAAATTAATATAAAGAACAGCTTTCTATGTTTATGCTTATATGAGCAGTTACTTTAGTTTTTATCTTCCGCATTACAAAACTTAAATGACTGTAATAAAACTTTTGTCACTTGAGTTCTTTAAATATTTACGATACTGCAGGACACTACTAAATAAAATGAAACACATGTGGGCTATTCCACAATCACGGTTGATAAAAATGTACTAAAATAAAGTTTTTGTTTAATTGTAAGATTGAAAAAGAGCGTCTAAGTTAGGTCAAATCAGAATCCAATAAACATTAGTATCAGTTAATGTGGATAAGCAAGTCAATTAAGGAAACAAATTTTATCATATAAGCTCTATCAGTATATGAAAAAAAAATTTTTTTTATATCTTCTCAAGCTTTCAATAACTTGTATCCCAAAACCTCATACCAATATCCTAGCTTGCACAAAAATTATTGTGACTCAATCCAACTTTCAATTCTCCATAGAATGCCCCATATGTCTTTAGATGCATTGGTATGAGTAAAGATCATAAAATATCCAGGTGCTCGGTGTTATTGGTGGGAGACTAAAACTTAGTCATTGTCGCAAAGGTGCAATAAAAATAAAGCTTTTGTTGTAGTTAGTAGGCGGATTTATGATAAGCTTTTATTGCCTTAAGATTGTCTTATGAACCCAGCAAACAACTATTTACTAAAGTTTTATGATACATGTATTGCGGTGTTTTTTGATACAGGACGTGGGCATAATCATGATTACACAATGCGGTACAAGTGATTTATGTGATTTAAAAATGTTGATATGTGTGTATGGTTTTTTATACGAATTTAAGTGGAATATTGGATTGCAAATAAAATAAAATAAAATACAATAAAATAAAATAAAATAAAATAAAATAAAATAAAATAAAATAAAATAAAATAAAATAAAATAAAATAAAATAAAATAAAATAAAATAAAATAAAATAAAATAAAATAAAATAAAATAAAATAAAATAAAATAAAATAAAATAAAATAAAATAAACTAAAATAAAATAAAATAAAATAAAATAAAATAAAATAAAATAAAATAAAATAAAATAAAATAAAATAAAATAAAATAAAATAAAATAAAATAAAATAAAATAAAATAAAATAAAATAAAATAAAATAAAATAAAATAAAATTAAATAAAATTAAATTAAATAAAATAAAATAAAATAAAATGAAATAAAATGAAATAACCAAAAAAATAAATAAATCAAAATAAAATAAAATAAAATAAAATAAAATAAAGTAAAATAAAATAAAAAAAAATAAACTAAAATAAAATAAAATAAAATAAAATAAAATAAAATAAAATAAAATAAAATAAAATAAAATAAAATAAGATAAAATAAAATTAAATAAAATAAAATAAAATAAAATAAAATAAAACAAAATAAAATAAAATAAAGTAAAATAAAATAAAATAAAATAAAGGAAAATAAAATAAGATAAAATAAAATAAAATAAAATAAAATAAAATAAAATAAAATAAAATAAAATAAAATAAAATAAAATAAAATAAAATGAAATAACCAAAAAAATAAATAAATCAAAATAAAATAAAATAAAATAAAATAAAATAAAGTAAAATAAAATAAAAAAAATAAACTAAAATAAAATAAAATAAAATAAAATAAAATAAAATAAAATAAAATAAAATAAAGTAAGATAAAATAAAATTAAATAAAATAAAATAAAATAAAATAAAACAAAATAAAATAAAATAAAGTAAAATAAAATAAAATAAAATAAAGTAAAATAAAATAAGATAAAATAAAATAAAATAAAATAAAATAAAATAAAATAAAATAAAATAAACTAAAATAAAATAAAATAAAATAAAATAAAATAAAATAAAATAAAATAAAATAAAATAAAATAAAATGAAATGAAATGAAATGAAATGAAATGAAATGAAATGAAATGAAATGAAATGAAATGAAATGAAATGAAATGAAATGAAATGAAATGAAATGAAATGAAATGAAATGAAATGAAATGAAATGAAATGAAATAAAATAAAATGAAATAATCTTGACATTCCCTTCATTTTAGTGTAAAATAATCAACAGAGTAATTTTCTGCCATGCCGATAGCAGCTCCCATTAAAAACATGATACTGCGTGTGAAACACATTCCATAATCAGTAAAGAAATACAATGCATGTAGTTGAAATTAATTGCATTCGCCTGTAGACACGTTCTTATTTAATCGTCAAAACAAATCTCTATAATGCCTTTAGCAAAAAAAAAACAAAAATAAAATAAACAAGAATAAAAATGTAATGATTCATGTCTGCATTGGTGAGGATGAATTGCTAAACATTTATGGGTTCAGCGGCTCTGCACAAATGAAAGCGACAATGATTTAGCGGAAATTTCAGCGCTGATCCTGATTGATGAGAGATTGTGTGAAACGGAACTGCTTACATACATTTCGACTAGCAGTTTTTGTGGCACTCATTTATGGATTTGCTTAAGCAAGGTGTTTTTTTATTGATGCATTTAAAAATTTCTTATGAAAATTCACTCTATATTCACTCGATTTGGAAGCACTTAGGTTGCCTTCATTTTGCGCTCCAAAAAGTGCTCATTTCTGATGGAAATGCTTTGCGAAAAGTGTTTTTAATCGCTTCAACTGGGTCTTGTGTCTTTCAGTTAGGTTAGCGGATAGGTTTAGTATCATCAGAGCATTTTTTTTTTTTTTTTTTGGACAGTACTATGCCGTCCCTTAATAACTCACAATATAACTCGAGTAACACAATACCACACCTGCCTATCAAATGTTGCTCAGCTCCTCAACTGTCTTACATTACATCCCACTCCTTACATAAAAAAAATAAATAAAATTGTAATAATAGTTTTTATTTGTATACATAACACACAATAGCAACAAATCTCTATTAATGCAAAAACACATTTTTCTTAATGTCGGTCAAATGACAGAAGTCAAATCACATTTGTGACATTTTGAGCGCCTCGCAAATTCTCCAAGGCATTCAACTATTCGAAGCACATAAACAGGCGTTATAAATAATATGAAAACACGCTACACACATACATACATACACACTTTGATATGTCTACATGTTCGGTATTATCTTTTGTGTAAAAAGTCGTAACAAATGTGGTCGTCAGTTGCTTGCTATGTCACTTTGATTACTGTTATGCGACTGACAAGGATGCTCTCTCTTCTTCTAATTTGCGTCACCTCATTATTCTTGTTTGCTGCTCATTTGTGAAAATATATATTAATGCGTTACTTATGTATGAATGTATGTATTTGTTTTTGTTTTGAGTCATGTATAAAGGTGCGAGTATAATACGACAAAAGGAAATGTTCTCGCATTTGAAGCATCATCGGCGGGAGGCTGCAAAAAACATCTAAAGAATTACTTGAAACGAGCGATGAGGGAGTCAACGGTATAACGTACAAAGATACAAACATACATAGGTACATATGTATGTATATAAAGTTGAAGTGAATTTATAACTATTAAGGATCACCCATAGGGTGGTATCATACCACAAAAGTGACCAAGTATAATTTAACTTTAATATGCAACTTTATTATAGCAAAAAAAGCTTACAGTAACAGACATTTAAAATTTGTATTTGATTTTTATTTTTACTTTTATATATGTATGTTTATAAAATATCCAACAGTAATCTCCTTTGTTACATTTCAACATTTTTTTTTTTCGTAACCACTTAGCGACTTATGTATGTATGAATAAAATAACAAATTTTTTCAAAATTTCAAATTTCCTTTGAAAATCAAATGTGAGCAAAAAAGCAGCCCGATGATGTTTTTTTTAACAAGCTCTAAGCGAGTTATGAATAAAATAGCAAAACAAATTATGTTTTTCAAATTTCAAATTTTTCAGAAATTTAAATTTTTTGGTATCAAACTAGCGAGATGACAACCACAACTAATTTTTTTTTTTTCATGAGCACTTACCCACTTACATATGAATGAAAAGAACAAAGTGAGTGTTTTGCTGTTTGTATGTTTCTTTGGAAAAATTAAAAATTGTCGCTTGCGAGATAGCAACTAAATGTTTTTTTCTGAAGCACTTAGTGACTTTTCATTAAAACAACAAAATAATATTGTTTTTTTTTTTTTCAAAATTTAAAATTTAGAAACCAAAAGCCGTTTGTTCGTGAACTTTTAGCAACTTATGAGTCAAATAAGAAAATATTTTTTTTGGAAAATTTTGAAATTTCCTTTGAAAACCAAGTGTGAAGTTATCGCTTGAGAGTTCAGAATAAAATAAAAAAATTAATTTTTATTTCTAAATTTTTAAATTTCTTTTGAAATCAAGTGTGAAGTTGTCGCTAGAAACCGAAACTCTTTTTTTTAACAAGCTCTAAGCGAGTTATGTATGAATAAAATAACAAAATGAACTTTTTTTTCGAAATTTTAAATTTCCTTTCAAAATCAAATGTAAACTTGTCTCTGGCTAGAAGCAATCAAAACTCAATTTTTTTGGCAACTTCTAAGCGAGTTATGAATAAAATAACAAAATGATTTTTTTTTTTCGAAATTTAAAATTTCCTTTAAAAATCAAATATGGTCGATAGAGCAGCCAGATGACTATTTTTTTAAGCAAGTTTTGAATAAAATAGCAGAAGAGAATTTTATTTTTCAAATGTCAAAATTTTAAAATTTTTCAAAAAATTAAAATTTTTTTCCAGTCAAATGTAAGTTTGTAACTAGCGAGATGGCAACCAAAACTCAGTTTGTTTATAAGCACTTAGCGACTTATAAAAAAATTAACAAAATTATTTTTTTTTCAAAATTTGACATTTTCTGTGGAAATGAAAAGTGTACCTGTCGCTTGTGAGGTAGCAAACAAAATTATGATCTCCTAAATTTTTTCTGCTTGCTTATGAATTTGTAGCCTTCAATTCGAAAAATGTTTTAAACAAGTAGAAACATTTTTTTTTTGCATCGAATTGGCGAATAAAAAAGGTCATTCCGTGTAAAATAAAAAAATTTTTAAATATTTTTTTTATAACTTTCTTCGCTTTCATTACCTCTTAACTTATCATACAAATATTTTATTACTCATACGCCATGGCTAACCCAACCAATAGTGGCTGTTGTGTGAACGTCTGATAATTTATGCACCAGGATATTGTAAATAAAATAAGCCAACTAACAAAACAAACAAAAAATGTTGAAAGAATTATCTTGATGAAACTAAGAAGCAATTAACTTAATGCAGAGGGGAAAAATATTAAAAATACCTCACTAAAGTAGACGAGTCGTACCAACCAGGCAACTACAAAAAAAGAATCAAAACTAGTCACTGACACTTTTGTATTTGTGCATATGTGTGTGTGTGTGTGTTGGTGTGTGTGTCACAAACTTGTAAGGCTAACACGCAATGACGCCGACAACTGTCACTTCAACAAATGTCATATATTGTACTAAAGTTTATTGATATAAATTGGCATTGACACATTGAGGGCAGCAACAAATGCTAACAAACCAACCCACACATAGATATACACATACAAACATACATACATACATATGTATGTATATATATACTTTGTACTGCGAATATATGTATGTAAGTGTGTGGTATGAATAACAGGTGGATATCAAGTGATTGATGGTATGTTGTCCGTGTTGATACTTGTGCGGCTGATGGAAGCAATTACTTTGCGGTTTATTTGATTTACTTTTAATCGAAATTTTATTTACACTTGATTTGTTGAAGAATTGGAATTTAATTTTATTTTGTTACATATTATTTGACTTTATGAACTATGACTATGACTAAAAAAATGGTGAGAAGTACTTATGATAATGAGCAAGTTTATTTCCAAGGTCACAAATACATATATTAAATTGAGTATGTGGTTTTTAAATACTGTATCAAAGTGGGCGTGACGCCTAACAGATTTTCTAAATCATGAAAATTGTTCCACTCACTATTATTATATCAATACTACCGTGTTATATCAGTATAATGGCATTTCAAGCAAAAAAAATAAGCATTTAAAATTTTGCCCTCTTTTTTTTTTTTGTTTTTTTTTTTTTTTTTTGTAAAAAACAACAAACTGCAATCTTTATTAATTGGATCATTCCACGTGAAATGCTTGGAAACGTCCACTTTTGATTTAAATAAATTTTTATAGAGAGTTTCCTTTTATAATAAAACCAACTTATACCAAACAGAAATTCTTTTTTTCAAAATTTATGCAAAAATTCTTTTGCTTTCCGTTTTTTTTTTATTATTGCAAGTATTGCACTTTTTTTCGAGGCAAAAAAATGAATGAACTTAAAAATGTCCAAAATTTAAAATTCGATTTCTTTTGAAATCGTAAAAAAACAAAGTTTACCATTCAATTTTGCAACCTCTTTTTTTTCTAATATCTGGAGAAAAAAATTTAAATAATTTTTTTTTTTATTTATCTACGCAAAATCTCTTTTTCTTTGCGTTTTTTTATTTTTTTTTAATATCAGAAAGTATTGCACTTTAAAGAGCATAAACAATTTTTTTTTTATTTTTTAAATTATAAAATTTCAAAATTTTTAATTTTTTTCCCATTTATATATAAAGTTTTTTTTATTTTTTAAATTAAAATTTCGAAATTTTTAATTTTTAATTTTTTTTTTTTTTCAAATTGTAAAAAGCAAAGTTTACCATTCTATTTTTCAATCCAGTTTTTTTTTTTAATTTTTTTCAATATTTATGTACCAAGAGAAAATTTCTAATTATCTTTTTATCTTTTAATTTAGGCAAAAACTCATTTTCTTCCGTTTTTTGTTTTTAGTATTTCAGAAATTACAGAAATTTAAAAGTTTGTTGTTACAAGGCTTAAAAATTATTTGTAATTTTTAAATTAAAAAATTTCAATATGTAAAATTTTTTTTTTTTTTTTTCAAATTGTAAAAAGCAAAGTTCGCCATACAATTTTCAAAGTTATTTTTTTTTTTTTCTTTTCATATTTATACACCAAGAGAAAAAATTTATTATATTTATTTTTTTAATCTAGGCAAAGACTCATTTTCATTCACGTTCTTTTATTTTTTTTTATTTTTTTTTTTTGATATCAAAAAGTACTGCACTTTCAAAATGATTGGTCTCGAGGCATAAAAAAAATAATTTTTTAATTTTTGAATTTACAGTTTTTTTTTAATTGTCAGATTAATATTTTTTTTTAAATTTTTAGATTGAAAAATTTCACAATTTAAAATTTAATTTTTTTTAATTGTAAATTTTTCAACCTAGTTTAGTTCTATTGCAACTGTGAAATATGTAAAACTTCACTTTCCCTTTTTTTAAATTTTTTTACATTTTTCACAATATTTCGGAAATTACTGTACCCGGCATTTTCCAAGAGAAAGCTTCGAGTTAAAAAAAAATATTTTTATTTGTATTTTTCAATTTAAAAATTTCCAAAATTTAAAACTTTTCGTGTTCAATGCAACATTTTTCCTTTCTTATTTTGTTGTTATACCACTGACGCATTTTCCCCGTAAACTTTGGAAGTAACCTTTTTCTCTTCATTTGCAAAGTTTTTCTCACTGAAGATCTAACTTATTGCCTGTGGCACGCAATCAACGGTGAAGCGAATCAACTGTGCAGCTGTGTGTTGCGTGAATTCATGATGAAATGATAGAAAATGCTGTCACATCAAGTGAATGTCATAAATTGTTCGGATGCTCAAAACACCAACAACAACAAGCAAATAAAAATTCACAAAATAAAAGACGATATGATTAAAGCAAACTATGCACACAACACACAACTAAGTTGGAGAGGCTTGTTGCGCTGGGAACAACCCAAACAAAAACAAAGCGTTTATCTTTCCTGACAACAAAACACCATTGGTGGTCTCAGAGTAAACACACACACACACATACATACCTTTCCCAAGCTACACGCAGCATGATTTTGTCTTTCTTTGCTTTTGCCGCTCAAAGTTGCAGCTTAAAAGATTCAACACAGCACGGAGTAGGAGCTAAATGCATGGAAAAATACAAAAAAAAATTTGAAAAAATAAAAAACTAACTTGGCTTTCAATTGCATACAATTTTTTCCATTTTTGCTATTCACACATGCTCAACAGTCGCCATATTCATATTGGTTTTAGCTGAGGTCTGGCAATTGCTGCGTGTTTGTTCCCTTATGGCCACCATGGCGTATGAGTGATTAATGATTTCATGCTGATGTGACACTTTTTCGCTTTTTATGTTTTATTCGCTCATTTATTCTAACATTTTTATGGTTTTATTTATTATTGCCCTATTCGTAGATAGGTGTCAGCAAAATTTGCGTGTCGAAAAAGCAATAAAAAGCAATAAAAGCAATCGAACTCATGCAAATTCAGTATGAAAGACAGTAATATTTCCAACTGCTTTGGGGTACAAAATGGCGGTATATGCTATGCGAGTCGCCATGAAGCTCTTCTAAGGGAAGTTTGAGGGAACAAATGATTACAAAAGGCTTGGACCGGTGTGATAATGGTTCCATAAATTCAAAAAACCAAAAATTATTTTTTTTCAGAAAGTCAAAATTCAGAAAGTCAAAATTCAGAAAGTGAAATTCAGATCTTAAAATTCAGAAAGTAATGAGATGGGAGAAAAAAATTAAATTTTGCACAAAATTTTTACTTTCTGAATGTTTAGATAGGAGATAATGGCTTTGAAATAAGTGAAAAACTCGCTTTACGAAGCATTGGTTCATTTTTATTTTTTTTTTTGCTACTTTGCCAAAGAACCTTACACATTTCCTCTTTACAAAAATTTATATCAACTCCTATTTAAACAATTTTCTTTCATATTCTAAGGAAAAAAAATTGGACATCAAAGGGTTAATGCATAATTACTTGTGTTGTAACGCTAAACATACCGGCAAAAAAATTTATTTCAGAATTCAAAAAAAAAAATAAAGGCATTTAAGGGGTTAATACATGACCCAAATATGGGTTAATAATGTAAACATTTAATTTTTAAGTATGCAGTAATAGATCTAACATAAAAAAAATTGTAGACCTTATAAAATAATGAAATGCTACTTCGTTATCAATAAAACAGTTAAGGTCGTCAATGGGTTAATGCATGCATTTAAAACTTCAAATATTTGCTATTGAAGTGTAGAGCAATCTATTTTTTCATATAAAAAATTATTTATAAATTATAAAAATAAAAATTTAGGTCGCCAATGGGTTAAGGCATGGTGTTTGAAGGGTTAAAACGACTACTTAAGCCTTTGTCAAACTATTTTGATGTGGAAAATTTGATTTCAGAGTTAAAAGAAAATTGAGGTCGTCAATGGGCTAACGTATGGCCGCTCATGGGTTATAATTTTAAATATTTACCAATTAAGTGTAGCACAACCCATTCAAATCTAAGCAAAACATTGTTCACAATATCGTTATAAAAATAAAAATGTACATATATAACGAGTGGGTTAATGCATGACCGTAAATGTGTTTCTGAATTTTTGGTTTCTGAAAAAAGTTTTTTGAATTTTCCTTCTGACTTTTGGTTTCTGAAAAATGATTTCTGAAAAAATTTTTCCAAAAAATTCTATTTCTGAATTTTTTTCTGTTTGAATTTATGGGGGGCACCGTTGAATATACATACCTATTTCATTGCAGGTAAGAAGAGGACAAACCCATCCCACTTTGTACTGACGCCGGCATCCTTGCACTGATTTTAAGACAATGGAAATTGCCCGTTAATTGAATCTTAATTTTATTTGGTTGGTAATAAGAATACAAATACATAATAAAATACTTTGGTATGTGTATTTGTGTGTGTGTGTGTTGGTGTTTCTTCGAGTAATCAGCTGCATCAGCATGACCAGCGATTGATTCGAATGCCTCGGTGGAATGTTAAACAAGAAAAGAAAATGAAAATAAAACTGAAGACGTATAGAAACTATTTGTGGAGTGGGAGCGAAGTGATACGAAAAATTGTTGTCGTAATTGTCGCCGCATACACGTACACAGGTTTTCATACTGGAGTGAGTAAGTAAGAATAATGTTTTGGAGGAAATAAAAGCTCTATTAAAACAAACAAAAGAGAATGGATACAAACTAGGGAGACTTTTTTTTGTTATTTTACAATTAGCGGGATTTACAGAATCGAATTTTAGTGCACATATTATTTGAGAGGCTATCTGATATGATCTGCTATTTTGAAATTGAGATGAAATACTGCATTCAAGTCCATAGCACACCCGGATTTTAAATTTTTTAATTTTTGATCCGTGTAACATTTGTGACATTATTTTTTCAACTGCTTTTTTTAATTTCTTAATAGGTATTTATCAATTAAAAAAAGTGTTTTTTTTTTTTGTTTTTTTTAAGCAAGGGAAAGTTTAAAAAAAAAACTTAAAAAAAAATTATTTTCCTAAATATAATAAAAATTTTTTTTTGATATATATTTTTTTCTCATTAAGATTTTTTTTTATAAAAGAGGGAAAATCATAAAAAAAAAAATCGGAAATAAATGTTGCTATTTGTAATTTTTCTTTCTGGAAATTTTGGCTCTCTGAAATTTATACAAAATCAGTCTTATACCTCAACAAAATAACTGTAGACGGGTGTTAGTTTTATGAAAATTATATTTTTTTTCTTGTTTTTTTTTTTTAATTAATAAAAAACAAAGAAAAAATAGAAATTTTTTAATTGCAAATTAATTTTTTTCAATATTTTTCCTGTTCCTTCTTTTTCCTTTTCCTAATTTTTTTTTTTTTAATTCTTTTATTAAATTAATAAGAAGTAAGGAAAAACTAAAAAGTTTCTCATTATAATTTTTTTTTTAATGTGCAACTTTTAAGAAAACTATTTTAGTTTTTTTAATATTTTTAAAAAAATTTCTCTTGATTATATAAAGTATTTTATTTAAACAAAAATAAAATGTATCTCTCATAAATATATACATTTGTATGTATGTATATCCTACATCAATCTCATATTAAAAATTAATAAAAATGTTTTTTTCATGAAAAAAAAAATAAAAATTTTCCAAATACAATTTATCTATCTTTTTTAATTTTTTTTTTTTTCATAAACCTTTTAACCCCTATGAAAATGATTATTGTTCTTCATCATTGTTATTTTAATAATTTTTCATGAATTAAAAAATGTAATTTTTATGAAAATCAGTCTTATTTTGTTTTTAATAATTTTTTTTTATTAATATTGTTGTGTTTTAAAAGAATGTTGTTTTTTAGAAGAAAGGAAATTCGATATTGCATAAATATATCAGTAATCAGTTTTCTATCTAGGGTGACAGACAATTTGTAGACAAAGGTAGGTTTTGTGAAATTTTTTTTTTTTTTTTTTTTTTTGAAATCAAATTTTTTTCGAACTGCAGATCAGTAAAACTTTAATTTTTTAAATAGTTTTTCGTAACTATACAATTTTTTTTTTTTCATTTTTTTAATTCAGTTTTTCATTAAAAAAACTTTTATTTTGATTAAATTTATCCAAAATCTTGATCTTTTATAATTAAATTTTTATAAAGTTCACTTTTTTTTGATTTTTTAGGATAATTTTTTTTATGAACTTTAGTTGTTATTCAAACTTTATGGAAAATTTATTTTCGCCATAGCTTTTCTTTTAGGTACATTTAAAATATTTAAAAATTAAAAATGTGGTCGCAATTCTTTCCGAATTCGACTGGTTTCTTCAAAAGTTTTTAAAACTATGTCGAAATCTTCCAAAAAATTAAAAGAGGTATATTTCTATTTATTTTTTTCTAATCGTTTTCTAAGATGTCATCATACCTTTGTAAAGGTGCTGAAATGCCTTTCTTCTCATATGTAAATTTTTTTTTTTTGCAAAAACATTGGTCCACCTGTTTATAAAAAAGGAAGAAATACCGGGATTGTCGTTAAACCCATCTCCACCTTAGAAATAAAAAACACCAATAAACAGCTCAATGCATATCAACACTTGATTGTAAAACTACAAATGTTGTAGCTTATGGAACCCATTTTATATATTTATATCTTTTAAAGTACGAACAAGAGCGACAACAACAAATTAACTATCGATGAAAACCAAAGTAGAAAAAGAAGTTGTAAAAACAATAAAAATGATACTAGGAAAATCCTGCGGAAATGTAGTACAACAAATGTAGAGTTAAGAAGAAGACACAAGAGGCATGTACATAGTTCATAGCAACAACAGCAGCAGCATCAGTACAGCAAAGGGACACAAGAAGAACGTAGTGAAGACAAATGGCAATGCTGTCGATGCTTTAGCGAGCATTTGTTGAACGATGACAACCTGACCGACAAATCCCACAAGCGACATCGTGTGTAAGCCACTTTTCAGCGTCAATGCTTAAATTGGCTTAAAGTAAAAGTGACGGTGACAAGACAAGAGCGTGGACGAAGATAGTAACAACAACAACAATAATAAAAAAAATGTAGGCGAAGAAGTGCGATACTCGTAATATGGATTTGTTAAGCGTTGTGGGCTGATTTATGATGAAGCTAAAGTGACTGAAGTTGTTGAAGGGGAACGTATGATTAAACGAAGACGAGTGAGAGCAAATATTAAAGATGCTATGTGTAAAAGAAAAAGAATTTGTTATAGTAAAAGACATCAAATAAATCACAGACCAAGCCATCGACACAGAATTTTTTTTTTTTTTTACTTTGAATTCTCATTATTGGGAGCTCACGTTTTGGTAAGTGGAGCTGACATGCAATGGAGCTGAGGTTCTAGTTTTTTTTTTTTTTTTTTTTTTGTAAGTATAAAACTTCAACCACCTTACACTTTCCAAGTCATAGTAATAATATTTAAACCTTTAGCTGCTTTTTTACTCAAACGTACTTCTATGTGAGGAATCCTTGATTCATTTTCTTCATTTACTTTCAACACAAAATTCAATTATCTTTTCTTTTGATAAATCAGTTACTGTTGAGCAGTACACAAAAATATATGCTAGAAATAACAACAACAAAAATATTGCGCTAAAATTACTTCATAACAAATTACAAAGGAAGCGAAATACTAAAACGTGAATTATGTTCGCGCATTGAAGAAGAAGATTGGTTGAAAATATTCATATGTAATGTTTTACGAAATTTATGTTTATTTTCTTTATTCTTCTGTATATTCGCCAACAACAAATAAGCTCAGCGCGTTATGTTCTTTACTTCGTTAATAAGATAACAAAAGTATAGAGTTGCCAGCATACAGATTACGATACAGCCAGCATGCGAGTGAGACTTACCAGTCAAACATATTTACAAACGTACAAGAGAATATAAAATGAACTTGAACGTAATCTGTAGTTAAGAGATGCAGCTTCTGAGAGCTGCTTAGAACTTCTCAAACGGGTAAATTTTCACCGTGAAGCTTTTCATCAACGAACAATTTGCCGGTATTTGAAGAGGGACGAACTGATTCAGCTTATTCTTGAGAACTATCGGAAGCGTACTCGCACATAACATGCTATACCCGATCTTATATGGATACTCGGGTGAATATTAGACATCTCCAACGACAGTTACATTTACCTTCGCGGAGTATACGTTTTCTGTTAAGAATTCACTCTTCAGCTTTTTTCTTCATTTAATTTCCTTTTTTTTATTGTAAAACGTCTCTTAAACATAAACTCCATATAGAGAGAGAGTCAATGAACTTACACGACTTACGCGCTTTTATATGCATATAAAATAAAATCAGATCCATTTTAGCACTCTAAATAAAAATGTATAAAATCAGCAAATCACAACCATAAAAAATATTGTATCTCATATAAAGCAACGCTGTGACAATTTTTATGAGCATGTCAAGCCACATGTTGAATTTTAGTGTTACTTAGCTGTAGACACACATACATACATACATACATACCAACCATATAGTCAAGGGTATTACGAGTGTCGAGCTTAATGCACCTTCGTTGCAAAGCTATCGCCTTTCTGATATGCTTTCTTCATGCATATGAACATGGATCTATGCATACAAAGCACATTTTTTACCAGCAAACTCACTTACACATACATACATACATATGTGTATTATTACCCAGCAAACCGTATGAGCTCAGAATGAGCGCATAAAGCACTCTTTCCTCTGAGCGCTCACACTCATAATGAGCTCATAAAACAATCATAAACAGTCATAAAACGCTCATATTTGAGTGTCATTTTCTATGAAACTGGTCACTCATAAAAGAGCTCTCAGTTTCATGCATAAAGCAGTCTTTTATGAATGAATTTCTGCACGCATTTAGAGCTCTAAAACCAGTTCATAAAAGAGTCTTTTTTGACCTTTTTCTCCACGCATTAAGAGCTCTAAAACCAGTGCATAAAAGAGTCTATTTTGACCTTTTTTCCACGCAGTAAGAGCTCTAATTTCATGATATTGCTTATTATTATATTTATTTATAAAATTAAAACTAAATCTAAACACGTCTTCACCTTTTCAAAATTACAAGCAAACTAACTTATTTTTCTTTATTTTGCATTTCACATGTTTATATTTACTGTTACCGAAAACGCTCATATTTATGTGCACGTGCAGAAAAGACTCATAAAACGCTCATATTTTTGCGCACGTGCAGAAAAGACTCATAAAACGCTCACATTTATGCGCACGTGCAGAAAAGACTCATAAAACGCTCATATTTATGCGCACGTGCAGAAAAGACTCATAAAACGCTCATATTTATGCGCTCGTGCAGAAAACACTCATAAAAACGCTCATATTAGAGCTCAGAATTAAGAGCGCTCCGAAGCTGGTTTGCTGGGTATTAGTCTTGCATATCCCAGCAAACCAGCTTCGGAGCGCTCTTAGTTCTGAGCTCTAATATGAGCGTTTTTATGAGTGTTTTCTGCACGTGCGCATAAATATGAGCGTTTTATGAGTCTTTTCTGCACGTGCGCAAAAATATGAGCGTTTTATGAGTTTTTTTTGCACATGCCCATAAATATGAGCGTTTTCGGTAGCAGTATATATAAACATGTGAAATGCAAAATAAAGAAAAATAAGTTAGTTTGCTTGTAATTTTGAAAAGGTGAAGACGTGTTTTTCTTTAATTTTATTTTTTTAGTAATAATATTTATTGTCAATGAATAAAATAATAATTTATATTTTGAATTATTTTTAATTTTTTATTTATTTTATTTTTGGTCCATACATAGAAATATTTAACATCAAAAATTACTATTTTTTGCACTGGTTTTAGAGCTCTTACTGCGTGGAAAAAAGGTCAAAAAAGACTCTTTTATGCACTGGTTTTAGAGCTCTAAATGCGTGCAGAAATTCATTCATAAAAGACTGCTTTATGCATGAAACTGAGAGCTCTTTTATGAGTGACCAGTTTCATAGAAAATGACACTCAAATATGAGCGTTTTATGACTGTTTATGATTGTTTTATGAGCTCATTATGAGTGTGAGCGCTCAGAGGAAAGAGTGCTTTATGCGCTCATTCTGAGCTCATATGGTTTGCTGGGATGTATTACGAATGTGCGAATATGAGTTTGATGCGGTGTAAATGTATTTAACAACGCCAACACTTTACGGCCACAATACGCCTTTATATGACTGTAAATGCTTTGTGGTACTGTTGCACACGCAATCAAATATATAAATGGACATATGGACATTAGGGTGCTTAAACGTATGGCGATTATTTAATTTTAAAATAAAGTAAAATAAAATAAAATAAAATAAAATAAAATAAAATAAAATAAAATAAAATAAAATTAAATTAAATTAAATTAAATTAAATAAAATAAAATAAAATAAAATAAAATAAAATAAAATAAAATAAAATAAAATAAAATAAAATAAAATAAAATAAAATAAAATAAACTAAAATAAAATAAAATAAAATAAAATAAAATAAAATAAAATAAAATAAAATAAAATAAAATAAAATAAAATAAAATAAAATAAAATAAAATAAAATAAAATAAAATAAAACAAAATAAAATAAAATTAAGTTAAATTAAATTAAATTAAATTAAATTAAATTAAATAACATTAAATAAAATAAAATAAAATAAAATAAAATAAAATAAAATAAAATTAAATTAAATTAAATTAAATTAAATTAAGTTAAATTAAATTAAATTAAATTAAATTAAATTAAATTAAATTAAATTAATTAAATTAAATGAAATGAAATGAAATTAAATTAAATTAAATTAAATTAAATTAAATTAAATTAAATTAAATTAAATTAAATTAAATTAAATTAAATTAAATTAAATTAAATTAAATTAAATTAAATTAAATTAAATTAAATTAAATTAAATTAAATTAAATTAAATTAAATTAAATTAAATTAAATTAAATTAAATTAAATTAAATTAAATTAAATTAAATTAAATTAAATTAAATTAAATTAAATTAAATTAAATTAAATTAAATTAAATTAAATTAAATTAAATTAAATTAAATTAAATTAAATTAAATTAAATTAAATTAAATTAAATTAAATTAAATTAAATTAAATTAAATTAAATTAAATTAAATTAAATTAAATTAAATTAAATTAAATTAAATTAAATTAAATTAAATTAAATTAAATTAAACTAAATTAAATTAAATTAAATTAAATTAAATTAAATTAAATTAAATTAAATTAAATTAAATTAAATTAAATTAAATTAAATCAAATTAAAGTAAACTAAACTAAATTAAATTAAATTAAATTAAATTAAATTAAATTAAATTAAATTAAATTAAATTAAATTAAATTAAATTAAATTAAATTAAATTAAATTAAATTAAATTAAATTAAATTAAATTAAATTAAATTAAATTAAATTAAATTAAATTAAATTAAATCAAATTAAATTAAATTAAATTAAATTAAATTAAATTAAATTAAATTAAATTAAATTAAATTAAATTAAATTAAATTAAATTAAATTAAATCAAATTAAAGTAAACTAAACTAAATTAAATTAAATTAAATTAAATTAAATTAAATTAAATTAAATTAAATTAAATTAAATTAAATTAAATTAAATTAAATTAAATTAAATTAAATTAAATTAAATTAAATTAAATTAAACTAACGTACTCGGCACATCCTTATATGCATTCAGGCAAATGTATGTCTTTATAAGCAGTCACTGTCAGATTTCCAAATGTTGTTTTATACTCCCACGTTTGTAGATGTAAAAATATAGAAAAAATATTATTGTTGGCGACAAAATCCATAAGCAGATATTACTAAAAGGAATAAAACTAAAAGAAAGAAAGAAATATATTGTTGGTATAATACACTTACATATGCATATATTTACTATGTGAGTATGTTAGCAGTATCCCACCTAGCACAAAATCTGGAGAAAATTGATCATGGCAGATGATGGCTCTTGCAAGGTATCATGCGGACCTTTTACTCATGATTCAACAAACTAAGCGAGTATTCACTTTTTGGCTCATTTGGCATTTTTTTCACAGACGCAATTTTCGCTTTCCTCCACAGCGTTTTGTTTTATTCTATAGACTTCTTCTTATTATTTTTCTGCCCATTGCGCGCCCGCAGCATCATACAATTTTTAATGCAACATTCGTGTTGTGCCTTATACCCATCTGAAGATTAACTTTACTACTTTATTGCTTTTGTTGCGCTACAGACTCAGCTGTTTTGTTTTTGTTGTTCTGAAAATTTAATGCTTCGCATGTATCCCAACACTGGATGCATTAAATGCCACTATTTCCTGTAAGTTCCTTATACCTAGTTGTACTAAATGAGTGCTTCTTTCATCTCCTAGGGTGGTATATAAGGACTTCCATGACTTGGTCACAGAGGAGACCAGCTTGAAGAAAATCGCACAGTATTTCTACTGGCCACCTGCAGTTTGAGAATATAAAAGACGTTACCATAACTCTGGCGCCTTCATTATGTTTCCTATCGGATATTATACCAAGATGCTGATTCCTGAATAATGAAATAATCCTTAGATTGAATTTGTTTGAGTAGCCTCAGAAGCATTTACCGAAGGCTCTGGCACTTTTCGGTACTAGCCGAACTGTCGCCGTGCTCAGAAGTAAGATTCCTTACAACCCCACATGAACCATAAAGTTGCACGTCATAACGTCTGTTTATTTTAGACAAGACATAATGTCAAGTGCGAATCTAAGATAACCATATCAAATACCCCGCGGACCCCACAGAGAAGTATAAATCCTTTAATATTTTTTTTCGATTTATTATGTTCAAAAGGTGTCATAATTCCAATTGGCGTTATGACACACCCCATACAGTGCCATAAGGTCAATTAAAAAAAGGGGGTCATGAACTGCAGGGAGAGTGTGATTATCTCAATACTTTTATTTGGGATTTTGCCACTTGGTATTATGTCACGGCATACTATCCAGATAGACGACATGCTTAACTTGGGCTTAATCTGACCCATTAACCCTTGGGGTTTACTCTTGCATAAAATTTAAAAAAAAAATTCCAAGGATCTGAGAAATCTACAATCTGTTTAGTACAAATAAATATTTGTAAAAGAAGAAAAAAAATTAGAGAAAATGGTATGGAATAGTAGAGAGAAAAGAAAAGAGAAGATCAAGAGAAAAAGCTAGAAGAAGAGGATATTGATCATGGGAATAGAAAATAGAGAAATTATAAGGCGATAGAGTGCAGAGAAACGGCCTCGGAACTAAATGGCTCACCACTAGGTATAAGATATTCGTTTTCGGACTTCCTTACTTTTTTTACTTTCTTTTCAAGTTAAGTTAGCCTGACGAAATAAAGTAAAATGCTAGTACGAGCATATAAAAATGAGCAAAAAAAAATTTCAATATTTTTTCGTAACGGAAGTTTACTAGCTGCAAGACGCAAAATTTTCTTATTGGGATATATATGCACGCTAAACTGAAGGACCGAACTACATAGTCAGGGTGCATGCTAGTAAGCAACTAGCATTTTCTGACTAGCACCGAACTAGTCTGAGAATAACTAAAGTTGTACCAAGGAAAAATTAAAATTGGGAGGCTGCTAAAATGTCCGATTTTAGAAAAAAGAAACGAATTTTTGCTATTTAATTTTGCTACCTATAACCGATGTGAATCTATTATTACATTGAGCTCGACTTTTTGTAAATTATCATGATTAACCTAAAATTTATTGGGTGATTTTAAACTAGTTTGAGACTGGTGTATTACTCTGACTGGTGGTGGTGACAATTAAAATATCGTAGAAAAATGCACTGTTAAAAAATACCAGCTGTTTGTTTATAAGGAAAAAATATAGCTGACTGACTAGTTCCTTTACATACTAGTGTTGAAGTAGTTCTACTATTATTGTTTTTGCCTGCTAGCGACTTATAAATATGTTTGCCTGTAGCCACACAGCACGTGAAACAAAACTATCGTTGCGTATTTTTAATAAGAAATGTAGCTCGCATATTTACGCGTCAGGCAGAATGGTCTTGAATTGAAGTTCATAGTCAGGATATTGAAAGGAATGTAATTCTGTTTTTTTTTGTTTTTTGTTTTTTACAACGTTTTCCTTGTTTTTTTTTATTTTTATACTTAGCTGCGCACTGCCCACAGCGTTTGTTAATTATTTTTGAAATTCATGCCCGAAGCAAAGTCATGACTATAATGGTCTGATGGGGACTTCTACATTAATCAATTCTCGAAAGGGAAAGGTTTGAGCACCGAACTGCCTCTTCTAAACAGACATAGACGATGTACAGCTGGGTATATAATACACAGTTCTACCCGAACTAAGACTCCCTTACTTCTTACTTTTCTCTGTCTTCTTTTATCTTTGGTGCTTGTAAGTCAACGGCGACTGCATTTCACTTCAGTGCCAATGCCAAAACTTAAATAAGTGCGTTTGTATGGTATTTTACAGATTTTACAGATTCCTTTAGAGTTAAGTTTATACTCAGATGCGGAGGATACTTAACATGAACTGACCTTGGATTGAGCTAGTGAGTATAGCCGATTTTTTGAGCTTTCGAATCTTCAGTTCAGTTTATAGTTCAACAATGAAAGGTATAACCGAAGATAGTCACACCTTGACTTGTTTCTAGTTTCATTTTTATTTCAAATATCCACACTTTGTTGATTTTCTTTGTATTTTTTTTTGTTATTGGCTTTGTCGCCCATCAGCAGCTCACCACGCAAAGTACACTGATCACATGTCCACTTAGGTGCTGTCGGTTGGTTGCTCAGTGTGTGCCCGATTGTGTTTCGAGTATGAGTACGAGTACTTACTCACAAACTACTTACTTACTGCAATTCGTACAACTTTTTTCATTCTGACCGATATCATTTACGCTACCACCCCCCACTTTGTCCAATGACCACTTTATAAACGCTTGGATGTGTGTGTGATTACACTTGCACTCACAGCTGATGGTCAACGGGCTCTCGCTCCGCTCTAACATCAACAAATGCACTTACATAGCAATTCGTATAGTCACACTCAGCCAGCTCTTACTCTTAAATACAATATACTATTGATTTTGTATATATCAGCAAATCAAATAACTATATTACATTTAGAATTGCATGTTTCTCAATGAACTTTTGAAATGTTTGCTTTTGATTGAAAGCTTGTAATTTTCAATAGAAATTCTCCCAAAGCAAATTGTTACATTTTTATATGTGCATGACCAATTGTAACCTTGTATACATACCGAGATACCTATATGTACACATGTCTAGGGGTGGTTCTGTGTCAGTTTTTTCAAAATATGGCAATTTGTAGATGTTTAAAATAATAATTAATAAGAATTTAAATAAAATAAAATAATAAGATAAAATAAAATAAAATAAAATAAAATAAAATAAAATAAAATGAAATAAAATAAAATAAAATTAAATAAAATTAAATTAAATAAAATTAAATTAAATTAAATTAAATTAAATTAAATTATATAAAATTAAATTAAATTAAATTAAATTAAATTAAATTAAATTAAATTAAATTAAATTAAATTAAATTAAATTAAATTAAATTAAATTAAATTACATTAAATTAAATTAAATAAAATGAAGAGGAAGGAATGGAATGCTCCACACATGAGTAGCTGTATCTGTGAACATACGAGTATAATTACTTTAACTTACTAAATAACTTTTTCTTTTTATATTTTTGCAATTGTGTTTTTTGTTTTGTTTTTGTTGTAACTTTTTATCATTTTTGTTATCGTAGGTTTATTGTACACAATCTGTAGTTGTATTTATTTGGATATTCTTTTGTTTATTTTTTGTTTTATTTCCAAAGTATTTAACACTAAAGTATTTGATTGTAAGTACTCATTCAATTGGGCGGTTTCTATTTTGGTTCTTAAAAACTTGTTAAAGTTTGTTTGGTGCAAGTTTCGTTATTAACATGCATACATATCTACAATTGGCTTAATAACTTGGCGTTTGAACTCATGAAGAATTTCACATGAAATGCATTGAAAACTCAATCAAAACTTACAATGCAATAAATTGCCTTCGAAGTTCAAAGATAAATAAATACTATATATAGTGATAATAATCCAACTCAATGTTAGGTAAGAAAAGCAATTTAAGTTATTTTTGACATAAAAACCAAGCTAAATAAATAGGTTTTTTGTTTTTGTGGGTCCAATTGCAAACTATAACTTTTCGTTATCACATAAGCAGATTATCATTGCTGAGGCAACTTGCAATTAACAGCCAAAATCTTCTTTTTTCGAATGGTCTCGCCCAGCGTTGTCAAGGTTAATAAAACATAGTTAAAATAAAAGAATTGGAATGGGATTTTCCCTCCCAGACCTAGACATAGACTTTGACATACACTTAGACATAGACTTAGACATAGAATTAGACATAGACTTAGACATAGAATTAGACGTAGACTTTGACTTAGACTTAGACATAGACTTAGACATAGACTTAGACATAGACTTAGACATAGACTTAGACATAGACTTAGACATAGACTTAGACATAGACTTAGACATAGACTTACACATAGACTTAGACATAGACTTAGACATAGACTTAGACATAGACTTAGACATGGACTTAGACATAGACGTAGACATAGACTTTGACATAGACTTAGACATGGACTTAGACATAGACTTAGACTTAGACTTAGACTTAGACTTAGACATAGACTTAGACATAGACTTACACATAGACTTAGACATGGACGTAGACATAGACTTTGACATGGACTTAGACATGGACTTAGACATAGACTTAGACATGGACTTAGACATAGACTTAGACTTAGACTTAGACTTAGACTTAGACTTAGACTTAGACTTAGACTTAGACTTAGACTTTGACATACACTTAGACATAGACTTAGACATAGAATTAGACATAGACTTAGACATAGAATTAGACGTAGACTTTGACTTAGACTTAGACATAGACTTAGACATAGACTTAGACATAGACTTAGACATAGACTTAGACATAGACTTAGACATAGACTTAGACATAGACTTAGACATAGACTTAGACATAGACTTAGACATAGACTTAGACATAGACTTACACATAGACTTAGACATAGACTTAGACATAGACTTAGACATAGACTTAGACATGGACTTAGACATAGACGTAGACTTAGACTTAGACTTAGACTTAGACTTAGACTTAGACTTAGACTTAGACTTAGACTTAGACTTAGACTTAGACTTAGACTTAGACTTTGACTTAGACTTAGACTTAGACATAGACTTAGACATAGACTTAGACATAGACTTTGACATAGACTTAGACATGGACTTAGACATAGACTTAGACTTAGACTTAGACATAGACTTAGACATAGACTTAGACATGGACTTAGACATAGACTTAGACATTGACTTAGACTTAGACTTAGACTTAGACTTTGACTTAGACTTAGACTTAGACATAGACTTAGACATGGACTTAGACATAGACTTACACATAGACTTAGACATAGACTTAGACATAGACTTAGACATAGACTTACACATAGACTTAGACATAGACTTAGACATGGACTTAGACATAGACTTAGACATGGACTTAGACATAGACTTAGACTTAGACTTAGACTTAGACTTAGACTTAGACTTAGACTTAGACTTAGACTTAGACTTTGACTTAGACTTAGACTTAGACATAGACTTAGACATAGACTTAGACATAGACTTTGACATAGACTTAGACATGGACTTAGACATAGACTTAGACTTAGACTTAGACATAGACTTAGACATAGACTTAGACATGGACTTAGACATAGACTTAGACATTGACTTAGACTTAGACTTAGACTTAGACTTTGACTTAGACTTAGACTTAGACATAGACTTAGACATAGACTTAGACATAGACTTTGACATAGACTTAGACATGGACTTAGACATAGACTTAGACTTAGACTTAGACATAGACTTTGACATAGACTTAGACATGGACTTAGACTTAGACTTAGACATTGACTTAGACATGGACTTAGACATAGACTTAGACATAGACCTTGACTTAGACTTTAAAATAGACTTTGAAACAAACTCAGATCAGGCATTTTTGTATTCTAGAACATTACGCCAGCGCTCTATACTCATTTCCCCACTTAATGTGGGACTGCATCCATCAAGTACTTGTCTTACATATTTTTTGTACTAAGTAACATAGGAAAAATGTAATAAAGGAGAAAGCATATCAAGAATTAATAAATTTTCTATTACTCAATTGACACTTGAGGAGGGTTATATTGAATAAATACTACAACAGCTTCCATTTACATATATTGCTCAAATAATTTGCTCGAAGACCATTTTGCTTAGCAACTCGGCACATTGCTGAAATGACTGTTTGAATATGAAAAACTACCTACATATGTATGTAGGTACTAAGGATGATAATCCGGAGAGCAGAATATGTTTATTTTTAGAAAATAACGGGATTTGTTTTCTGATCATAGCGAGATTTTCGGGATTCTCAGTATATTAGTAAACACCAAATAGATAATTATAAAATAGAATTTCTTTACTTTTTTTAAACCTCCCTTTTGGAGAAACACCGAATCCCGCCATTATAAAATCAAATCTCGAAAATTTCGTATTTGTAAAAATCCAAAAAGTTATCATCTCTACTACACACTCACTCGTACACATCTAGCTTTGAGCACCTACATATAAGTAAATACAAAAAATATTCTGTTGATTATCGAAATGTACTAGAAAATTTCGCACAAGCAGGCGTTTTGTAGGAGATGTCAAATATTGACAAGCACAAAAGTATGCAATGAAATTTTGATTATTGGCAAAACTGTTTCAAGTGCATAATCGTGCGACAAAATTGACATTGTTGGCATACAACAATGCTAACATCTATAAACAACAAAAGTACTGAAAGTTAACACATGCAAAATAAATTTTTGATCAAAAGGGAATTCGAGTGGTTTTTATATGTTGAAATACGAATATAAATCATGACATAACATACATAGACGCATATGTTTGTACGCATTATTTGTATGTAGATGAAATGTTAACAACAATAAGTTATAAATATTTGTGTTGTTAATGGAAGAAGAAAATAAAAAATTAAAGCAACAATGCTGCTGAACGCTGTAAGAAGTCAAGCACAAATACTTGTGACACATTTATTTATTTTGATGAAATTTCAGCTGAAAATTTTTTTACGTATTTCAAAACATATAAATTCTAGCAAAGTTTATTTAGAAATTATTTAATATATTTATTTGTTATTTTTATGAAGATTAATCAATTAAATTGTATAAACGTATATTTGTAATAAAATGAAATAACAACATAACTGAATTATATTAGACTTAATTTTATGTAAAAGCAGCAAAAATAAAATTGAAATATTATTTTCGCATTTTTTTTTTTTGTTGGAATTTTTATATATAAATCAAACTGTGAATACATGTATTGGCTTTTTTTGGAAATATCTTATTAATTTTTTCTAAGCATGAACCAGGGATCATGAATAACAAAGCGAATTCAGCGAGTGCTTAAGGAAGGAACTATGTAAATGCGATTTTAGATAACTCCAAAACCAATGGCGATATGGAACCTAAACACATTGCGTATTTCAGCACTCTTTAACACCTTTCGTTTGATACCCATTTTGTACGAACACATTCTGGGTCACCCTTTCTCACACATTGGTCGACAACTCCGAAACCTGTAAAGCTATCGAGCTAAGGGATATCTTAAACTGTAAGTAAGGTATCCAGTAATGTTATGTCGATAGTGGCATTAATTCTGTTCAGCGGTTTTTGTGTGATGCGCTAACAAACTTACAAACAAACAGACAAAAATTTTAAGAACGTATGCATTGGATGCTATCGGCTCAAAAATTATGCTTCGTATTACTTTTTTTTAAATATTTGCAAATACATATGTATACACCGACCACACTTTTATTATCTTTTTGGACAAATTATAAAAATTGGGTGTGGCTATCTTAGATTTTATCCATATTAAATAGTGATAAGAGATGAGTGCCCAGCAATCTTCTAACGAAGTTCAATGTGATAGACTAGGTTTAATAAAAACTGGGCAACTACTCATCACTCAACCATCCCCTCATTCGTACTCAACACCAAATAATCAAAAGCTTTCCCCATATCACATAACAAAAGCACGCTGGAATTTTAAAATTATTGTAGAAATTTGAATATATGTATGTATGTACATACATTTGTATATACATACATATTCACACGTGTCAAATAACTAAAGTATACCAATAAGCAAAAAAAAAATAAGCAGAAAAACATAAAAAGTAATCAAATAAATTTAGTGAAAAAGTAATAAATAAATTTTGCAAAATTTTTTGCGAAAAAAATCCAATTTCCATTGTAAAAACACATCAAAAAGAGTAAGCCGTAAGCTTAGCCAGAAAAATTAAGCAAAAACAAAATTTGAACAAAAAATTTTTTTTCTTGTTTTTCATTTTGCAGATTTTCGGGTTTTAGCAATAACACAGGATAGTTAAAAAAAAAGGTTAAATAAATTTTGAAAATAGAAAATGGGTTGAAAATGAAAAATCGCCTACTCAGCTGTCACTCTATTCGCAACTCAAATGGCGTAACGGCTCGACATAGATGAGTGAGCAAAAGCAATAAACAAAGCGAAGATATGCATTTGAAACTTTGAAGCATATGTATATAATTTACATGTGCGTAGATCAGTGTTTTTTTGTAGTGACGCAAGCCTCGAGAGCGCCTGACACTTGAAGCGTGTGACAGCCGAGTAACATGACACTATCGAACAACCTAAATGACTACGCACACAAACATGTTCGTGCAACACTGAGACACACATACATTCGAATTCGAGTTAAGAGTTAAAGTGTAAATTATCAGATATTAAAGATGTGAGGGAATTTGCACGCGCTTTCGTAAAGGATAGTAATGCAAGGGCTAATAAATATTACTCTTTGCCAAAGTTGTTGTAGTAAGAATACTTCGATCTGTCTAAGTGGCGCGTATAATAGTCACTTGGCACTGATTTGAAGAGCTGTTTCTCTCTTCCTTTAGAATATACATACGTCATGGTGAATTTAAGAGGTGGCTCTGCTCGGCAACGGAGACCTTATTATTCCTACTAAATGGCACTTACAAGTTCCATAATTTAAAAGACGAAATGGATGTTCCAAAAATAACGGGAAAACTGTAACATCTACTTCAAACTAACACCTAGAACAAAGTAACAGCTACCTCAAAGCAACAACCACTTCCTAGTAACAACCACTTCCTAGTAACAACTACTTCAAAGTAACAGCTACTACAAAGTAACAACTACTTCAAAGTAACAACTACTTCAAAGTAACAGCTACTACAAAAAATTGCTACTTCAAAGTTACAGATACTACAAAGTAACAACTACTTCAAAGTAACAGCTACTACAAAGTAACGGACACTATAAAGTAACAGCTACTACTAAGTAAGAACTACTTCAAAGTAACAGCTACTACACAGTAACAACTACTTCAAAGTAACCACTGCTTTAAAGTAACAGTTAATTTAAAGTAACCACTACTTCAAAGTAACAGCAACATAAATTTTGCTCCCCGTAGTTCTGCTTGAAACTTAAATGGTGGCAAAGCCACGATAATTGGTAAAAACTAACCAGCACAGACTGTCATAAACTGTATGCAGCAAAGTTTATTGCACTGCTTTAAAGTTCACATACACATACATAAATTCTTACATACACATGGCCATATTTCTAACGCCATTTTTTTTTCCATTTTTAATTCGATGTGCTTGTTCTTTACCCGTTACCGTCATTCATTTGACGCGCACTCAAACAAGAAAATTGAAAAGTAGCACTTTTCGATCTAATCAAAGCATGATTTTTAGAGCAGTTGCACGCACACGCACACGCACTCACGCACTCCACACACTCACACGCTCACATGACGCACGCCCACATACCAGCGATACGACATCAAATGGTGAGATTGTAATCGTGTGCCACTTTTTCACAACAGCTGCCTTTTCACACATTTTTAACATCTTTTGTGCTCAAAACAACGACGTAGAGATATGATTTCTCAGTTTCTATTGATGTTAGGGTAGAACAGTGAGGATATTATGATGATTAGCTGATCTAAATCGTTTTACAAATATCATCTTGTTACTCATTGTGAATTAAATATGGAGAAGAAGGAGATGGTTAGAGATAATGCCACACATTTAAAATATATTTGAGAAGCAGGGAGAAAAGAAACGGTGGATAAAGTGGAATATTTTGAATAAATAAATATATAAAACAGGATTAGGTGGCAACCATAAGTAATAAACCTAGTCAGAAATATTTTTGTTGAAATTCATCCTAAGATACCTTTCTCGTGGTATACATATTGGAGTATCTCATTTAATTTTTTTTATCAGATAGGTGGCAACCTTCGTAAATTAAAATTATTCTAGCTGGCAATACTTTCGTTGAAGAGCTATAACTGTAGCATATTAACTACATATGTATGTATGTGAATTAAAAAAACCATTTGAATCATGTCTTCGCTTATAGATCATGCGAATAAATAAAAATAAATTCAGTTGAACTACATACCTAGGTGGCAACGTTAGCAGCTAGAACTTTCTGGAAGAAATCTTTTAGAATTACACTACAAAAAAACCTTTAATTTTCCACCCATATTCTTGCATCTAACTCATCTAAATTTGTTTAATTCGAATTAGGTGGCAACCTAGAGAAAACATACTTAGTGGCAACACCTAAATTAAAAAAAAACGAAACGATTTAAATTTTTTTTAGTTTCAATTTGTATACTTAATAACCCAAAAAGGTTATATTTTTTATTTAATGACAATTATTTCTATCTACTCATGACACCATCAATTAGCGTGTTTTTTTTTCGTTTTTTTTTTTAATACAAATTCTCCTTGTTCAATTCTCCAAACCACTGTACCCTGATCCCAACACAATCAGCAATGATAATATAGCTTGCAACGATACGGAAATGTTCCCATTGCAAACGTCAGCGATTTTTTTGATTGCATAAAATGGAGCATGAAATGTAGAGCGTCCTTTTTGCATACAACTGGCACTTACATCAGCACTTCCACGTGAACACCACACACACACGCAGACGACCCGCACGCATTGTGAATGCAAAGAAATGTTAGAGTAGCTACAGCATTTTCGAGCAGGGAGTCATATATATTGATAGATTTTTACACCAGCAGAATGATGTTGATATCGCAAAGTATTTTCCTGCCTAGTTTTATGTAAAAGTGGGCGTGGTCGAAAAGCGATTTAGGTGATTTCCTGGGAGCGTGTTTTTAAAACCCATAATATGCTTCATATAAAAAGTATACAATTCATTTTCGACCTTCTTTTTAAACGGTTCCGAAACTCCACATCTATCTAGATTATTATTTCGAACTAAAAGATTAATAATCAAATTAATTAACTAATTTCTATATTTTCTTATTATTTGCAATAAAAAACTATATAAACTATTGAAAATAAAAATAATACGCTATTTAATTAAATCGTTGTGCTAACTAATCATTATTTGACAGGTCTCATGATTAAAATCAAATTAATAAATTTCAATTACATTTCTTAAATTATTTTCAAAAAATGTTGAAGTATAAAATTCATGTTCGAGAAGTAATATTTGTTAATAAAAATATAGAATTCAAGCTAATTGACTAAGCTTTAAAGAAAATTTTTCTAAAAAAAAATATTCATATATAAAAAAAAATCATTAAATAATGAATTGACTTAATTTACTGCCCTAATCATTTAGTTACACTTATTGATTTCTTCATCTTCACATATTTACAGTCATCGGACCATTAATCAAAAATACAAAAAATATGTTTTTATTAATTTTAATTCTTAATTATTTTCCCATTAATCCTATCGTGAAAAATCATGATTTCTTTTTAATCTTTTGGATAATTGTTATTAAAAATGAGAAACAATAATAGTTAATAATTAAATGAGTAGTCTTTACAGTGGTTAATCAAACAAATAACCAATATGATTAATAATCATTATTTGACTGGTTTATTCGAAATACAAAGCATTATAGTCAAATTAGTTGTTAAGTTTAAAAACAACTTTATTTTTCTTTTTTTTTTTTTATTTTCTTTAAAAAAAAAAATTTTAAATTACTTTTGAGCTGATTCGAAAAAATTTATTAAGAAGTCATTAAAAAAATGTATATAAAATATTGATTATTTTTTTTAAAAAGTCATAACCGTTATGATCCCTGCTTGCGACCTCACTTGTCCCACGTCTATACAATACAATCGCCAAGGCGTCGAAATACATAAACGCAGTGAGGGGAGGAACATCGGGGGACCACACTTTTGTTAGGAATTTTTCGCTATGTTTTCTGCGGCGTAAGCATTTAACGATTACAATTGCTACCATAACAATAGCAAGTGTCGCTTGCAAAAAAAAAAAAAAAAAAAAAAAAAGCAGCAAAAAATGAGGATTCAATTTGCAAAGGAAATGCATAGCAAATACCCTGTAGTTAGTTTTTATTTTTTTTTATTTTTTATTTATTGATATTAAATATTTTAAACTTTTGGCATGTTAGGAAATTTTTTCTTGTATCTAAAACTAAGGTTTGTAAGTTTCTAAAAAAAATTTTAAAAAAGTGTAACAACAAAGTTCCTCTATTTTAGTGCTATTGGGTATAATAAAAAGTAATTAATGATGGCGCTTCATTTTTTACCCCAAGCGAGCGCGCTACACACACGAGGGCGGTTTGAGGTGCGTGGGTGTCATAAGATATAACTTATAAAAACAACAATCTGCAACAACAATCTACAACAAAGTAGGCGAGCTTATACAAAAAGCGCAGCTCAACCGCATATCAATTGTTTCATACAAAAAAGACGGTGTCGCCTTGAAGTTACATTGGGGCAGTAGCAGCACACCATGGCAGCTGTCAGCGCTAATGTCAATTGTTGCAATCGTTATGCAAAAACAACAAAAATAATTAAGAGCAGTAGCGTTGCCACTTAATGCGAAAAGCAAATGTGGGCGCACTGGTTGGGCGTATTATGCAACACATTGTTGCACGAGCACTTTTTTTGTTTTGTATTATGCAAAATGAAAGAAGAAATTGTAACGCCCGTAGCATAAAATGACAATTTTAATTGTTGTTGTTGGTGCACTTAAATGAAATGTGCATACGCGACGTTGTTGTGGCGCACATCTTCACCGTGACAGCCATCGAAGTGGTGGCAGCTGGCAGCATAAAGCAATTCTTGTTGTCAACTGTTGCAACTTGGCAATAATAAAATAAAAACAATAAAAAAAATTAAGTGCCGACACAACAACAATATGTAGTGCTAACTTATAATAGCAGAGTTACGCTTTCAAATCAGGAAATTGGCGGTAGCGCGTTCGAATGGCTAAAAGTCATTCAAAGCACGCTGCAAATGTTCCACTCACACCTTAGGGCGCTTACAGTCGTGCGCAATATTATAGAATAACAAAACCAAATTGGCATGAAAATTGAAAAAAGCGTTGTGAAAAACTTGGAAATTTTTATAATTAATTATTATTTCTAACTATAAATCTTATTTTATTTTTTTTTTCTTAAAAATTCCAAACTTTTTCAAAACTTATGAGACTTGAGTAAAACATTTACTTAAAATATTTTTAGCGTTTACAATACGTTCTCTCAAAGCTTCAAGTAGTTTCAAATGATTTTGTTTCTTTTGTGCGGTTACACATTTTTTAATTCTGAAATTAAAAAAAAAAAAATTTATTGTGAGTTCAAACTGTTGAAAAGAATCTAAATTTTGTACATATATAATTTCTATACACAAATTTATGGCCAGAACTTAATAAAAAAATGATTTCAAGAAAATTTCAACAAATAAAATATTTGGAATTTTTCGAACAATATTTTCAAAGCTTTTATTTAGCATTATTTTTTAAAGCTCCAATGCTTAATTAATTTTTTAAATTTTCATCAAACTTTCTCAACTACTATCAAAATTTATAAACCCGGAATTTTTTCTTCTTAAAAATTATATCAAAATTTAAAAGCTTCGCAAATTGTTTATTTAAATTCTTAATTTTTGAAGCTAAATTTTTTTAATAAAATTTTTAAGACCGCTCACCTGCAAAATTATTTTGAATTCTTAATATTAAAAGCAAAATTTTTCATAACATTTGATGCTTTTATCAAAATTTCTACAAGTTTAAAGAAAGCTTAAAATATTTAATAAAAATGCTAAAGTACTGTACAAAATATTACCTGCATTTAGGACTTTCGAGTATTTTGAAAATATTTTTGTTTAAAATTAAATTTTTAAAATTCAAAACTCAACCGATTAAGTTTAAAATATTTCAAAAAAATTTTATAAAACCAAGAAATTGTTTGAAATTCCAAAATTTTTATCGAAATTCCAATTATATAAAACTTTCAATATACATATGAAAATTTCAGTTTTTTAATCAAAAAATTGTTAGACCCTAAAAAAAAATGTTTAATCTAGTTTTATTGATATCTCTTTTTCAAATTAAAATTTCATTTAATTGCTTGTTGTTCAAAAAATGTTTTAAGCATTTTATAAAATCAAGAAATCATGTCATAATTTCAAAATTTATATAAAAATTTCAACTTGTTTATTAGTTTTTTTTTTTTAAGAGGGATTACGTAAAAGTTTTGAAAGCTTTCGACCAATATTTGGTGCTAAAATTTTTTTTTTTTTTTCTAAACTACCTACTTAATTAAATCTTTAAAAGTTTTCATGAAATTATTTGTTAAAATTCAATTTTTTTGTTAGTTCAATTTTTTTCATATAATATTAAAAAAAAAAGTCTAAAAAAGTCCCCATGGTACTACAATCGCGAACAATTCTCCACACTCGAAAATAATAACACCACCCACAGTTAAAACAGCTGCTTATTCCGTTAGTTTTTATGTGTACGAGCCCACCTTCAAAGGTCTTCAGCTGTTATTGACGGCGCGAATATGTGGGAGGTGTGCGCCGGCTTTCTCTTTTGCTGTTGTCATTTCATAACGGAAATTAGCTCTTTCAAGTACTAAAAGTGCGCCGTAAAGTATGCAATAGTAGCTTTCATTAACAAACTCACACAGCTCATGTTGCAGCTGTTTGTTATTAAGTCTTTGTGCTACGTTCATATTTCATAATTAACTACGAGGTGTAGCTACATAACGATAACTGTAAATAGTTGTTGGAATGAAAAAAAGATGTTGTAGCTCGTTGATTGACTCTTTCTTTGGTAGCGAGCTTTTAGGCGCTTTTTCACAATAAAAAGTAAGATCTTTCAATTTTAGGTCATCGGGGGAAAGTAATTGAATAATGTATGAAATTAATTAGTTTTTCGTGAGTATTGAATAAAAAAAAATATTTGTTGTTTTCGTGCTGCTGGTGGGTGGATGCAAAATCATAAAGCTCTGTGGAGTTGTTCTATTTTTCAAGTTCACTTTTTATGACTTCATGCGGTTTTTATGACCTCAAATTGTTTTATATTAATCATAACAATGTGAAGCTACGCTATGATTTTTCTTACATATAAATTTAGTTGAAATAAAAATTAAAAAACAATTAAAAACCTTTTTCCAAATTTTCCAACGAAAATTTTTTTTTTTTTTTTGTTCAAAAAATTCTAAAAATGAAAAAAAAATTTTTTGTTTGGTCGAAAAAAGATTCAAAAATGGTCAAAAAACTTTATTCCATACTTTCCAACCAAAATTTTTTTTTTTTTTAATTTAAAAATTGTCAAAAACTGACTAAAAAAAAAATTTTTTCTTTTGTTCAAAAAAATCGAAAAATTAAAAAAAGATTCCAAAAAAAATAATTTTTTTTTTTTTGTTCGCTGGTCGAAGTAATCGAAAAATTTTCAAAAATAATTTTTTAGACCTCTCTTATTCTAAAGTATATAGAAATTTTCTGAGCATTTTAATATGGTCATATTTTTTTCTTTGCAAAGAGACTTGGTTCAGGCAGAAAATAACCTAAAAAAGTAAATAACCACAGAACAATTTTTTTTTTTTTTTTTTTTTGTGAAACGGTCAGATTTCAATTAAAATTGTATTTGAAATTTTTGAAAACTTATTCAATTCTCTCTCAAGTTAAATTTTCTGAACTCGAAATTAAAATCTGAAAACCAGACAGAGCTTTTTTTAAATGCAGCAGAATCGGCAGCATTAAAAGCGCAATTAAATTCGAATTTTCTTATGCAATCAGTTACCTAAGAACCTCAGTAGCTCAATGTCTTTGCCACAAATCAATGAAATTCTATTTCTATCAATTATTGAAACGCTCTTTGCGGCTTAAAACAACACGACGTTCAAATAGTCCATTTCCAAATGCTCATTTAATTGACTTCCAATTATTACTTTACAACAGTTGAACCGTAGAAATTGAATGAGTTCAAGAAAATTCATTCAGATTAACTTACTTGAAGACGAAGAAGAAGAAGCGAAGAAGGGGAAGCAGAAAAAACCAAATGAGATGAAACCACTGAATTTGATTGCATTGTCCTGAACTCAAATAAGCGAGCTAACGAGTTATACGCAAGGAAACAATGAGACTTTGTACTACACTACGACCTTCCAAAAACTTTTATGAGCAAGTAAGTATGTACATATGTCTGTATGTAAATTGAAATCTATTCGTTTAGTTATTTGTAGCTAAAACTGATTCTGAGCAAAGATATATTGCTTAGCGGTTGGTCATTATTATTTGCTGCATTTGCATGCAAATAGAGTGGTAACAAATTGGTTGTGATGGTATGCCACATACCACAAAGAAATCAAGCAAGAAAAGTCAAAATGTTGCAACCAAAGAAATTCAATACAAATTCAAGCAGCAATAGAAAATGGCAATTATCTAAATTCAACAATTGATTTTTAATAAATAATTGCGAGTGTGTAAGAAAGCAGCTTTAAGGAAGTAATGTGAGAAAGCTTGCCAGATTCGTTAATAAATCCAAGCAAAGTTTTGTAATTTATATCGCAGCTAAATATCTTTGACCTCAAACTAGGAACTTCAAGCGGATCTAAGTCAGCAGCGATCAACCTCACTATCCTCGTTAATTGGCACTTAACCAAGCGAGATATGTTGGCCATTGTGTGTAAGAGCATGTCAATCTTAAATTTTTGTAACAGGAAATAAGACCAACGGAAATAAGATCAATTGACTTTATTTCGCAGTGCAAAAGGAATGAGAGAAATAAAGTCAATATAAATTTTGGACATATCTTCATTGAAGTTGTTTCCTAGTCCAGACAAATATTATGCCTGTATGATATTGATCAAAATTTTAATTTTTATCAAAAGGTTTGAAAGAGAAATAAAGTCAATGGGTCTTATTTCCCTTTGTGAAGAGAAATAAACTCAATCGGCAAAATAAAACAGTTTGACTTTAATTTCGCTGATCTTGTTTCCCATTTCAACTTTTCTATCGATAACTGAGGTCAGTTGGAAAAACCAATCAAGATTGTTTATTCAGATAGGAGCTATCAACTATGTATACCAGAGATTTCTTTCAGCGCCTAAAGGCGTCGAGAAAAATATCCTACAGAACAGTAATATGGGTCGGTTAAATTTGATAATTAACTGGTGAACAATTGATAAGACGATTTTTTTAATTTATAATGATTATTTTAATTGCTTCCAAAAAAGACAAATATAAATTGTTTACGAATAAGAAAAATCAGAACAAACAAAACAGAAAATATATACACAAAAATAATAAAACCCAAAAAAATTTTAAAAAAATTATCAAAAAAATAAAAAACAATAAAAATAAATCAAAAATAATCAAAAACAAAAATATTATCAAAAATTAACAAAAGAAGATTTTAAAACAATCAAAAATAATCGAAAAAAAATCAGAAATAATCACAAAATCAAAACTAATCAAAAAAAGTTTAAATAATTAAAAATAATCCAGAAAAAAACATAAAAAAAATTACAAAAAAAAATAAACAAAAAGTAATAAAAGATGAACACAAAAAAATCAAAAATAATAAAAAAAAATTACGATAATTAAAAATCATAGTGTAATAATCAAAGGTGATATCTGTTTTGACAGACGTCAAAGCGAACGCCCTTAGGAGTTTGGAAGGCCGTGTTGTATTTTGGAAGTACACGAGAAAGGGGGCATAAAACAAGGCCCCTATAAAAATAGTACTGAGTTTCATACTTTTTTATTTACTGATTGAATAACGTAGAAAAAATACTTCTAAATCATTTTAAGGAAGATTTTCAAAAGTTTAACTGTCGGTTTAAATTTGCTACCGTTTTAAGGGGGAAGCATGAGAGAGCTTTTTATAATACGAAAAAGCCCTTAAAGTTTGGTCATGGAAGCAAGACCTTATGTTTTTATGTTGCTGGCTTACATTTAGCTTACTGATTTCTGTCGCCAAACTCTGGCCCGCAAGAAGGGGAAGTGGGTATGGGCTTACTTCCAAAAGGGATGTGCCAAGCTACAATTAGCAGGGGTCATACCGTGTAAAGTCAGTGACAATGGTGGTATTGCCAGTCGTGAAGACTGTATCTAAAATAGGCGCCGGTGCTCCGCTGTGGCATCACGAGTTGTAGGACGCCCCTAGGGCATCGAGAGCCAAAGGGCACCTTAGGGCATAAACAGCCACACAAGTTCTGAAGAAACTGAATATCTTTTGAACGAATCACATTAAATACAATTTGAACGTTTAACATCCCTTAATCGGGTGATTCCGATGCAGAGAATGAATTAAATTCAATTCGACTACCCTTTAGGTTAGCATGAACCCAAGATGGGTATGATGATGCCCTAAAAGGTTTCCCTGGAAATACCAAATGGCTTCCCCAATTCTCAGGTATATACCGAAATGGAGTGCCGGAGAGTACCGAGTTCATATCCAGCAAAAGGCCTGTCATTTTCTACAGAGCTTTGCAAAACCTTTATATTTTTGTTACTAACGAGAAGATATGAGGTAAGAAAGTGGGGGGCGAAACTTGCAGAACAAAGTCATAACTTAGTAAACTTTACTACTTTATTACTCAAATAATTTCAATTATGTATTTAACACCTTGCTTTCGTAAAAGACGGGTCCAAGTAATCTTAGCCCCTGCACCTAGTCAAAGGAGCACTATTTAGTAATGTTGCTTTACTCTCCTAACTTAGGCTCTCACTGCCTCCGAATTTTTGGCTTGTTCACTCCTGAGTAGGACGATAATGATTGGTCAACAGAAGACAGAATATGTGTCACTACCCACGTGCATTACTGATTCATTTAAAAACTCCTTGAACATATTCCAGCCTGTAAAAGATATTTAAAATTGTATGTATTTTCATTGGAATTCTATTTCACTAACTATCACATCATATCTTACCCTCTTAGATTAACAAAATTATTTTTTGAGAATAAAATAAATTATTTAATATAAATGTCAACACAGAGCAGATCTGGAGAAAAAAGTGATGCCGTTGCATATTTTTTCAGAAAAAACGGTTTCGTATGTTTTATAGTACTTTTTCTAGAGGAAAATATTCTAAATAAAAAAGTACTTTAATAAAGAGACAACATTGTAATTGCTAAGGGCGTTCAAGATGGCGGCGTTAGAGCGAGAAGTTGCGAACCAAGAACACCTTTAATTATTACACCATGATTAAAAATATTCAAAAAAAATCATATTTAATCGAAAATAATGAAAGCAAAATCCGAAAAAAAAATAAAAAATTATCAACAAAAAAAACAAAGTAAGAGCAAAAAAGATTTGTTACTGTTGACTATTTTTTTTTAGTAAAAAGTCATGATTATTAACAAATATCAAATAACAAATTATCATTAAAAATGTAAAGTAATGGTAATTAAACATTGAATGGATTCTCGTTAAAATAATGAATCAAACCGGTAATCATTACGATTAGTAATCATTATTTAGCATGTCTGAATACGAAACATTTGCAGAAAAAAATTTTAAATAAATCCGAAATATGTCACAACAAACTTGCTAGATCAACTTTTCGAATTTAAATATTAGACAAAAATATTTTTTTTTTGTCAAATTATATTCGTATTTCTTAACGAAAATGGACGCCGAAGATAGTACAAATTCGAAAGCAATTATGTAGCTTCCAAAACAAAATTGTAAAGCGATGTCGGAGAATCACTGCAAAATACACTTTTCGTCCCAATATATAAATTATGCACTGCTTAGTGCAGGGAAACTAACAAAAACAAAATAAAATTTCGAATGTATTGAAATTTGTAATTTCGTAAATCAAAGACGAGTTGCAATCGTTGCGCACACAAATAATTATCTAACATTTTATTTTATGGTTTTATACTCTACAACATATTTTGTTTATCTTTTTTAATTTTGATTTTGTGTCCACTAATTGGCAAAAGTTACTTGCACACAAAACAACTGTCGACCAGACAAAAAAAAGAAAAAAAAATCGTAAGCTGGTGCAGCACCGCAATGACCAAGCATAGCCAGCACCAAGCATCCAACAACACTCAACCACTAACGACTACACTACAACACTATATAATATATAGATGAACAGCATGGAGCAAGCAATTTTCTATTACTGCAACAGCAACAACAACAAGAACCACAATCCCAACATCAATGACTTTACTAGCAATTTAGAATGTTTGTATTGTTGTTGGTACATTTTACAATTTCACAATTTTCACTTTTTATTACATTTTGTTTAGTATTTTATGTATTCGTATTGCGTTTTAAATTTCTCATTTTTGTTGTTGTCTATTTAAATTATTCTGCTTCTTGTTGCTTTGTGGTTGTATATTTCATATTTTTTTATACAAACAAAAAAATTTCAATTAATAGTAAAAGCCACTTAACGTTAAACACTGGCAGTACGACAGGCAGTGTGCGTTTTGCTTAGACAAATTTTAGTTCTTTTGTTGATTCTTGCTTTTGGTTGGCTTTTGTTGTTGTTTTTCTGAGAAATTTTGTCGTTGGCTTTTTGTTAAGAATTTGCTTTTTCTTGCTACTATCAGCGTAAAACATTTGTTCAAGTTTCGCTTTAATTTACATAAATTTTATTTACCTTTGGTGCGGACGACATGGCGTATGAGTAATATTCTTCTTCACAGACGTTGTATTGGGGATGAGAATTTTCGGGATTGGAAATATTTTAAAAGTTAATATACATACATGTATATGAATCTTATCAATAAAAAGAAAATAACAAACCATAAAAAAATAAAAATAAAAAATATGAAAAAATATCAATAATAATCAAAAAAAAAAACAAAAAAGAGATATTATCAAATTTAATGAAAAAATATATTATAAAACAAATAAATAAAAATAATAAACAAATAAAAACAAAACAAAACAAATGAAAAAAAAATTAAAGGTCAAAAAAAATTCAAAAATATTTATTAGAAAATTATGAAAAAAAGTGGCAAAATATCGAAATAAAATATAAAAAAAAACCAATTTAATAAAATTAAAAAAAATATAAACAAAAAAATTTTTTCAAATTCAAGTAATCCAAAAAAAGTCACAAATTATCAAAAAAAAACATAAAATAATCAGACCAAATTAAAAAAAAAAAACAAAAAATAAATAAAAAAAAACATAACAAAGAAAGATAAAAAAAATTAACATGAATAATGAACAAATATTAAAATAAATTTAAAAAAAAAACAAATATAATAAAAAATAAATAAACCAAATCAAAACAATTCAAAAAAAATTAAAAACTAAAAAAAAAAACAAAAACTATATTTAAATAATCAAAAATAATCTAAAAAAATCACAAATATTCCAAAAAAAAAAGAACATAAACTATAAACAATACAAAATAAAAAAAAAACCAAAAAACAAACAAAAATTAACAAAAAAGATAAAAAAAACTTAAATATAATCAAAAAAGAATTAAGAATAATCGAAAATTCACTGTAATCGAAAACAATAAAACAAAATCAAAACAAAAAAAAAAAAATATCGAAAAAACTAAAAATAATCAAATAAAAAACCATAATAAAAAAAAGTTTGTTACTGTTTTTTTTGTTATTTGTGTCTTTTGTAGGCATCCAAAGTATTCAAGCGACCTCAAAGAAGTTCTTTCTGTGAACAACATAGCATACTTACTTACAAATAAGTGGGCAATGTCACGCCCCCAAGCGATATAAAATTTCAATTCGTCATAACTCTGAAGTTATTCAGTCTTAGTTAATTATATTTGGATATATGTATATGTTCTCTGAGCAATAGTTACATAATCCCAGAAAAATGGGAAGTGCCACGCCCACATTTTTTTTTTTTGTATTTTTTATTATGTAATCAATATTTATGCTGAATGGTTTTTGATAGAAAATTTTGTTTTTAAAGATAGCGCATTTTAAAAATTGAACACATAAAAGGACAGAAATAAGAAGAAGATCTTTGTATTTGGTTTTAAATTTATATAAAAATAATTTTATAAATATAATAATAAACATCCAAATATTCAAGTCCGAGTAATTCTCAGAAATTCCTTAGTTTTTTACTTACCAAACTCTTGGTGAAAAGGAAACATTAAAATCCCGAAACTAATCTTGTTATTACTAAAATCCAAAAATTTGCCATCCTTACATTAGCATACAATTGTTTTCACTGCTCTTTTGTAATTTATGAGTTTCTATGGAATATTACTTACAACCTACAAATATCTTGGTTCGTCCTTGCAGACATTTATTTACGTGCTTGTACATACATTCATACATACATACATATATATCGGCCTGTATATTTAAAAGTTTTAAAACGTCTACAAGGTCCAAATTCCTTTTTTTTCACTTGAATCCATTAGGAAACTTCCGTTTCTAATTAGCAATTTTGCGAAGTTGCTGATGCAAATGTACTCCTACTTTCATAAATAAATAAAATAATTTTGAAATAATTTTTAATGATACAAAAGCTGCTCGTTTATTTATTTGAGGCGAGTTGTTTATTAGTTTTGTCAAAGTTTTATTTAAGCATTTAAGTAGCATGAATTAATGAAGGACATGACAAAATTTGTCATTCTAATTGAATTCGAGTAAATTTTGGTCAATGAGCGAATGCGAGTGAATAGTAGACTTTGTCCTAAATATAAAAAGCTTTCACAAAAAGCTTTCAAGTTGTGTTGGATTAAATGGAAATGGTTGGGTGGCCTTTACATCAATCGGACACAAGTGGAACTATTAAAAGGATTTTAGCGATATCTCTATAACAGAATTCGACCTCACTCGTACTAGGAGTAATATCGGTTTATACATTTCTAAGTGGCATGACTACTAGGGCTACATAGAATTATCATCAAAGAATTCGATGCTGCCGCACCCGTAATCATACTACAAAGTGCTCCTACCGCCGTCTCCCAATCTAGTTTCAGTTCCAATTCCGGTTTCGATTTTTGTCCCTCTTTCAGTTCCAATTCCGGTTTCGATTTCGATCCCTGTTTCGGTTCCAGTTCCATTCCGATTCCGCATTCCGTTTGGTTCGATTCCGGTGTCGATTTCGACTTTTCATTTGCGATTACATTTTGGATTCTGATTCCAGATTCGGTAATTATTTCGGTTTCAATCCAGTTCCACTTTCCGTTTCCGATTTCGGTTCCTATTTCATTTTCTATTCCAGTTTCGTTTTCGGTTTCGGTTGTGATTCCTGTTACGATTTCGAATCCAGTTTCCTTTTTAATTCCAAACCCTACTTCGATTCCGACTCCACTTTCATTTTCCATTGCGGTCTCGATTTCGATGCCAGTTTCGGTTTCAATGCCATTTTCGACTCCAACAGCAGTTTCGGTTTCGGTTCCGATTAAGGGTTCGATTTTGATTCCTATTCCAGTTTCGAATTTCAGTTCCGATTATATTTTCGATTCTGATTCCAGTTTCGGTTTCAATCCGGTTCCACTTTCGGTTTCGGTTTCGATTCCGGTTCCGACTTCGACTTCCATTTCGATTCTAATTCCAGATTCGGTTTCAATGCCATGTTCGACTCCAACAGCAGTTTCGGTTTCGGTTCCGATTAAGGGTTCGATTTTGATTCCTATTCCAGTTTCGACTTTTCAGTTCCGATTATATTTTCGATTCTGATTCCAGTTTCGGTTTCGATTCCGGTTCCGACTTCGACTTCCATTTCGATTCTAATTCCAGATTCGGTTTCAATGCCATGTTCGACTCCAACAGCAGTTTCGGTTTCGGTTCCGATTAAGGGTTCGATTTTGATTCCTATTCCAGTTTCGACTTTTCAGTTCCGATTATATTTTCGATTCTAATTCCAGATTCGGTAATTATATCGGTTTCACGCCGATTCCACATTCGGTTTTGTATCCGGTTTCGATTCCGATTCCGATTTCGGTTTCGATTTCTATTTCGGTATTCGATTCCTATTCTAGTTTCGCTTCTAATTTCGGTTTAGATTTCGATTCTATTTTCGTTTCCGATTTCTGTTTCGATTTCGATTCCAATTTCGGGTTTTGATAACTTTTCTAGTTTCGACTCCGATTCCAATCTCTGTTCTTAGTCCTATTAGCTTAATTTGGTTGTAGAGGCCTGGCTTATCATACCAGAGGAACATAGATTGATTTAGATTTTTTTTTTTTAATTAAGCTCCTGTGCTATTCACTCCAAGGCCCTAAACTGGAATAAAAGCAACATTAACAAGAAAATTATCTCACCACGAAACTGACCCAGTTCTTTGTGGTTATCAAAGCGTTTTTAAGAAATACGCAAACGTCAGCAAGTTAAAGGTGCAATTATAAAAAAAAATTTTAAGAATATTTACCACAAATGAAACCGCAAGCTCACACGCATTAAGTTTTCTATAAAACATAAGGCATTAGCAAAAAAAAAAAACTTCAAAAATAGATTACATTTCAAACCACAAACAACATCAGCGGTTAGCTTAATTGGAATGCGACTTCAAATGCAAATGCAAATTACACCAAAATGGCTCATTAACAATGTAAATGCAAACAAAATTTTGGTTGCTTGGCGGTTAGCTAAGCTTAAAGGAAATTTTGCTAAATTGGAGTGAAAAAGAAAGTAGCAACAAAAAAAGTAGCGCTCAGCAAAGCGAAAGTGCAAATAGGCTGTGTGAAAGCGGGCAATTAAAAAAGTGGCAACATTTTTTATTATTTTTTTTTTCTCTCTAAAAAAACTCAACACTTAACATAACTTTTGCAACAACAAATACAAACAAAATAAAACCGCTAAATGCGCTAAAAATATAGTGCAATCTGAAAATATGAAAAAAAAAATCGCTTAGTCAACGGATGAGCACGAATATCGCGTAATCGCAGCATATTTGCACACACTTTTTTTTTTTTGCGCACGCTTCCTTTTACACTTTGGCTGCCTTTTGGCTACCGCGACACTGTCATTTGTTAATTTGTACCCACTGTTTGCTCACCGAGCTCAAGCATTAGCCATACGAGTGCTAACCACGAAAATACTTATTCGCAATGAGTGTACTTAAGCGCATAGAAATTCTTGCTTACACAAATAAATATGACTATATACATATGTATGTATGGGCCATTCCATGGCAAACGGTTTAAGTTTTGGAAACTCTTACTTCGCTTGTATTTAATTTTGCGGTCTATTGAGGGTGATCTCAGAATTGTGCTGCGCACAAAATAAAATGGGATAAAGTTAGGGTCACATAGTAAAATTGAACAACAATTTTTAGAGTTTTTGTTTATCGCTCTTTTTGTTTGAACGCACATCGGCTAAAAACCGTAGAATGGAATTGCATGAAAATTTCCAAAAAATATTTTTAGATCTCCAAATTTTAGTTTAGGCTACTTCTTAAAATAGAAAAAAAAAATTTTCGCAAAAATACAGTGGTGGCCAAAAAATTTTGCTACATACATATGTATATTTTATAGTAAAATCTAAAATACTTTGCCATTGTCGCTGTATATATAAAAAGTTATTTTCTTCGACTTTGAGCTCATTTAAAGCACGAATAGAGTTTGCCATGCTTTCCATAAGACGATAGCTCTGTGACTTGAACTAACGCCCATAATCAGTTAAAGTACAAAAATTCCAATATTTCGTGCTGAATACCCATACTGTGTCTATACTTTCAATACCTCTCAACCAGACCTGGATTAAAATTAAAAATCAACTATCTATCTCTATTAATATAATTGTTTAATTATAATAGTCGAACATTTTTAGAATAATTAATCGATTGGGATTAAATTTTGTGTTCGATTAATGAGGATTAATAAGGATTTAATTTAATCCTAGGATTGATCAAATTAATCAAAGTTTCATTTCGATTAAAATTTTTGATTAATTGTGATTAACGAGGATTAATAACAAATTTTAAATATTTCAATTTTAATTCAAATAAAAAAATTTGAAAACTAAAATTAAAAAATAATTCAAAATAAATTTAGCCAGCAATAATAATATAAATGAAGCCCATAACAGTGCAAAACAGGAAGAGATTTGATCATTAATTCGATGATGAAATCCAATTTTTATTGAAATAAAAAATTTTCCAAAATCAAATTTTGAATATTTGTTCCCAAGTTGCGCTGTTAAATGAACACTCTGCTGCTCATAAATTTATTATTATTATTTATAATTTATTGAGTTTATGTATATTAAATGTTAAAATATTTAAAAATTGTTATTAATCCTCGTTAATTGCAATTGTTATTTGCAATTGTTATTAATCCTCGTTAATTGCAATTAAAAATGTTAATCAAATTGAATTAAATTTGAAAACAAAATAAATCCTCATTAATCCCTATTAATCGAACACAAAATTGTATGCTAATCGATTAGTTAGTCTAAAAATGTTCGATTAAAATCAATTCTTATCACTATATATGTATATATATCATAATTATCACAGTAAATCAATTACTATAAAAATAACAAAAAATTTAATCTGATTATCAATGATTAAGATTAATAATCATTATTTAACCAGTATGATCTCAACAGCAGAATTCCTTTTCTATTACAGAGATCGTCATGGAACTTCTCATTTACGCTCAAAGCTTTGTACGGCCAGTTATGTCTAGGATTTGCGCGTTAGTGCAAAATTCATAGTCCGCTTTTCGGCGTTCAGGCATAACATTTTACCACAAACATGCAAATATATATACATAGAAATGTATGTATGTGTGTTAGTGTGTTAGTGTGTATGTGTGCATGCAATTATATACCGTATCTTGTTAGCATAGAGCTATTTTAGTGCTGCAGATCTGTAGTTGTATATATGTATGTATGTCCATGAACAACCTAGCACAAATTTTTAAGCAACGTTCAGCAAAATTCATTTCAACCCAACATGTTCGTAGTATATAAGGCAATTTTAGGAAAACACACATACACACACACACACCCAACTAACACACAAGAGCTTTCATTACAATGCAGCTGCCTCTCAACTGCAAACATACTTCACATCGTCACTTAGCGCTTTTTCAAGTTAAACGCCTTTTCAAGTAGTTTTACTGCTGTTTGCTTTTCTATCACAGCTCAGCGCACTTTGATTGCTATTGTTGTTGTTGTTGTAGCGTACACTGTTGTTGGCGTTGGCTGTGCTGCTGCTTCTTTGCTAACCAACGCAATGTTCCATGCCACTTGGATAATTTAGCTTAGATATTTTCGTCTCGTCGTACTTCTAATCCAATATTAGCGCGGTTGATGTCATTCACATTAGTGCATTGTCGTCTGTCCAAACGATGGCTGCCGGTTGTTGGCTGCCATCACTACCGGATGTCAGTCAACATTTTGACACATGTATGTATGAGTGTATGAGCAGATGTGAGGGATTTTTGGTTGTACAATTTTTTTGTTTTCTTCTTCTTCTTATTTTACTGCGCTGGAATTTAATACAAACGGAAATTGAGAAGTTGTTAAATAAAGCGGATGGCAAATATATAGCAAAAGTTCAATAGATGCCTGCAAATTGAAGACATCTCTTATGTGAAAAGAGATTTTTTTGTTGTGCGTAAGCAAACTAAATAAGATCAGTGCATCTCGCAGACTGGCGCTATCTATGAGAAGGTTTAAGTTAGCTATTGAGGCACGAGTTTCATTGAACTACCTGCCGAGTATGTGGATTATCTGTTAGTCTAAAAATCTTTTTGATAATGATTAAAAATGTAAGTGATTATTAAATATACTATGACATCCTGGGAAATTATTTTAATGAGTAATTCCCAGTAGCTGCATTATTTTATCGATAAATATTTAACTAATCAGTTAATTTATAAATTTTAATTGTATGATTATTTAAAAATTTATGATTATTTTTTATGGCGCGTAATTGAATTGTTGGCATGATTATTTGATTAATGTCAATTAGTTTTTATTATTTTTATTTATGTGATTAATAGATTAACGCAATTAAGTGATTCTTTTCGATTAATCTGCATTATGCGATTAAATTGATTAATGTAGTTAAATTATTATTTTTTATTAAACTCAATTACATATGTTATTAACTTGATTTTTGTAATTAAATGATTATTTTGGATTAATCTTAATTATGTGATTAATTTAATTAATATTTTTGATTAATCCTAATTATATTCTTTGCTTGATTAAGTAATTAAATTATTTTTTTATTAGTGATGATAATTTTTGATTAATTTTAATTATAAGATTAACTTAGTTTATGCAATTAAATGTTTATTTTTTTATTAATCTTATTTATACGATTAGCTTGATTAGTGTGATTAAATGATTATTTTTGATTGATCCCAGTTATTTGATTAACTTGATGAATCCAGTTAAATTATTATTTTTATTAATCTTAAGTATATCATTAACTTAATTAGTGCGATTAAATGATTAGTTTTGATTAATTTTATTTACTTTCTGCATTTTTCCCATTTAAAATCTTTAGTATAGTATATGCTGATCGAAAAACATAATTCATTTTGTTGAAGAAACAATCTGTACGAATAGTAAAAATATTATTTTCATAGTCGAGAATAATCAAATAATTGGAAATAAATACATAATTGAAAATAATATTTTAATTAAATATAATTATATAATTAATTTTAACGGTTTGATTAATATTAATTTTAATTTTTTAATTAATTTTAACTATTTTAATTATTTTAATTGTTTGATTAATTTTAACTGTGTGATTAATTTTAATTGTTTGATTAATTTTAACTGTTTGATTAATTTTAATTTTCTGATTAATTTCAACTGTTCGATTAATTTTAATTGTTTGATTATTTTAACTGTTTTATTAATTTTAATTGTTTAATTAATTTAACTGTTTGATTAATTTTAATTTTTTTATTAACTTTAAATGTTTGATTAATTTTAACTGTTTGATTAGTTTTAATTGTTTGATTAATTTGAACTGTTTGATTAATTTTAATTTTCTGATTAATTTTAACTGTTTGATTAATTTTAATTGTTTGATTAATTTTAACTGTTTGATTAATTTTAATTTTCTGATTAATTTTAACTGTTTGATTAATTTTAATTGTTTGATTAATTTTAATTTTTTGATTAATTAAAAGTCTTTATTCACACAGTTGTTTCATTTATTTTTGATTATTTTTAATGACCACTAATCATGATTATCTTTTATTATTTTTGAATTAATTAATTAATAATTTCTGATTAATATGCACAAAAGTATTAATTTAAAGTTAAAAAAATAATTAAAATTAAAAAATCAGTTATTAATAATTATTAATGCTAATTAATGGCATTTTAACAAGTCCGAATAGTATCATATGACAAAAACAACCATACATGTACCCAAATAAGTGGCCAAAGAACATTTTAAATCAGATATATGGTCCTTTAAAACAATTATTGCATTCAAGCCACTGAATTTTAAAATAAATCTAGTGATATCTCATTGCCACTTAATCCCCACCAAATTTGTTAAATGCAGTTTGCCAAACATATCTTGACTGCACATTGACTACAAAATTAATTTCCAAATGGTCCCAAAGTACAAAAGTTTGCCAAATATTTTATAGTTAATTTGTATTCATTAGGTTTTTAATGAGTAATATACTTTTGCAAAAAAAAGGGAGTGAAAAGCTTTGCATTTAAGTTTATATATAAAGCTACATTGATACAATATATGCACACACGCATGTATGTATGTAAATGTTTGTATATATTTCAGTCTGATCGGCCATGTGGCACAGCATCAAAAATTTAATTGGACGCTTAGCTTAAAACCGCATTAGGCATTTGAAGTGAAGTGTGACGAATGTTAGAGAAAGGGTTTGCCAATTTAATTTGTTAGAGGAGGTAAAATGGCGCATGTAGTAGGATGGGCCTTTCGGAAATAATTTCTAATAAAAATTTAAAAATTTTCTGTCTTTCACCTTTTTAGAAGACTAACGAAATTTAAAAAAAAAAATCCAACATCACAACTTCTTTTCCTTCTCCTTGCATACCCACCCAAAGCACGCAGCTCCAAATTTAATCTAAAATTTTCAGTACAGCAAACGTGACACAAAGTTTCCATATGCTTCAGGTTGCATAGGTCAAAGGTGTTATTGTTAAAACTGAATTGCACATAAAATCTCTGACTATATTGACCTTCTCAACCTTGATGGCATATCTTACCATTTTGTTATTATTTTATTTACACATGAAATTTTTAGCTTTTGCAACACCTTCGCTCAATAACACAATTCACTTGTTACTTGACACTAAATAAAGGCGCACCACAACACACACAAAACTTAGCTGCAACCAAACCGAGCAAGAGCAGCTTCCACTTACACAGTTGGGGGGTTCGACTATTCAACTCACATCTCAGCTCCTAGCAAATGCCTATCGATGGCGCACTTGAAGGAGCACTTCATTTCTTTAATAAAACTACTGTTGTGGTATATTAGAAATACACACACACATACCGACACACATACATACAGACAGACACTAATATAATGTGTGAGCGAAAAGTGTCTTTATATTTATGTTTTTTGTAAATTTTTGTTGTTTAGCTCGTCTGCATATTTGTTGTTATCTTTTCCAAACCATTGAACTATGCTTACTTAAAGTTTTCATTCTCACTCAGTTTCTTTAGCTACCATTACTGTCACTCTAAGGAGTGGAACAATGAGCTGGTCAGTAATGCTAGCTTGGAATTAGAACATTGTTATTGAAATCGGACTAGTTCAGAAAAAAGATATCTGAGACCAGTGCTGACAAGAAGTACTTATATAATATATATATGATACTTAAATCCTGTCACTTCACTCTCAAAAAAAAATAATTATTTTATTTGTTGAAATTATTTTTACTTTTTTATTACAACCCTGAAAACGAAAATCTAATAAATCTGGAACATAGCAGAACTTAAGGAACGAAACGGACTCAAAACACAAAAAAATAACGACATTTGAAGAACGAAAACAAAACTAAAACTCTTTCCGAATCGACGCTCCCAAAACCGAAACCTTTTAAAGCCGAAAGCAAACAGAGAACAACACCGATAGACAACCTAAACTAGTGAAAGAAGAAAGTCTTTTGTAAACAGTAAACCGAAACAGCACCAAAACCATAATCGCAGCAGGGCGCAAATTCAAAGAGCAAAACTACAACCGAAACAGAAAAATAAACTAATTTTCTAGAACGAAACAATTTTCGGATCTGAAACGAAAAATAATTTTTGAAACGTCAAATTTGACAAACCATAAACGGAAACTTGTTTTGAAGTTCGTGACCAAACCCGAAACGAAACTAAAAAGAACAGATAGTAATTTTTACGAACAAAGAACCGAAAAGTGAAGAAAAAGTAATTTCGAAGAACAAAAAAATAGACTGGTTTATAACTGAACCACCTAATGCCGTAATGTTTCCATTGGACTTACGTGGTTGAGTCAGATAAGAGTCGAAATTTCGGAACTGAAACAAAAATTCATTTTTAAACGAAACCAAAATGGAAGTTATTTTTAAACTTGAAAACGAGCTTGTAAAGAAACCGAAAGAGAAACAGCAACTGATAAGTGAATAAAGAAGTCAAACTCGAGACTGAACAAACCCGAAACAGTAACAGGACTTACTTGCGAAGGACAAAACAAAATCTCACACTGAAAGAACGAATAATTTTGAAGAACGAACAAATAATTTTTAAGAGTGAAACCAAAAACGAAGAAAGACCCAACGCCGAACTTGTAAAGAAACCCAAGAGAGACAGGAGCTAATTTGAAGGAATGAAACGAAAAACGGAACGTATACTAATTTTGAAAGACGAAAACAGCGCCGAAACATTTAGAAAACGAGAAACAGAACACGAAACGATACCGAAACAGAAACAGAGAGTAATTTGACAAAATTCTAAACTCAAAACGTGAAACATAACAATGTTTTAAAGTTGCTTACTATGAAACCCTGCAAATCAAGAAACTAGCGTTAAGAACAGTAACTTTCTCTTGGCTTTTCTGAAAAATAATATCACTAAGTATTTCAAAAAAAAAATTTTTTAACTAAGCACAGTCAAAAATTCCAAAACTAAAATTTTGTTAATAAACGAAAACGCAAATATTTAAATTAGGGTTCTGTCTTTATTCGACTAATGGAGTAAGTTGATTAATCAAATTTTCAGTTAATCGATTATTTGATTAATCAAAATTATGAGTAGTCAAAACGATAGTTAATCAAAAACTGATTAATTTACTCATTTTCTTATGTGAAAATTTGCACTAAAAAAGCTGAAAATAAAAAAAATTAAAAACCAACAATGCTTCAAAATATTAAAAATAAAAAAAATTTAAGCAAATTTTGAGGTGTTGAAGTATCAAGGAGCTTCCTTTGGTTAGCTTAAAAAGCGATCTAAATTTGTGCCATTTTAATATATGATTAATCATTTTATTCAAAAAACGATTAATCAAAATCTTGATTAGTCGAGTAAACTCCCTTTTTGATTAATCAAAAATCATAATTAATCGATTAATTGAGTAATCGAAATTATGATTAATCAAAATTTTGATTAATCAATTAAACGCACAGTCCCAATTTAAATGAGAAATGATTTTTTACTCGAAGTTTTAATAAAGTCTGAAATCATGCGATGTAGAAAAAAAAACAAATCCAAACCCAATTTACTTGCCACATTGTTTATGGGTACAGTGAAGAGCTAGTTTGTATTTAGTCTGTTTGACTGCGGGGTAAATCCGAGCTCTAACGGCAGTAGTAAGTAGAAAGTATCACTATGGTTACAAGCAGTAGCATAAGGAATGTGGCATGTGGTATGTGGTAAATAAGCAAATGTGAAAATGTGTGTAAGGGTGTGTGTGTGTGTAGCAGTAGTGTATGGTTTTTAGTAAGTAAGTATTTCCCACTTTCATTATCCAGTCAAGTACTCGTAGTCTTGTGTATTTGCACCTTACCTCAACTAAACCACATCCGGCACAAAGATTGTCTTGCAGATGTGTGAATATAGTTCACACCAGTGTTTGAATGAGTCAATAAAGGTGTTCATAAGTGCAATGGCAGATGTGTGTGTGAGACAGGTGCATATATGTGTGTGAGAGAGTGTCTTTGGTAATGCTGTTGCCACTAAACAAGCTTGAAAATATAATATTTTGCTTTTACCTACTCAAGTTAACTGCTTGAAAGGTGTAATTGTGCGCCTGAAATGATGTGAGCTTATCAAGAGGGCAAATACATTCGAATTAGGTCTTTCTTCTTACAACCTTTTTATTAAGTTACTGTGCAACAAGAGGAAATCTTTTCTTAAAGGCTTTGGCGAGTTTGCAAAAATTGAACTAAATTGAATTGTGGTGAATGTAGTGGCCAACGCATATGAAGCTTATAGAAGTAATCCTACAAACATTCTCGGAGTGTTCATAATTTAGGAATCCGATATGAGTCCTAAATAGATATGTGAAAAATTTGATACTTAGAAATAAGATCATAAAGGAGTATTTTATGACTCCGGTGTGATGAAAATTATAAGCCTTATACAGAATTTTGTAACAGTCATAAATGACTCGAAAACTACTTCATAAATGAGTCTTTTTTGAATGCAATAAGTGCCGATTATGTAAACAAAAGGAGTCATAGGCTCATATTGGACGACCGTCACAAGAAGGGAAATATCCTCATTTCGGAATCATAAATGAGCTTAAAAAGAGAGTAACCGCTCCCGTTTAGTACTCCTTTCTGTTCATTTATGACTCCAATGGTTTGCTGGGAAGATGCGAAGAGAAAACTTAGAACAAAAAAATTAAATAAAAAAACATTATTTATAGTAAAAAAGCTTCTTATACTTCTACTTGCAAAATATTGGAGCTCTAGTTCAAAACTAGTAGAAGAACCAAAGCCAAATAAATGGCGAAATATATTTTGTTCGTAAAGCAAACAGATATTATGGTGATGAATATGTCCTGCGAGATGTCAACTTTCATATTCCGGACAAAAATAGAACAGTCTCAAACTAGTTCAAAATAGACTCCAAAAAGTATAGTTCAATTTGAGTGATAAATTCTTACTAAATCGATTTCGCAATAGAGTGAGTTAAAACTTTCTAGTTGCCAACCAGTTTGCTTTTTCGTTGCAGCGAACATCTCTACACAATCCTACATACACATATGTACATACATACATACGTTCGTACATCCATGCTCAAGACATTAAACCCATGAAAACTGACGACATTCAAAGGCACTTGACGAAATGAAGTACTTACGACTAAATGTTAGTTGCATGTAACGGAGCTTCTTGTCACCTTAAGTGTATGACTCTGTGAATTTGTAATTTAATAGGTGGATTCGAACACAAGCACACAAACACATAGAGATATATATGCGCATCCAACAACAAATACTCATAGAGGCAATGTAAGGTAAGCTTTCATGCTTTTCACTTCCACGTGTTTGCACCTTAATTCACTCGCAAGCAAGCATATGCACTTATAAGCACATATATGTATGTATATACATACATACATACATATGTACATATGTACATAACTATATAGGCATGTCTATATATGCAGAAATATGCTTGCAGCTTGCCACATGCTTCACTTACTTAGTTGTATGCCCTCAAGTAACTTTTCTCTTCTACACAAATGCCGCTTTTAATTGTTGTAATTATTTAGTTGTTAGTTTTGTTGCATTTTACAAAGTATGCCTGCAGTGTTGTTTTTGGTAAGTACTTTGTCTTGCCGTTATCTTCGCAAGAAGCTGTGCGACATTTGCAACATTTCATACATATTTACATACATACATTCTTAGCATTAAAGGTAGTTCGCAAGTATGTTATAGTGTCACTCACTTAAGTACCTGCATACATACATACTGCTCATGGAGTAACCCAGTTAAACAAGCTGCGGGGGGGAAGGCGATAATGATAAAGTAAAATAAAATAAAATAAAATAAAATAAAATAAAATAAAATAAAATAAAATAAAATAAAATAAAATAAAATAAAATAAAATAAAATAAAATAAAGGAAAATAAAAGAAAGTGAAATAAAATAAAATAAAATAAAATAAAATAATTAAAAATAAAATAAAATAAAATAAAATAAAATAAAATAAAATAAAATAAAATAAAATAAAATAAAATAAAATAAAATAAAATAAAATAAAATAAAATAAAATAAAATAAAATAAAATAAAATAAAATAAAATAAAATAAAATAAAATAAAATAAAATAAAATAAAACAAAGTGAAATGAAATGAAATGAAATAAAATAAAATAAAATAAAATACAATAAAATAAAACAAAATAAAATAAAATAAAATAAAATAAAATAAAATAAAATAAAATAAAATAAAGTAAAATAAAATAAAATAAAATAAAATAAAATAAAATAAAATAAAATAAAATAAAATAAAGTAAAATAAAATAAAATGAAATAAAATAAAATAAAATAAAATAAAATAAAATAAAATAAAATAAAATAAAATAAAATAAAATAAAATAAAGTAAAATAAAATAAAATAAAGTAAAATAAAATAAAATAAAATAAAATAAAATAAAATAAAATAAAGTAAAATAAAATAAAATGAAATAAAATAAAATAAAATAAAATAAAATAAAACAAAGTGAAATGAAATGAAATGAAATAAAATAAAATAAAATAAAATAAAATAAAATACAATAAAATAAAATAAAATAAAATAAAATAAAATAAGATAAAATAAAATAAAATAAAATAAAATAAAATGAAATAAAATAAAATTAAATTAAATTAAAATAAAATTAAATAAAGCAACACACTTCTGCTGGATCATTACTTCGGGATGCTATAGTTTTGGTTAACTGGGATATTTTCTCATCTACATACACACATACTTACTTATACGCTATGTATGTATTTAAGACCACCAACGTCGACATCTTTTGCTGTTAATTGCTTCTAGCTATCACACACTGAAGAAAACTTACCTGCAAAGATGCAAAGAAATTATATGAATTAATTAATTAAGCTGCATACAATTACAAAAATAACAAAAATTGTTTTATGTGCATACATACCTAAATGCTTAAAATAAATTTAAAAATATATAAAAAGACTATTTGTAAGAAAGCAAAAATTAAGATTATTGAAATAAATGTAAGAATTTTCATTGCGAACGTCAAGCATTTGTTTTTATGCTAAGGAAACGAACGAAGAAAGTAACGCAATTGAATAAACGTAATCTCAAAGCAGATTAGTACTAATTACGCTGTATTGAAATGGTTTTCTTTACACTCTTTGGACTTCAGTGCCCCATTTATAGCTAAAGTAATTTAATTGAAAGCGTCTAAAATATTATTTTTGCTTTCTGTTTTAACTCTATTAATGGACCACTTGACAGCAGTATGGATATTTTGAAGTAAAAATGTTGGGTTTAGAATTTTATAAGAAACTTTCCTGGTTGGATTTTCGCTTTTAAAATCTTGGCAATGCCTTGATTTTTTTTATTTTTTTATTTTTTGATAGCTCTTCTGATTATATAGGAAATGATATTTTACATTTGATCAATAATAATGGAGGTTAAAAGTCCTAAATTTAAAGCATCTCAAACATATCTCCCACCATGAGCTCCCCTCTCTTTTAACGAAACAAACAAACAATTGATTCAAAAGGATCCCTATCAACTTAAATGTGCCTATAAAACTTAAACTTATTTCCAAATTAAGCTATATTTTATCGATTTATATCTAAATTAGGTGTTTATGGTGTGCCAACAAAGGAAAACTCGTAGCAGGAACCCATTAACGCTCGCATATGACAGCTACATAGACAAACAGACAGACAGATAAACCTCCACCTTGGCATACGGTAATGCTTAGAATTTGTTAAGACAACAACTGGCAGCCTAAGGACTTTATATTTACTTTAAGCAATTTAGAGAAAGGCTGAATTTTAATTGCCAAATGAAAATCGTAAATTGTGCGATATCGAAAGGGAGCTCCATACGAAATATGGGCACAATGTGGCTGTGTGGGTAAAGTATTGAAAAAACAGATAAAAGTTTCGTCATAAATAAAATCATAAAATTTACACCTTGTATGGAATTAAAGCGGGAGATAAGTAGGTGATAATGTGTGTGCGTGTACATTAAGGTGACCCGCAAAAGAAAGTTACACTAAAAGCTTCTGAAAAAAATATTTTTTTTTTTTTTTTTTTTTTTTTTTTTATTTAATTTTTTTAATTTTATTTTATTTTATTTAATTTAATTTAATTGTATTTTATTTTATTTTATTTTATTTTATTTTATTTTATTTTTTTAATTTTATTTTTTTTTATTTAATTTAATTTAATTTAATTTTATTTTATTTTCTTTTATTTTATTTTATTTTATTTTATTTTATTTTATTTTATTTTATTTTATATTATTTTATATTATTTTATTTTATTTTATTTTATTTAATTTTATTTTATTTTATTTCATTTTATTTTATTTTATTTTATTTTATTTTATTTTATTTTATTTTATTTTCTTTTATTGTATTTTATTTTATTTTATTTTATTTTATTTTATTTTATTTTATTTTATTTTATTTTATATTATTTTATATTATTTTATTTTATTTTATTTTATTTTATTTTATTTTATTTTATTTTATTTTATTTTATTTTATTTTATTTTATTTTATTTTATTTTATTTTATTTTATTTTATTTTATTTTATATTATTTTATATTATTTTATTTTATTATATTTTATTTTATTTTATTTTATTTTATTTTATTTCATTTTATTTTATTTTATTTTATTTTATTTTATTTTATCTTATTTTATTTTATTTTATCTTATTTTATTTTATTTTATTGTTTCTATTCCAGTCTCTTCTATTCTATTGTATTCAATAAAGATGGTGTATGTACCCTCATTATAACTTAACTACCCATTTTTCATAATTTGTAATTTCATAGCCAAAATATAAATTTAATTTTAATTTTACAACAAACACAGTCAACATTCATATTAATATTAATTAATATCTGGTGCATTTGCGTCCTAAAAATTGCCCAAAAACTGCCTAAAAAATTATGAAATGAGAAATAAAATTAATGCTAGACGCACAGAACCCAAAATGAACTAAACTAAGAGCTCATTAATATCAATTTTGGGTAATATTTGTACAAGTTCTTGTACTGACCAAATGAATAATTTTTTGTCTAAACATTTATTATACAAATTACGGCCAATTTATTTTTGACTCCACACATTTCTACGCAAACAAGAGACACGTTTTACAACAAAGCAGGGTATTATTTTTGAATGTGTGTGTGTATGAATGTATCTAAGGGATCAAACCACACCAGTGATGCAAATTCATATCAGACAAATGCGCATTAGACCTTGTTGAAATAATAGAAGTTCAACTATTCAACAAATTAGAAGTGAAACTGCATGTAGAATTTTTAAATTTCCGTCTGTTAGTCTGATACATTTTTTATAATTTTATAACATCTCTTTAAAATATATTTTTACGCTGGATTATAATAAAACTTCCATACCAGATATTCATCAGTTTTCTAGAAAATTGAGCTTTGACTCTTCTGATACAGTCTAATGTACTTACATATGTTTTTATAAACTTGCATGTGAATAATTATAGGGCTGACCACAACTGAAACTAGGCCCATCAAATCTCCATATGCTTTACGTGACTTTTATTATTATTAATAGCTCAAATAACAAAAGCAACAAATTATAAACTAGCTACCTAGCCCCTATTCAACTAAATTTCGCTACATGAATGTAGTTTTAATAAGCTAGGGGCAGTTACAAAAAAGGTCTCTTAACATCAGAGCTTCCGGATAACAACAAGGAAGAAGAAAATTTGCAGATTTGGTTAGAATTAGTAGTAGTAATAAGTGGATTAATTATGATATGATTAATTAGAAACTAAATATTCGGATTAATTGGGTTTATGATTAATTAGAAACTGATTAATCGAATTAGTTGGTACATGATTAATTAGAAACTTGTTAATCGGATTAATTGGCATATGACTAATACGGAACTAATTAATCGGATTAATTACGGTATTATTAATTAGGAGCTGACTTATAGGATTTAAATATGACTAATTAGAAACTGATTAATAATAAAAGCTGCGATATGGGTAATAAGGAACCACTTAATCGGATTATTTGGTTAGTGATTAATTAAAAACCAAAAATTCGGATTAATTAGGATAAGATTAATTATGAACTGATTAATCGGATTAATTGTGATATGATTATCTAGAAACTGATTAATTAGACTAATTAGGATATGATTAATTATAAACGCATTAATCGAATTGACTGGATTATGATTATCTAGAAACTGATTAATCGGATTAATTGAAATATGATTAATAAGGAACTAATAGTAGTAATTGGTATATGATTGATTAGGAACTAGTGAATCGGATTAATAGTGGTATGATTAATTGGAAACTCATTAATAAAACACAAATATAGGGACAGTCAAAAATACTACAAATAATTGTTGTGGTTTTTACATATTTCTTTAATAACTTTAATCTACATAGATCATCTGTTATGATTTCATTCTAATAATAGCAAGAGCCCTTTAAAAACATTCTGTTATTTCTTATTTTTGAGCCCTGCTAAAAAGGGCCCAAGTGGAAAGAAGTTTGTGGGCGACAATGTGTTAAAACAACAAACAGCGCCTTAGAGGAAGTAACGCCTGAGGTTTGAATAGTTGAAATGTGAGTAAATTATTTTCATTACAAAAATCCATACAAACTAATGTGTTGCACTTAACGCAATTTATTCAAACACTTACACAATCAAACCCACACTCTAACAAGCACACACACACACATACTCACATAAATCACATCAATACCAGAGGGACATGAGAGCGCACAACCAACAACGTGTGGCTGCCCGAATACGCAATTCGGAATGAGTGCAAAATAGTGTTGCTGTGGATAAAAGCTCCCACCTCGTCGTCTCACGAATTAGAACCCCAAATGCATGTGTCCAAACAAAAGTTTAAAATCAAAATTCACACGCTTAATAGCCTCAAAGCAGAAACCAACAAAAAAAAACACTAACAAAATGGAAGGGCGGCAAAAGCAAAATCCAGCAAAGTGGTTGGGATACTCTTGGGATTAC
>OX608081.1:29363452-29370906 GCA_951509765.1 Sphenella marginata | reverse complement strand
AAAAACTTTTCTTTATTTTAAACCTCAGCAAAAACTTGCAAAGTTACAGTCTTAAGCTGGACTACAGTCAAAGTTTAACTAAGTCATATCATTTTTGATGTTCAGCAGCCAAAAGCATTCCATGGATGTTGGCAGTCATAAGAAAAAGTGGCTGTTTTTTTTTGTGTTGGCGCGAAAAGAGCATTAGCGAAAATGAGAGAAAAAAATACAAATAAAAAAGTTTTAAAATTTTTCAATAATTACTAAAAACGAAAACATAAAAAAGTGGCGCACTCGCAAGCTTTTCAATTACTTTAATGAGCTTTTGCGCAAAAAAAAAAAAAAAACAAAAAACCAAATCACAAATGTGAAAATATTTGATTTTGCTCAAACGCTTGAGGCGGCGCTATATTGCGAATTTATAATTTTTAATCAACTAAAATTTTCCCATGAGCAATCCAATACCATTTGAATAGATTAATTGCCAACACAGGCGCACAGCCATACATTTTCGTAATCCATTGCCATGACAATCAACGAAATCCACATTGATTGAGATGAGTATAAGCTGCGTTAGAATGGAACGTAATCGCACGAAAGGAAAACTATGCGAAGTGAATTTGAAATCATTAAAGCCGAACTTCACTTGCAATTTGTGATGTGCGGCTTCTAAGCGGGTCAAAGTAAAATAGGCGAATTATCAGAACTTTCATTGAAATATTTCCGACTGAAGGGACCAAAGCTTTTGTTAGTTTAGACGTCGAAGAAAGTATGAAAGTCTTTCAGAATTACTCAGGTCCCAAGCTTTCTAACAACAGCCTTTCAATAAAGCTTCTAATATCAGTGAAAGCTTCTAATATTAGTGAAAGCTTCTTTGCACATCTCATCCGACCATATTCGAGCAACGCAGACTGAAAAATAATTTGTCTCTGCATGCGTACATATGTAAGAAGTGGTTCATTATAAAAGATATATGTAATGATTACGTTTACGATAATTTGTAATTAAGTTAAAACACTTGCAAATGAAATCATAAAATCCAACAAAATGAATTGAAAATATGCGCTTCACGAATTTTGAGGAGCAAAGCACGTGCAGTACGGCGCTTACTTACGCACACACACACACAACGCATAAGCAAAAGTAAGCATTTGAACAGCTGTCGCAGAGGGAATAAAAATGTGCTAAGCGAATACGCTAGATGCTGCTGATGGCTTATGAGTATGTATGTATTTGCATTCAGGTATATATACCATACAGTATAATCGAAATCTAGATCAGTGCATCTTAACATATACTAAAATTGTAGAACGCTGTTCTCTATACAAGAAAATTGTATACGGATGGTCTTTATTTGAGTAGTAACAGTTTTAAAATTTTTGTTTTTTTGTATGTATGTTTGTTCGCGCATCACTCAAAAACCGCTGCACAGAATTGAATGCAGTTTTCGGATTTGTATTGTCAGATGTTCAACTTAAAGTTTTATATCCTTTTAGTGACATTTACAGTGGTGGAAATACAATTTTTCTTAAAATATTTTTATATTTATAGTCAAAATGGAAGTGGTAGATGTCTGCTTATAATAGAAACTATTAAATAGACTAGGGAAACTATTAAATAGACTAACAGAAGCCAGTGCAACAATTTTATTAATATTTTATTATATCTTTTATTTTATGTACATAGTATGTTTGTACGATCATCAGTAAAGAACCACTTCACGAAATCGAATGGTTTTTTCAAAGAAGAACTCACAGAAGTCTAACTTGAAATATAGAGTACATTTCACTGTTGTTGGGTATAATAATTTCTTTTCTCTGGATATAGATTTCTTTCTACAACACATTATAGTTTTAAATTGGGTCGAAGGACGTTCGATCTCAGCATTCGTTTCAAAAGCTCCCTTCGCTAAAAATGTTTCGAATTTCCATTGGGATAGAAAATTCCGACTGGCTCACAAAAAGCGTGAAAAATATTCGATCGAAGCTCGAGTTATTTGGTGCAACGATGAATCGAACTAACGCGCACTGCTTACCAAAAATTCCTAAAATTTCTTGGCATCCCTTAATATAGAAAATTAAACATTCGCAACATCCCTAATGTGTGTTTAGCAGACATCTTTACTGAGACTTCATTTATCAAACGATTCACCACACACTCAAATGAAAATTTATTCGAAAATGTACGTGAAAACCATAAAATAAATGCAAAGCGTGTCCCAACACAAATACAATACTATACATACATTTATATGGACATATTAGGGTGTACAATTAGTTGAACTTTTTAAACTTAAAAACGGCATAGAAGAGGTGTTCTTGTAAAAATTATAAGCGCTCATTTTTTTTTTTGCAAGCAACAAGTACACATTTGATTTTAAAAGAAAATTACAAATTTTTGAAAAAAAAATTTTAAGTCGCTAAGTTTGTTAGCCGACTTTTTATCGATAGCTCTTAGCGACAAATGAATAAAATAACAGAAAGTTCATTGTTTTTGGGCAATTTAGTTTTCTACAAAACATTTTGCAGCCCAAAGCTTTTACTTGAATGGTTCGGCAGTTTTAAAGAAAGTTAAATTACTTAGTCCAAAAAATTTAAGCTAGCAGTGATAAACCTCTACAAATAATTGTTTTTTATTCGTGTCTTTTATGCTAAATTTGTTTATGTTCGACTAATGAATTTTTTATTTTAGTTACTACGGGTATATGTATCTCAAGCGACGAGGTCACATTTCACTTTCAAAGAAATTTGCAATTTTTTTTTAATTTAAATTTTGTTTTATATTTACTAGTCGCTAAGTGCTAAGTAAACAAATATTTGTAATATTTCTTTTTTAGAGTAATAACAAATAAAGGAATCTCTTTATTCACTATTTGCATATCAATCCAAAAAAAAAATTAAGCTAGCGGTGATAGGCCTCTAAAAAATTGTTTTTTTATTCGTCATTTCTATGCTAGCTAAATTTTCCTATGTTCGCTAATTTTTTTTTTATTATTTTTGCGAAAAATTCACATTTGATTTTGAAAAAAATAGACTTCTAAAAAAACCCCTTTCTTTATTCGTCACTTCTATGCTCGCTAAATGTTCTTATGATCGTTAAAAAAAATATTTTTTTTTTTGGAGTTTTTATCTGCCAAACGAGAACTTAAAACTTGATTTCTAAAAAAAAATGCTTCATTTTTGAATTGATTTTTTTTATTCACAAGTCGTTAAGTGCTTGCAAAAAAACAGCAATTTTTTTTTTTCAATTTCAAGAAATATATTTTCAAAAATGAAAAAAAGCATTGTTTGCGACCCAGTCTAACCTACAAATAAACACCTTCAAACATACCATTTCCATGTCACTTTAACATGGCATTTTAATCTCTGACATTTGCGATTGTTATGCAGCTAAGCCAGCTGTAAGCGTATGGTGTTCAATGCCGCTGGGTGGTATACGCAACAAGGTAAACCAAAGGTACCTTTACTACAGATAATTCCTACTACATTAACGCTTTCATGTATTTGCCAAACCACACACACACACATACGAATATTCGTACTTAAATTTACTACAATTTATGCATTATACATTTATAGCATCATTTAAGCTTCAGTTTACTAGTAACTTCCGGCTTAGCTCTTACCCACCTCTGGCTATGCTGCTCCAGCTAAAACATTGTTGTCGTAATCTGCACGCTTCATCAGTCGCCTCGCTCTCACACACTCACTCACTCACTCACGCTCCTTTTCTTTCACTCTCTTTATGCATGCTTTAACTAAATGAATGATGTTAAGCTACCTGCTGGCCGTGTGCTGAGGAGAGTGAGATGGAGGTATGCGGCAACGTGATGTAAGCAAAATGTAGATGTTAATAAAAATTTATTGGATTTTAAAATCGTTCCCTAGAGCATTTGTAAAAATCAACGCTACTCTAGTGGGGGTATGACCGCTTTGTTACAAGGTGCCTTCATACATACACATATATATTCATACAATGTACCGTTATAGCTCTAAAATCATGATTTTGCTATAAAAATCCAAGGTAGCAAAGGATGACATCAATTCTGCTTACTGCTATCGAAGCTACTATATCAATTCATTCTATTTTAATTTTAAAATTTGTGTATGTCAGGAAGGAAAGTTGTGGTTATTATCGTGCAGGCGTATATACCCAGCTAACCAAAGCCGGCGGAGGAAAAGTTGTTCTTAATATTAGTTTTTTTTAGTGTTAAACTTCAAACTTAAACCACTTTTGTATGAAAATTTAGGGAACAGTTTTTTCTCTTTTTTTGAATAGATGTATTTGGGTCACCCTGTACTATTTTGACAGCGAAATAGCTAGCTTCAGTACCAATAGAGAGAAACTCAGAGTGCAATATGTGATTCGTTGACGCTCTCTTAACACAAATGTTTGAATGACATGCAATGCATAGACTCACTGATAAATTTCATACTTAAATCAAACATGTTTTTTTATTAAATTTTTAAATAATAGATAACCATATGTCTATGCAATTTTAAAATGTAAATCAAGAAAATTACTCCAGTAGATCAGCTGTTTTGCTCACCCGAAAGTTGAGGCTTGAATTTTACGTTATTATTTTTAATATTTATAAATGAGAATTGTGAGATACAATTTACGTTTGAGAGCGGATGAACGTTAAGGTTCAATTATAAAAATCAATAAAAAGTTGGAGAGCGGATGAGCGTTAAGGTTCAATTATAAAAATCAATAAAAAGTTGGAGAGCGGATGAGCGTTAAGGTTCAATTATAAAAATCAATAAAAAGATGGAGAGCGGATGAGCGTTAAGGTTCAATTATAAAAATGTTTTAGAAAATTTTCTGACTTTTTTTTTATTTTTAGAACGCAAAGGGTCTTATATTCTGATTTTTTATCATTAGTCAAAAGTGAGAAGACAAGTTAAAAATATTTAAAATTATAGAAAATATAGCAATTTTGATTCCATGAAATAAATTAATAAGTTCCAAATGAAAAAGTATACTCTTAATTATATAACAATAATTTTTTCATAAAACATGTTTTCAACAAAATAATAATATTAATTTTTATTTTTAAAATATATAAATAAAATTGTATAAATCTTTAATAAAAATATTTTTTTTGATCATTGAAGACAGTACTTTTTCCATTAGATATGAATCTTGCTTCATAAAGGAGTCAGTAATAGCAGCCAATATGACTCTAAAAAGGATCAAAAACCCCATGAGGGGAAAATGTGCTTAAAAATGTTTCAAAAACAGAAGCCTAAAATTACTTCAGAAAAACATCAATAAAAGGCTGCAATATGAGTCCAAAAAAAATCAAATCTTCAATTAAAAAGACGCACTAAAAACACGCAAAAATCATCAGTTTTAGAGTAAGTTTTGATTCTTCTTAGGACTGCTTTTAATGGACCCCCGTAGTATGAATATTTTCTTCATTTCCTTCTCTAAAAAGAATGCTTTCAGAAAAAAATTCGATTTATAACTTCGACTAGCGTATTTTCCCCTCTTTTTTGTTAACTGGGTATACTCACGCCACTACCATCTACCATACTTTCACATATAAACATACATCTTAAGTTCCTAACCAAAATAGTATTTGCACCCCCCTTATTGAAACAGCTTGTCACATATTAGCAAGCTACCTTTGATGCAGAAAGCCACTTGACAAGAGTTTTGCAAAATGCCGAGCATGAAATAACGACCATTTAACGTAAATTACACGCTGGGTTAAGTTAAAGAAATTTATTGAAAACAATAATGTCTGGTACTGGCGTGCATTTAAGAATAGATGCTGGGGGCATTTGTAGATGGTTTTCATTGCTGTTTTGATCATAGCTAACTGTACTGGACTTGGCTAACTTTTTTTTTTAGTTGTACATTTTTGCATTCAATTTCGATTTCTAGTTTATTATTAAATCATCGATCTATTTGAGTTCTTTTCATAAGAAACCATGCATGACTTTCAAAAAATTCCTTTTAAAATGTGCCCAACTTTCTATAGTTACAAAGCGGTGATTGTGAATTTTCCTTCAACCACATATGAGGGTTTGTTGTATGTTTGTATGTCCGAGTCTTTGTATGTTTGTATGTATTTACTTGTATGTACTCCTAACTATTCACATGTATTTTCTATTTTTAGGCGTTCCTATTTTGCTTACAACGCACTTTTTGTTGTTGTTTTGCAATTTTGTCGTTTGTTGTTCACTTGTCACGCCCGGCAATACATCAATCACTTTCGAAAAATTTCATTATCATGTTAAGCCTACATGGTTCTATTACCGCAAAAGAGACATGCAAAACAACCCACGAGGAAACCAGTGACTATACGGCCTTAAGTCAAAATGTGGTGAGTTTGTCAACGAAAATAATCATACTTTCTTCTTTGATATACTGGACATCTAGTCAAATTGGCATTGTTACAAAGCTTCTTCGAGGATTTCGAAGCATTCCAACTTCCAATCGATTTCGACTTCTGGTTTCGGGCCCAACTATTTCAAATTGTGGTTATAGGTGATCTAATCAAACGATAGCAAAATGTGAAGTTATGAGGTGAATATACTATTAAAAAAATGTCTCACCATAGTAATGTCTATTTATTTAACCATTGCGCCCTGACATGAAAAATAAAAGTGGTGAATTTGTCAAATAAAAGGGGCTTAAAAGTTTTGACATTTTAGCTGTCAAAAGTAAGGTTAGGTTAGATTATTTTTGTTATTGGTATTGCAAAAAAAAAAAAATATACATCCAGGATTGCATTTAAACGTTTTGAAGTGCCCTAACTTGGTGAATTTTTAAGGTGAGTATACCACTATACAATTTTTTCACCATAAGAATAAATTATATTACAATTTTACCTTTACATAGTTTGGTGAAGGCCCGCAAAAATACACACTTGACAGATGAAAGTGGTGAATTTGTCACATTAAAGAAGCTTAATTAAAGTGAGAAGGAAAAGTTTTGACGTTTTAGCTGTCAATAGTAGTATTTGAAAGTAAGGTTAGGTTAGGTTATCTTTGTTTCCTACAGCGCTATATAATACACACCCACATACGAGTACACTACGAGTATCACAAATTGACGCACATATTAACTTGTTTGCATATGAGTACATTATCTATACGCATTAGTGAGTATGCATCATTCAAGCCTTTTTGTAAACGTACATAAGAGCTAACAAAAGCTGAATCTGTGGTCCTTGTAATGTGAATAATCAAAAACAACAAAAGAAAGAGCAAATCATAAATAATTGCCTAAATGAATTGCTTTTTTGAATTAATGGTTTGTGAAAGGATTATAGCTGTGGTTACAAGCAAAAGCAGCTTAAGTCGAGATAAGCGGAAAGAGTTATTTGTTGTAGTATTTTCTTAAATTCTACAGTAATAAGCGAGTGAGTTATCTATTGTTGGCATTTTTAAAATTTTTGTATGTGTGTTTGTTCGCGCATCACATAAATATGGCAATTTAGAACTGAATGCAGTTTTCAAGGC
>OX608081.1:29340952-29358452 GCA_951509765.1 Sphenella marginata | reverse complement strand
TAATATAAAAAAAGAGATTCTAAATATGCATTCCAAAAATCCTTCTCAGTAAGGCAAAGAGCAAGCGCTTTCGCTTAATGACATGCCTGGGTTAAAATAATCGGTGGTTTCATATGGTTGGTAATGTGTTCCACAATATTCGTTGGATTACAGCTCCGATTCTAGGTAAGCAAAAATTTTGCTGGGGAACTATCATGCACACACATACACACTCACACACACACAGACATGCTTAAGCAAATACTTGCGCTACGTTTTAATATGTTTTCACCACTTAACTGCGTGCTTGCCTTTTCGATTGCAATTTTCGCATTGTTTAATTGCCTGTTTGTTCTTCACATTTTTTCTGTTTTCTTTAGCTTCATTTACCTTAACAATAATACTTTATATTATCATTACATTTTTGCTTTACCGTTCATTGCTCTTTACGCTTATTTACCCTTTTTGTGCGGCACTACACAATACTTATGCCGGCCGGCTGTCAATGATAAAGTTTAAGTCGTGCGTTGTCTGAGCGCTTATCGCTGGGTAAATATGTAAATTCGTTGAAATCTGTGTGTTGACACAACAAAGTGTAAGTAGCTCGTTTGGCGTTGTTGGTGCACTCGTCAATTTGTCGTTTGTTTTCCTTATTTCATTTTTGGAGTGCGTAAATTTTTATTTAAATATGCATTTTATATTCTTCATTTTTTTGTTGTTTTAAATTTTCACGTACACTTCAGAAAAATTGTATGATGTTCTATTATATTCAGCGTTTAATCGCGTTTAACGTTCAATCGAATTTTAAATATTTTTTAATATTCATCAGTAGATTAACTTGCATACATATGTTTGTATGTATATACTACGCATGTCAATCCCGTCTTTTTCGGGATTTTAGATTTGTTACTGGGAAGCAAATATTTGATTTGATCAATGAGTTTCATACCAAAATCGATATGCATTGAATTCGAAACCCTCAGAGTAAGATGAAATTTTGGTATGCGGCTAGATTTTACCCATAGAAATAGCATTTTTGAAAAATTGTGTATCGCAAAATGTCGAAAATATTTTCAAAAAATTCTGAAAAATTTGTGAAAAAAAATATTTTGCAAAAGTTTCGAAAAGTTTTAAAAAAATTTTAAATTTTCGCAAGAAAAATTAAATACCATGTGTATACCTTGGAAAAAAGTTTACAATAGTTTCGAAACAAATTTCAAAAACTGCTGAAATATTTTTAAAAAATATATTGCAAAGTTCAAAAAGTTTTGAATAGTTTTAACAAAATTTTAAATTTTTCGCAATTTAAACCAAATCAGAAAAGTGCTAAAAATATATTTTTTTTTTAATTTTAGAAATTCAGAAATATTTTCAAGTGCATCTTGAAAAAAGTTTCGAAATCTTTTAAAGTACCCTATGTTAAAGTGGAAATAGTTTACAACATCTATTTTTATGTTTACTTCATTTTACTTTCTTTGCCTTTCTTGCGAATTTTCTACTCATAACGATGCCGACAGATGCGAAATAAAAATAAATATCTTGAGGCTATTTATTATAATTGCAATTGCAAAACTGTGTCAACAGAAGCGACTTGAATAAATAATAACAAAGATGACTATTGAAATTGAAAAGGTAAAAATTCAAGCAAGTCATGGCATTAGAAATTTGGAAATATAAAAAAAAATTTAAGGTCAGAATTGTGACCACTTTAATAAAAACTTCTTTACTGCATAAAGTTTGCTGCGTTTGCTTTTTTTTCCATGATAAATAAAAAACATTGAATGTAGGCGTGCTTTAAGCGGCAGCTAACAGCAATAAATATAAATTTTCTTTTAGTTGATATTTTAAACCTCAAATACGTATACTGGCTTATCGCAGTATTTCATCGTAAGCCACTTTGCGCATTGTTACCAAATGTTATTTAACAAATCGACAAAGTTTTTAGGAAAGTTTAGACAATTATTTTCATATTCATTCACATAGTTAGGGTCATACTTAGAAAAACAATGCTTTTGTCCTGTTATGTGATTATTGCGCACGCACACACACACACACATGCACATGGCACACATACGTCGCGCAAGCACAATATGTTCATGTGTGTATGGATACAGTGCTTTTCATAACAATAGCACAGTCAACATTCTGATGTTCTCATAAAAATTTACTTTGTGGTTGATAGACATAAATCGTCATTTTATAGTCATTTAGAAAATTTTTCAAAACCTTTTACAATATTTAAGCAAATATACCCTTTTCATTTTAAGGAATTGCAAAATAATTTTAAAAGCAATTGAAACATTTCTTTAATAATTTAAAAAATATAAAAAGTGCAAAAAACTTTGGAAAGGTTTGAAATATTTTGAGTTCGAAAACTGAAAATACAAAAAAGTTAAAAAAAAAAAGCTTTCAAAACTCGAACGAAAATTTCGAATATTTTGGATCACAAAGCCGAAAGTACACGTTAAAACAATAAAACAAATTTTCTAAAAAAAAATTTGAAATATTGCAAATGAGGAAAACAAAATAACTTGGAAAATTAAATAAAAAAAATATTAAAAAACATTTAAAAATTTTTTTAATATTTGAAATCAGAAAACTAAAGTAAATATGTATGTATGTATATTCAAAATCACAGACAAAAAATAAAGGAAATTAAATGTGGAAAACCTTGAAAAAAATTTAAATATTTTCGAAAAAATTAGGTGCATCTTGAAAAAGTACTAAAATGTTTCTAAGCCTTATAAAATATCTTAAAATATTTCACAACCGAAACCAAATCAGAAAAAGCTCAGACTACTTTCGAAAAAAATTTAAAATAGCTCTGAAATATTTCAAAATACATACATTTTGAAAAAGTTCAAAAAAATTCTAAAAGCTTTTTATTAAATTCTGAAATATTTAAAAGTACATGTTCCAAAAAGTCAAAAAAGTTTCGAAAGCTTTTAAAACATTTGAAAATGGAAACCAAATTGATAAAAGAGCCAGATTAGGTTCGAAAAAAATTTTAAAATTTGGAATCTTAAAAAAGTTCAAAAAAGTTTCAAAAGCTTTTAATTAAATTCTAACATTTTAAAAGAGGCCCAAAAAAGTATTCAATATTTTGAAATTTTCTTATTAATATTGAAAATCTTTAAAAAAAAAACCCGACCATATAGAAAAAGTTTTGAAAGATATCAAATCAGAATCAGAAAATAAAAAAATTTCGAAAACTCAAAACACGAAATTCGAACATTTTCAAATACTTCACAACCTAAACCAATGAACTTAAAATCGGAAAACCTGAAATCAAATGCGAACAGGCTCAATAAAGTTTCGAAAATTTTTAAATTTTTTTTTTTGATTTTTACAATTCTCAAAACCGTTTCAAAATTTTTTTTAAATGTTTCAAATCAGAATCAGAAAACATGGAACGAGCAGCAAAGTTCAAAAAATTTCGGAAACTCAAAAATATTTATTCCTCTATTCCTGACTTCTGGATTTATTTTTTTTTTTAACACAAATATGTTGAAATGTTGCAAAAAAATCCTAAATTCTGGTTGTGCCATAATTATGAAACGCAGTATACATAAATACATAAGTCGATGTGTATGATTTCATATGAGTTTGTTGCACAAAAACTTTTCTTAATTCTCAATAATAACTTCATCGAGCGTAGTCAACACACAGCCGACCACCCACCAGTGTCTTTTGCGTTGGCTTGCCTTGCTGGCTTTAACGCTACGAAACAGTAGACACACGAATATTTATGGCAAGCTTTTTTTTTTTTGTTTTTTTACTTTTGCCACTCTCCTTTCGTTCCTTTGGTTCCATGGGCGTGCGTCGTTTATTCTATTATATTCTTGGCTGCCGCCAAACTTTCGTAGCCACAGAAAAGTTTTATGATAATTTCATTTATAAGACAAGTTGAAGTTAGCCTCACGCAGTTGGTGTTCATATGTTCAAGCTGCTAAGCGTACATGTTGTGGCTTACCTCTCTGTTAACATAGCTTATAATTCTTTTGAATGAAATTCGATTTTGAACAAAAAATAGGAAAATGTTTGTAATTTTCTTAAGCTTTAATACTTTCGCTGTGAATATTGAGTAATTTGTATACCTTTCATGAACATGAAATGGTAATATAACTTTGGTCCGATTTTTGTAAGTGTGGGCAGAAGAAGAAGAAGAGATAGACCCACTAATGAGAATACCGAAATGAGTTTTAGAGATATCTCAATAAAATTGGGTATCGGTCCCCCATTTTTTATAACATTAATCATTTGTTGGAACCAGCAAAATCGAACCAATACAACGCATAGCTCCCATACAATCGACTGTTCCGATAAAATTGCAGGTCTGGTACTTATTATATGCGTAACGTGTGAAGTGAAACTCCCATACAATTGGTAGTTCCGATAAAGGGGGTTTAGGTTATCTTATAACTTTAAACGAGTTATTCTTGTATATTTGTATATCCACTACTATCTCAGGAAAGACTTAACCGATTTGGATGAAATTTGGTAAATAGGTACTATGATTTATTTTAAGATTTCCTACTTTGGTGTTGCCACTTGGGGTGGTTCACAGGGTTGCCACCTATATCAATTTTTTTTTAATTACTAAGCAATGCATGGCAATATATGTAGGTATCAAATGAAATATATTTAATTTTTCGAGTAGGATTGCCACCTAGGGTTGCCACCTGACCGCATTTTATTTATTCCTTCAAATATCGACCACTATCTCGGGAACGACTAAACCGATTTCGATGAAATTTGTTAAATGGATGGTATGCTTCCTTCTAAGATTTTCTACTTGAATGTTGCCACTAAAGGAAGGTTAGAGGGTTGCCACCTTTCCGTTTTTTTTTTTTTAAATACTAAGCAATATATGGCAATATGGGTATCAAACGAAAGGTATTTGACGCCGTATACTAACCAGAATATTTAATACACAACAGGTGTCGCCATAGTATGTTAATTACCTATTTGACAAACAGATGGCGCTATGCCCATTTAGTCGTGAAATTTGTAAATTGTTACAATTACTGTTAAATAGCTACTGTTGTTACAATTAACTACTATGATATTGGTCAGAAAATGTTAAGAAATCAATCGTCGAGTGAAGAAACGATTCCAGTGCATCGCCCCACCCGTGGTGCAAAAAGAGATGTTTGGAAAATATATCTAAGATTGTAAGTAAGGACACTTTAAACAACTTTCCTTACTTGTTTTAAATAGATTTCAAATTAAAGTAATTTTTTTTAAATATAAAAAAAAAATTTTTCCAAGTTTTCGAAACTTTTTGAATTTTAGAACAGTTTTATAAGATACATTTATACGAGTTTTAAAATTAAATTCTTTAAGCAAAATATTTAAATTTAAATGATAGTATATAAGCCATTAAAACCTGTTAATGCCAAGTGCGCTATAATTATGAAACGCACTATATAATTACTTGAAGTAAAGATAAGTTGAAGCTTCTCACTAATCAGTACTAAAAACTCGCCGTCGTGTCAACTTAGACTATCTTCCAGCAACAAATCCTATTCACAAGAAAACACTCTCACATTCATTCTTCTCACTTATGCCCACGCCATCACAAATCTCCATACGTAGGCACACACACACCCACACATGCAATTATTTTTTTGGACATTTGCAAGTGTTCAAGTGGAAACCAAATACCGTTTAATGCTTCTTATTTTATTGCTATCACAAAAAGATGTCAAAGTTATATTGTAAAACAAGTTTTTGCCCAAACTTTTAGTTAATTTAACTTTGTGTCTCTATGTACTCGCATTCGTCTAAGATTTATGAACTACATACATATGTATTTGAATTAGTAACCACAAAATGGACTTTTTTTCTTAGTAGAATCCCAACAAAAGAGCTTAGATGGCTCAAGGGCACCAAACACTAAAAGCAAAAGAATACGCTTCGCTGAATATTTCCATGTACACGAGTTGTGTAGCTGGTGTGGACATGCATGGGCGTAGTCGAAATTCGTTTAGGAGAGGAAGTGAGGCTTAGATTTGAAGACATCCGTTGAGAAATTGTTGGAGATCAATGATAAGTGATCTAATCCAAACCTGTTAAATCTGGATTAGATTTAAAAATCAATAAAATTAAACTGCTCTATTAATTTAATTGATTAATTATGATAACCGAGCGTTTTTAGAATAATTAATCGATTAGGATTAAATTTTGTGTTCGATTAATAAGGATTAATGAGGATTTATTTCGTTTTCAATTTTAATCGATTAGGATTAAAATTTGTTATTAATCCTCGTTAATCGGATTTAATCAAAAATTTTAATCAAATTGAAATTTTGATTAATTTGATTAATCCTAGGATTAAATTTGAAAACGAAATAATTCCTCATTAATCCTTATTAACTATTCAACAGGTCTGATCCAATCTTAATAAAACATTAGTGGATAGTAGCTAAGAACTGAAGTGTAATATATTGTTTCGAGAGTTCGGGTAAGCTTACAGTGTCGATGTCCACGTCTCCTCAGGAGGACCAATCTGGCGCTGGCAACTAAAATGGAGCAGTAACGTCACAAGACGGTGGGCCATCGAATTAATTCCTTTAGTGATGTCATGGTCGAGACGGTCTCATGGAGAAGTCGAACGCTACAAGGAGCACCTCATAATCCCGACTTTCTACATCCTGAAACGACATAATCTCGACTTAACATATGAATTAATAAACAAAAGGGCAGCCACGGTCAATCGGTTTGTCGAGTTGTCGAGATTTTATGTCGGGATTTTTTGTAGAGATCTTGTCGTGTCGGGATTATGAATGGTCAAGATTTGGTCATGTCGGGCATATGTGTTTCAGGATTTTGTGTGTGGGATTATGTTATACACCCATCGCTACTTGACTCAACTATGTATAAGCCGAAGAGGGTTACTTCCGTGAATACCTTTAAAGAATAGGTAAAGGTTGAAACCTCTCTCTACTATGGAGACAAAGACGCCGTATGCCACATTTTGTTGTTGCTGTTATAAGCGATGAATAGGCAGGGTGTTCTTATACAACAACAACAACGCGCCACATCTTCATCGAGTGCGAACGATTTTCCCAACAACAGATAACCCGCGAAAAGTATAGTCGGCATATGGTCGGTAGGAATGTACTTTCTTTTGCAGCGGTCAACAGCCTCATTTGCTACACCCATGACCCGTATATGTCAACTACTCGCAACTATAATCATATGTCAGTTTCATATTTAAGTTTTAGTATTAAGATTGCATCCCAAAATAAAGGTCTAATACTTGACACATGAACATTTGTAATTTATTTTCGCATACTAACACACGTTGTTGTTGTTATTGTAGCGAAACGTGTTTGTTTATTCATCACATCAACCATCTTTTCCATCTAAGCCATATTAAGATTTTAATTTGTTGCATTGGAAATCTTCCATCGCCTGATAATGACAAATTTTCGTTTTGCTCTATGTGTGTGTGTGTTGTAGAAATAACGAGCCACCAAAAACGTCTAATGACGCACGACACATCTGTTTTGTTCACATTGGCCGTTGATAGTTAAGTCCTTTTGGAATTTGACACAACATCCAGCTGTGCACCGTTATACATACATATGTCTCTTCCTATCTCTCGCTCTCTCTCTCTCCCCCCTTTTGTTTGAAATAACTTTAATGCTTGTGCGTGTTAGTTTTAATCTGTGTTAATGATGCCGAAATTTGAGCATATTTATTGTCCCATAAAAGTTTGACAACGCAAGCGGTTGTGGCTAGTGAGACTTTGTTGTGCGTTGTGGTGAGCGCGAGTGGTAGTTCAACATCAAACATTTCGTAGTTATGGCAAAAGTTGAAATATAAGCATTGTCATTAAAATTTTGTAAGCTTTGTACAAATTAATTACATGCGAGTCTGTTCATTAGTGGGCATTATTAAAACGTGAAGCATACATTTAGGTGTTGATTTATTAATGAAGGCAAGAAGAAGAATATGCTTACTTTGGTTGGATGTTTGAACTGAAGCGCTCACATTACGTACAGCGAACTTATTGCAAGATTTTAGCATTCATTCAAGGCGATCGGTGATAGCTATTGATTGGATTTATATGCAAAACCCGTGCGCCTAAAAATATGCTACGTTTTAGGTTTGTTCAGTGATGGTCTTAAAATTTTACCAGCTGGTCGAATCGAACTGTTCGCTGTTTGGTCCATTTAGACAGCAAATAAAAAAAGGAAAATAAAGAGGAAAAGGTAAAGAAAAAGGAAAAGAGGAAGAAAGAGCAAAAAAAGAACAAGAGAAGAAGAAGGAATAATAAAAAGAAAATGAAAAATATAAGAAATGAAAGAAACAACAAAAAAAAAGAATGAAACAAGAATGAAAAGAAAAAGAAAGAGAAAAAGAAAAATAAAAAGAAAAAGAATGAAAAAAGAATGAAAAGAAAAAGAAAAAGAAAAACAAAAGGAAAAAGAAAAATAAAAAGAAAAAAAAAGAAAAAGAAAAAGAAAAGGAAAAATAAGAAGATAAAGAAAAATAAAAATAAAAATGAAAAGAAAAACACAAACAAAAAGAAAAATAAAAATAAAAAGAAGAAGAAAAGGAAAAATAAAAAGAAAAAGAAAAAGAAAAAAAAAGAAAAAGAAATGAAAAAGAAAAAGAAAAAGAAAAAAAAAAAATGAAAACAAAAAGAAAAAGAAAAAGAAAAAAAGGAAAATAAAAAGAACAAGAGGAATGAAAATTAAAAGGGAAAAAAAGAGATATACATAAAAAGAAAACGCAAAATTAAAATTAAAATAAACAAGTAAGGAAGTCTAAGTTCGGGTGAACCGAACATTAAATACCCAGCGTTAGTTTTCAGAACGAGATACAAATACCATGACTAGGCAATGATATAGGCCCTAGAATCTTATTTGAAATTTTCTATATCAAAAAAGGGGGCGTGGTTATCATCCGATTTCGCATATTTTCAATAGCAACCTACCTTGGCCAGAAAGTAACCTGTATGCGAAAGTTGATGCAAACTCAAGTTATCGTGTACACGGACGGTCAGACGGACAGACGGACGGACATGCCTTAATTAATTCCTCTTTTCAACCTAAGAACTTTCATATGTGGAACTCTATATCTAACTCGATTATTTTGCGCCGTTACATAGTACCGTTATATGGACAAAATTGTAATACCCTTGTACTAGTACTAGTACGCTGGGTATAAAAATGTGTTCTCATGATACCTTCTGAGATAGTGGGGCCAGTATACTAAGAGAGCCTCTTTATTGTTGCCTCTCTGCGTTCCGCTTCCTCCACTATCTAAGTGCATCGAACGTGTTTCTTTGGTGGCATACAAATTTTCGCGTCTCTGTTTCGGTGGTAGACCGATTAGTTTGCCTCCCTTCAGCCTATGGAGTCCTTGCTGGTACAGCTCCGTCCTCCATTCAACGACCTATATGTATATCCAAAGAGGCAGCATCGTAATTGATTCGCATTGGCCTCGTTCCACAACACCATAGAAAACCTACCCCATAGTTCCCATATTTGGAAAACTTAGCCTCTATGAGGTAACAACACCTAACGCGGGAAAGTTGATTGACTTCACTGTGGCTGAAAATATGGCCAACTGTAGTGCCAAAGAGATCCATGAAGCTTTGGACCCTGTTCAAAAAGCAATAAACGAAATTTAAAAATCTTTATCCACAGCAACAACAAACAACAATTTCTTCAAAGCTCAATTTATCACCCAACGTCCAACGAAACACGAAACCCAACACTGTTCTTTAACACATCTTCATCGATTGAATACATCTTTACATATTTCTTCTTCTTCGTCCGTTTTTTATAATTTCTTTCAATTTCTCATTTTCACACAAAATACTTTATTTTAATGGTCCACAAAATTGAGGTCAAAATGGTCATTTAAAGAACTTTAAATAATTCAAGACAAACGTTAAGAACATTAAAAGTAAGCGGGAAGCCTTAATGAATACAGAGTTCCTTCTCTCACATGGTTGCAACTTTAAGCGCATATTTCAAGACCATATGGGAAGTTCATGTGTGAATATTGTTGAGTACGTTTATTTATGTAAACATTTGAAAATATGTGTGTATGTGTATTTTTGAGTGTATATGATATCCCGGTAGGGAAAATGTTTAGTTACAACTTTTACGCCACCACTGTATGCAGTAGGTGAAAAGTATTTTACTGCTGTAAGACGCATCCTATACTGTAGATTGTACATCTGGCAAAACATTGATGAAAACTGCATTATATTCTCTGCAGCGGTTTTCAAGTGATGCGCGTACAAGCATTTATACAAATGTAAGAATTTTTCGGTTTGTTTGTCTGCATGTTTGAACGCGCATCACTCATAGACCAATGAATACAATTGAATTCAACTTTCTTCGTGGGCTTACTGGATATCGAACTGAAAGTTTAAGAATTCCCTTATTTCGATAACTCACCGGTTTTGGAGTTATCAACCAATATGTGGACCAAGGTGACCCAAAATGTTTTAGTACAATATGGGTATCAAACGATAGGTGATAATGAGTGTGGCAATAATCGATTTGAATAAATCGAATATCTCAACTGGTTTTGGAGATAAAATTATTAAATTTGGACTCAGTCCCTATTTCATATTTTGAGCTAGTTAAAATCTAGTTATTATGGCACTAGTGCTTATTTATGAATTTAGTTCTACTTAGGAACGAGATATTTATCTCACTACTTACTAAGTTTCCTGCAGGGATGGTACCTCGTCCGCTCGTTGTGTATGCTACTTAATAGTCCAGTTCGCTTAACGCTTTTCAATTTTAATTGCAATCACGTTCTACGCTTTGTTTAATATTACAAAGGAGAGAAGACAATGAACAAATACAAATACAAATATGTGAAAACGTATAAACGCGCACATAACAGTGGCAGTTAGTAGGGAAAGCTGTTCCAGCAACAAAATTAAAAAAAAAACAAAAAAACCTAGAAAGAATAACAAAACAAAAAATGAAATAAAAAATACAACGTAAATACATGGAAAAGTACTGTAAATAAAAATTACAAAAAAAGTAAACCAAATAAAAAAAAAAAAAACGTGTGGAGACAAGCACCAACCCGCAGCAGAAGCAGTAGAAGAAAGAGAACAACAAAAAACAGTCAACAAATTGGTGCAAAAAAAATTTTTAAAAATTTACCAAAAGCAAATGTACACTGAAAATTGAAGAAAAGGACACAAGCAAATAAACAAATGAATTGAGGAAAGGATAAATGGACAGCTGGCTGGACAAGCGGATCGAACATACACCAAAAATAGTACCCGAAATATAACAATAAAAAAAATTTGGTGCCAAAAAAATTTACAACAAACAAAATGTACGGCAATTTGTTGTACACATTTTTTTTTTGCTTTAATTTAAGCTCTTTTTCTTGCAAGCTGAGAATAGAAGGCGCGCACTGTAGTCATATGAACTAGTTTGTAACTACTCCACAAGTGGTTTTAGTTGCCCACAACGCCAACAAAATAATTAATATAAGAAAAGATGCTAATTTTCATTACTGCACAATCTGTAACCAGTCTCAAACTAGTTCGAAAGCGACCAAAAAATCTGGTTTCAATAATGGCAAGCGAAAATACTTGAAATTCTTCAGCACATCAGCTAGACATAAGTACTCGGCTCACATAGGAGAGGTCGTGTTCAAAAGCTTTAGTTTCGGAAACAGCAAAAAAAGGAGTAAGGAAGACGCTGTCTTCGGCTGTACCTAAAAGTATATACCTTTCATAAAATACATCACGACTTTCATTGTCAGACAGACGAACATCGAATCAGCTCAACGTCCTGATTATTTCGTTATTGCTATTCAAGGGTACAACTCTTCTTCTTCTTATATGTACATACATCGTACCCAAGTCATTATACCATTTCAAGCACATGAAAGGCATAGAAAGCTCTACCGTAAATTTTTCAAGCCTGCATTCCATTGTTTTTTTTTTCTCACTAGTTTGGTGTTTCATTGTAGAGCACGAATATGTATGTGTATGTGTATCTGCGTGTGTGTGTGTGTGAATGTATGTGCAAGTGGCTTTGTGCCTTTTGTGACTCTCGACGCCATCATTGTCTCTAAATGTAAATGGTTTTTCTAAAATTTTTTCCAAATTCACACAATTCCAAACATACTTATGTATGTAAGGGAGAGGAGGGGCATCTTGCCTTAAATGCTGCTTTAATTAACTCCGATTCTTCTGCTTAGTACTTGAAAAGACTTTTTCCAAAAAAAGAAACAACATTTTAGCTTTTCTCTATATAACGCCCTTCGCTGAGTCGTACAGGCTAAGTAATTGTTTTGAATTTTGTCTTTCTCTTCACTCAATACCTGTCATACAATTGTGAAGATTTAGTGACCGGACTCGAGATTTAAATTCAACACATGTTCTCCGAAAGATTCAGCAGTGATTGTGAATATGAGACGAATGAGGCACTTTTTGGCGGCTTATTCTATGTTTTACAAACTCAAGCAGCACTTTCGAGCTGTATATTTTTAGGCGCAATTAAATGTACTAACTGCAGCAAAGTCACAAACCAGGAGTTTTCCGGGGTTTAGCGGAGAATACAAAGCTACTGACAACCATGAGACCAATGATTCAAAATAATCACAAATTTTTATTAACACCAACGCATATTATGAAATTTTTATTTAACCCAGGAAGTGCCTAAAAGTATGCAAAGTTGTAAGTCCTACTCAGTGTTTAAACAGGCTTCTTTGCTAGACCTGCCTAAGGGCCCTAATACCTGAGAAATTTTCTTTACTACAACGAATCAAAATTGAGTTACTTAGGATCATTTTCATACGGTCGCCATCATTACAATAGGAGCTTTGTAAAAAATTAACCTAAAGCAACATTCCTACCCCTTCTAGTTTACTTTTCAGCCCACAAAACTATCAAAGCTTAAAAATCCGCTTTTCCAAGCAAATTGAAAAAAAGAAATACAAATTGTCCTCACGTTTGGCTTTGTACTAAACACCACAATGTCGTTGGACAAATACTGATAAAACCAACAGCAACAAAAATGAAACCAACAACAATCTTGAAAATGCTTAGACAAAGCTTTCGAGGACTACATGCGATAGTGAAGCGTGTCGTCAGTTTGTGGTGTTGAAATTTTAATTTCGATTTGTTTGCTGTCAGACAAGTTTCTTATTTTGTCATTTTGAACTTTGACCAGAAAAAAGGAGAACAAACAAAAAAAACAAAAAAGATGTACAAAATTTAGCTTTGGGCAAGAAAAAAATTAAAATAAATTTTTTGTCAACAGTTTCTTTGTTATTCTCGTCTCACAGCTGCTAAAGCTGGAAATGCAATCGACAACAAAATCTAGGAGCCAAGAAGCGATTGTGTAAAAGCAGCGGTTGGGATAATGCGCGTGTTTAAAATAAGGAGCTTTTTGGGAGCTTTTCGTAGCGAATTTCAATGGTACCAAGTGACTTGGAGATTACAAATTTTTATTTTATTTTTTTTTTTATTTTTTATTTTTTTTTATTTTATCTTATTTTGTTTTATTTTATTTTACTTTATTTTTTTTATTTTATTTTATTTTGTTTTATTTTATTTTATTTTATTTTATTTTATTTTATTTTATTTTATTTTATTTTTCTTTTATGTTACTTTATTTTTTTATTTTATTCTATTTTTTTTTTCGATTTAAAGATTTGTTTTAAAATTACAAATCACCTCATTTAGTATATGGGTGTTTCCATGAGAAGGTCAACCACGACTGAAAAAATTATATGACCAGAAAATGGGTTTTAAGACGAATTATTAAGGGAAAAGTAATTGAATTTTTACAAAATGGAAGTATTTACAGCTTGTTGGTATCTTAAAACTCATAAACGGAAGAGTAAAACTGAGATTTTCTTCAACTCAGTTTTCGCAAATTGAATCAACTATTTTCTCTTCCGAATTACCTAAATTAAGAGATTTGAAGTAGTGCAAATACATTTTAAAATTAAATTAACAATGCCAACTACTTACAAAAATGAGAAAAATAGAAGTTTGTACTCGAATAACGGTATTTTTTTAATTTACTTTTGATAGTATACCTTTGTCGCGTACGTTATGCAAAAACATTATTTTTCTATATCATTTGTGTATTGACAGTCGCAAGTAATAGAGATTACAACTCCAAATCAAGAGATCTTCTAGTTAAATATATTAGCTGAAATTTTCTTTTGAATCGAAGTAATAAAAATTGTATTACCCTTTAAAGTTTGTCGCATACGTTATTTTAAGTATGAATATTTTATTGTAATACATTAAAATCGACGTTAAAAGCAATTTTTTCAATAACATTATCCTGAATACATAGGTGCAGTTTAAAAATAAGTTTATTATTAATTAAGCTTATTTGTAAATAAATTTAGTTGCAAATATTTTGAATGGAATTTCTTTGCCACCTCGCATGGCAAAGGCGCTGTGGATGGAATAGGTGTTATTATAAAGAGAAAGGTGTGGCAAATAGTAAAAGCTAATAATATAATTTTACCAGATGCTTTTTCATTTTATAAATGCGCTTGTGAATATATCGATATATTCGTCGACAGTCAACATATAAATACTGCTCGAACGGCATACTCCTTACGATAAAATATTAGAGTTTATGTAAATATATAAAGAATGTATATCAACAAATACATATGTTATGAATTCGATTTTATTTTCATTATCATATAGTTTTTATAATAAGAATACATTTTTATTTTGTTTCCTAATTAAAGTGTAAATTTCAAACAAAAAACATTTTATCAGGAACCGAAAATAATTGTTATTTTTTTCTTTCAGAATTCACATTATCATCAGATTTATTTTATTTTAGTCATCGTAACCAATATAAATGAGAGATTTATTTTTTTGGTTACGAATAACCCTTATCGCAAGTAATAAATTTTTTGGTTATCGGTGACCCACTCGACAGCAAACTATTTTTGCTGAATAGTGGTAAATTTTTACTCGAGGAACTTGCAGACATTGGTCATGCCACTCCAGCAACTCAAGTTGTTTTATATTGTTTGAATTTTTTTGCAACCGATAACCAAAAAAATCATGTTACTTACAATAATGGTTATTGTTAACCAAAAAATGTTTCTCTCATTTATAATGGTTATGTTGACCAATATAAAATATGTATTACGGTAATGGTTAATTATAACCAATATTTGAATACATCAGTATTAATGGTTAAATGGGACCTTTTTATCACATTTCTTATAACAGTTACGTCCCTGCATTTTATTATTAATATACTAGAAAAATTGTCGCGTACGTTATGTCGCGTACGTTATTTAGTTTTTTTTTTAAATAATAATATATATAATATGTGACGTCACAGGGCATCATTGCTTAGTGTTGGAATTTTCTAACAGCGGCTTTGGTGCAGACACGAGTTCGAATCCGTGTCCGAAAAGGGATCTGATGATGAGCCTGGAAACTCTGAAACATGTAATCCTATCCATCGCTGTTGATTTGTCTTTGTAATTTTTCTCCAATTATCAATTTTTCCCAAAAACTGACAATATTAATTCGCTTAGAATTATTGTTAATTGGTCTCGAGCTTGCTCATAACTTACAAATTTGTAAACAAAATAGACCGCAAAATCCAACAACAAAATACATTGAAACCATAGCACGGGTTTACATACATATGTAAATATGTACAAACAACAAGACCAACACACATCATAACATGAAGACTGCATGTCTTAAGAAATTTTGTGTATACTGTTGGCAAGAACAAACAAACAAAAGGGAATTAATTGAAGTGGAGATAAGTGCATTGTGACGTCACAGGGCATCATTGCTTAGTGTTGGAATTTTCTAACAGCGGCTTTGGTGCAGACACGAGTTCGAATCCGTGTCCGAAAAGGGATCTGATGATGAGCCTGGAAACTCTGAAACATGTAATCCTATCCATCGCTGTTGATTTGTCTTTGTAATTTTTCTCCAATTATCAATTTTTCCCAAAAACTGACAATATTAATTCGCTTAGAATTATTGTTAATTGGTCTCGAGCTTGCTCATAACTTACAAATTTGTAAACAAAATAGACCGCAAAATCCAACAACATAATAATATAAAGAGATGATTTCTCTTTAAATATGAGAGTATTGTAAAGGTGCATTATTTAGCTTAGGTTACGAATATTCAAAGAAATTAAGAACTGGCTTGATTCGCAGACTTTCGCATATATGTATGTGCACAATATAAGCACTTCCGTTTTTGTCGCGTAAGTTATCACCTCATTTTGAACGGATATTTTAGACACCAAAGCTTTCAGGGCGACCATTTTTTTTCCAAACATACTTCTTTTTAATTGCAACGTAACTGTATTTTTATTTTCCCGAAAACTCGTTTTATGTGAGATTTATATTACTCCAAAAGTGTACGAATGTCGCATACGGCTGCATGGAAACACCCATATATAACAACTAACAACCTTTACGCCTTACGAACTTCACAAACTTACTTAACAGTAGTTTTACATTAGCGAACAAAGTTGTCTTCCTAAAATTCTTTCTTACTTAACACTCTCCTACCCCATTAACAATTTGTAATTTTTCTCAAGCATAAACTTTCTAGAATTTGTCTCGTCTCTTAAGATTTCCATCATTAAACTTCATAATCTGATAACCTTATTGCGAGTATTTTGTTGTAATTTTCCTGTCTCACTTTTATACATGCATTTTAAATTCCAATATCCACCATATAAGTGCTACCCTCCTTATCACGCCCCTGCCCTCTGTACCTCATTCATATTTATACTTTTCTATCTTGTCTCATTCAGGTTCAACACCCATTCCCAGTTAAAAACTTTCCACTCGTTTGCTTAAATTCTCGGAATGCTAATGGCAGTTTTGTGAGAGTTGCAGTTGGCACTCTTCACGACTGGCGATGCATGCAACTTTTAGTTAGTCGACATTGTTGCACAGTGTAACGAATGCGACTAAGAATAGTAAACATCAAGATTTCGAATTCGGGGTAGCTGCAAGCAACTGGTCCGCTGCGAACTCTCCTGTGCAAGCTGCATATTAAACCTAACACACCGTCACCAAGATCTTCTCATAGCACCGATCATCTGACCGAGGTCTCAAGGACTACGGCAAATGTAAAGGGCTAGCTGAATTTAAGTCCATCGAAATTTCAAACCCAACGAAGCCAAAAATGTTCACGCTTCTTCACATAGTACCTTCCCGGAGCGGTTTCAAACACCTTATCTATTTTTGCGCCCCACCTAGAGGTGCACTTTGCACTGTGAGCTGTCGCTCCTGCCACCAGCCCCCTTCGTTGCACCGCTCTTTGTCGCATAAAGTTTTTCAACTCTTTTAATTGATTTGAATTGCTGTAAAAAGTTATTCAGCTAAAATATTTTTATTCGCTTTGTTTTTGTTGGATTTATTTAGTAGTTTCACTTGCAGCCAATTTTGTTGTTTTTGTTATTTATCATTTTCTTGTTGTCACATTTTTGATTCGTTTTATACTCAGCTGTTGTCACAAATCAGAGGGTGACTTTTA
>OX608081.1:29310952-29335952 GCA_951509765.1 Sphenella marginata | reverse complement strand
TGCGCAATGCATTCTATTCGTGCTCTCACCTCTCTTTTCTGGCAAAACAGCTGAAGTGCACAGTGTTAAATTTTGATGCAAAATATAATTTTTTTAGAGATAGAAGATAATATTGTTTTTTTTACAAAAAAAAAAAAAAAATTTATATAAAAGGTGGCAACCCTAGCTGGTAACAATATGGTAGATTTTGGGCATTTTTGATGATCATTTTGGGGCTTTTTAGAAATGACTCGTGACCCTTTCCTGATTATGCGTGATGGTTTTTGAGACTTATTTTGTATCATTTCGCAAGTTTTTTATTTATACCGGAACTGTTTTCGGTACTTTCTTGGGATCATTTCAAGACTGTTTTTTGAAATATTTTCGGGATAATTTCGGTATTGTTTTCCGATCACTTATGCAGTTTTTGAGGAAATTTTTTTAACCATTTCAGGATTGTTTTCTGGACGATTTCGGGACTTTTTAGAAATAATTTCGGTATTATTTTCCGATCATTTATTAGCCTTTCGAGGAAAAATAAGGTATTTCTCTGGCATTATATCCAGATTGTTTTCGGGACCATTTTAAGACTTTTTTCAAATTTTTTCGGAATAACTTCGGGATGTTTTTCTCGACTTTAGCATTTCTTGAGTTTTTCAGAATCATTACGGAATAGTTTTGAGACTTTTTTGCATCAATTCGGGATTGTTTTCGAGACCATTTTGGGGTCTTTGCTTGAAAATTTTTCGGCATAACTTCGGGACTGTTTTCAGACCATTTATGGAGCTTTTGAGGAAAAATTCGATATTTTCGGCATCATTGCAGGATTGTTTTCGGAACTATTACGGAACTTTTTTCAATTTTTTTCGGGATAATTTCGTCGAGTTTTTTTCCGATCATTTCTTGACTTTTTTAGGAAATATTCGGTATTTCGTGACCATTTCGGGACTGTTTTTTAGACTTTTACGGTAGCATTTCGGGAGTTTTTCTGGATCATTACGGAATAGTTTTGGTTGTTTTTTTGGTACCATTTGAAATTTTTCCCTGATGGGATATTTTTGGAATTAATTTCTTTTCTTTTTCGGGACTATTTCAGGATCAGTCAGAATTTGGTCATCATTTTGGAAATTTTTCAGGGCTATTGCGGCACTTTTTCGGGATCACTTCGGGACTTTTTTCTTGATTTTTGTTATACCATTTCTGGATTTTCTCAGGTTTTTTTTTTTTTGTATCATTTCGGGACTTTTTCATGATCATTTCGGACCTTAATCATACTTTTTCGCAGAGCATCTTTGTACATTTTTCGGAATACACTAGGGATAATTGTTGTTTTTTTATTTTTGGTTTTTTGTTTTATTTTTTCGGGATAATTTTAGGACTTTTTCGATTTTTTTGTTAAGTTTTTTTTTTTAATTTTTTAGTTGATGCAATTTTTCCCATAAAAATGTCTTCGATTTTGTCTCGCTTCCCTTCCGAAATTACACACGGCGCAATGATGAAAAACTTGCATTGTTTTTGTCGCTATTTAAGAGTACATCGCACTTTCTGCCAACTCTGAGTGCGCATACCAAAAACTAACGCGCCATCTACCCACCAGCTGCACTCAACAAAATGCATTTCTGTCCTTGTGTGTGTGTGTGTGTGAAAGTGTTTGTTTGCGTGCCTTTTGTTAGTGCATTTGACTTAACTATTGGAGTACTTTATTTGTTATCTTGCTCTTTTTGTGGTTGTTGTTGTTGTTGTTAATCATTTGCATTTTGATATTGTCTACTTTCTCCATTTTATGTTTATTGTTATTGTCGTTCATTTTTTTTTTGTTAGTATCTCTGGTGGTATCATCGTAGTTCGCTCTCAACATGCAATTGCTGAAGCGACTCTCAACGCACCACTCACATAAATGCCGTTAGTAATAATAAGTGGCGCCATCAACGCTACTTGTTGACTGCCAGGACTATTTTAATATCCCCACTCCACCTCCTGTGAAGACTCCTCTCATTGTTTTTTTTTTTTATATTTGTTAGTGAGTTTTTGTGTTTGTCCACTTCAGTTGGTCTGGTCTAAAGGCAATTTAGTTGAATATAATTTTTTTGTTAGTCGCACATGCTTCCGTTTTAAGTAGCTGCATTTATGCAAAAACACACACATACACATATACACTCAAGTGGGTATTATATACGAGTGTGTACATATGTAAATGTATTATATTACTTGAAGGAAGTTGAGAATTTCATGCTAACGAAAACAAATATTTACAGCCAATGGAGCCATTAGTACCTAGGCACTGCTGCTATAGATGTTCATTAAAAGTTCATTCAACTTTTGGGAAATATGCATTAGAGTGCTCCAATCTAGAGTAGAAAAAAATTGCAAAAATTTTTTTGGAAAGGCTCCAAATTTTAAAATTCAAAAATCATAATTGTTCACACTTCTGGAACAACACGATATCACACACCTCGAGTAAATAGAAAACGAAGTGGTCGCGTTCATCCGAGGCTTCAACACGCACCCAAAATAAAAGCTTCATATACAACAACAATGGAAATTGTATTGAATATTTCAATATAGACCTTCAGCAATACATTAGTGAAGAAAGCTTTCATTTTCATGTATTGGTAAGTGAGTGATGCGCGTACAAACGTATGTACATACATTTGGACATACAAACAAAAAAAAATATAATATAATAAGTAGTGCTTTTTATTTGTTAGGAGCCCCTTATTGGTTTCCTCAAATCGATTTACATATATGTATGTATAAAAAATTTCGACCCAACTTTTAATGCCACCAGTGTGTAGAGCGTGTATAAAATATTTGGTTGAATTCAGATAGTTCGCCAACATTCTAGCAGTACATCGCTGTAAACGGCATTCAATTCCATTAAGCGGTTTTTGTGTGATGGTCGAACAAACATACAGACAAATGGACAAAATTTCTTAAAATTGCTGTTTTTGCACCCATTCTGCAACAAATACAAGTGCTGAAATGATATAATAACAAGTGAAATAAACCAAAGTAAAAAAATTGCTGTTATGACACTTCCCCTGTAGTGACATAACCCCAATTGGCTTTATGACAGCTTTGAGTTAAAAAAAAACATTAAAAAAATTCTGAGCAGAAAAACTGTGGGTCGCAGAGCCGTTGCTGGATTGTGTTGTGAAGGGTTGGGGTTATGTCATGCCCAACTGGACTGTCGTTCCTAAAACTGTAGAAAGCTTTTTTCTGACCTTGGAACATTTCAAAGCCTTGTTGCTGAACACGATCTCATGAGTGTTGAACTGGAGACCTGAGAAGTGCTGACATCTAGTTGTAAAAAATTTCAAAGTTCTCCCCTTGTTTCCATCTATCTGCTTCTCTATTATATTATATCCAACCAAAAAAAAATTTCTAAAATTTAATTTCAATTCATTCCCTTTTCACATTCCCATGCAACCACGTATGTATGTGTGAACAGATATGTTTGTCATTAAAATTAATTACTTTGTTTTCACTATGAAAGTTCCGTCATTAGTCCGAACACATTTACTCCCCATTGTGCTACACTCAATTAAGTCACTGCAGAATATTTTGTGTTTATAATGCTCCCTAACTACATACAAACAAACATATACACATACATATACATATATTATTGCAGTAGTAAGTCAATTACTATGACTCAGCGCATAATGTCAGTACAACAACAACAAAGGCACTTGCATAGCCCCATATTCACTCTTACTCTCATTTCACTTTTATGACAAGTCATAACTCTTCTGGCAAACACGCGACATTGAATCATTTATCATTCACTCTGTTTATGCTTTTATTGGCCATTTAAAATATTATGTGCTGCAGCCAACAAAAGGAGCTGTCCTACAACAACATGCATACATACATACATTCATACATTCATAACTGATGATGACAAGAAGGCAACGAGTGCGGTGTGAGTGGCAGAATGAACAAAAGTCGGCGCTTAAAAAAATGAAAACATTTCACAGTTTAAAAGCATTTCCTTAACGACAATTGCTCAATGTCCAAGCAATGTGCGGTCGCGGAGTGGGGGGTCTTAAATTTTTTCTTAAATTTAGCGCGAGGTGTGTGAGTTTGTACATATGGACATACATATGTCCCGATAGCTTGGTCGTCAAGCAGGAGTGAGTTTTCTTTGCAAAAAGTTGTTGTTGTCCGCAAGGAACTAAGAGAACATGCCAGCACGAAACTCGATCTGAAATTTTTCTACGGTTATGACTACGGATATATTTATGGTTATGGCAATTTTAAAGTCATCAGAGAATTTGAGCATTTTAGTATTGAAATGTCCTAAATTTTTTGTTACGGTTATGGTTACGTATTTAGTTATGGTTACGGTTACGTTTAGGGTTACTAATAGGGCTCATTTTTCAACGCATAGCTTCACTTAACACGAAACTTCGCCACATTCTGCTTCTCTCGGAAGACGAAAATTTGCAAGTCGTTAAAGCAGGTTTAAAATGTCTAATGCTGTCTTTTGGGAATTTAATACTAACATATATACTAAATTTTTGATATGGCTGTTGCTATGTATTTGTTTACGGTTATGGTTACTGGTAGTGCTTCCTTCACTTTGCATAACATAGCTTAACTAAAGCTCAAGCTTCGCTAGATTTTACTTCGCTTCGAAGACCAAGTTGAACATAATTTCAATTAGGTTTTCAAGTGTTTTAAAAATTCTTACGGTTACGGCAAAGGATACGGTAAATTTTAGGTAGTTCTGAAAAGAACTCAAATAAATAATGCTGGCTTCAAGGGCATCAAATTCAAAATACTCCCTCAATTTTTGCTAATTTTATGGCTACAGCTAAGTCTTCAGATTTAGTTGAGATCACTGTAAGAGGTTTCTGCTCTTTTTTGACATAGCTTCAGTTAACCGCACTTAACTTAACCTCAAACTTCAATACATTTTACTAAGCTTTGAAGCCCAAGATGACTGCTGACTTGCTGAAAAGAATCAAGATATGTAATTCTGGCTTTAGGAGTATCAACATAAAAACATATCATCGATTTTTCTTACGTTTATGGCTACGGCTAAGTCTTTATGGCTACGGTTATGTCTATGCCATAAAAGAAAAATGTCCCTCCTTTTGCAAACAGACTTACCTTTTGCTATGACAGTGACAGTCATACGAATTTTTTCCAACAATAAAATACTTCATTATGACGTCACCTTCCCTCACTAACTCAATACTATCTACCATCTTAACAACATGCAGTCACATTCTTATTTCTACGTTAGTTGCATTTTCTATCATTTGTTCTGCAAACTGTCAGGGTAACTTTTGTTAGTTCAATTAGCTTCAAATATCTATGAATTTACACACACACACGCACACATTTACCAACTGCAGCGTATACAGTATTACAAGCAAAATCCTTTGGACGACAAGTAATCAACAAAATATTACAACCGTGTTATGCGTTTGTTGGTGTGACTAAAATTGCACGAAACTCAACACTTTGTTAGCCATATCGTGTTAACTTGTTTACAATAATACACAAAATGTCAGACAGTCAATATAATTTTACTGCATTTGTTCAACAAACACATTCAAACATTTGGCTATTTGTCATTTGCCAGTTATTCCCCGAACTCGCATTTTGTGTAAGAATTTCGTTCACTCTGAAGAGCGACGTAAGTAGAGAGGGGATGTGCACATGTATGGGTGCAATAAGTGCAGTGGAGAAAAGCAAATGAGTGGCAATTTAAGTCTTTTATTATTCGCACACACACTCTTATACACATACACTTAGACACAGTTCCAAATATATGTATGTACATATAGACGCCAACAAAGGAGTGTACGCTTAAGCTGTCAGCAGTGATTTTTAATGCACTCGCTTAAGCTTTTAAAATTCTGGCTCAGTACAAAAGTATTTTCGTGGAAAGACAACGGAAAGGCACAGCCCCCAGTAAGTCTAATACCACAACATATTTATTTCCTTTGAATTCGATATTTTATGTATGTATATATTTTTATACCCTTCATGAAGATGGAATTCTATAATTTTGAAGAATTTTTAAGGACGATTTGGGTCATTTTCATTTAGCTGAAGATGTTTTTACAAAATTGCCAACTGTTTAAGATGCATGAAAAGAAGTTGACGTCATATTCGAAGACATTTTAGGTCTATTTTACACAAAAAAAAGGTATTTAGAGTTAATTAGGGTTGCCACCTAGTTCTATTAAACTTATTTATTTGAATTCTATTATTCTACCTCAACAACGGCTTGCTACTTTGAGATAAACTTTCGACTGCAGGTAATATACAATATTTCCAGCACTCAAACTTACGCGACGCCACTTAAGAACTTCATACAGGGTTGCCACCTCTTTGAATTTTTTTAAATAAGTGAGATATGTCAATATGCGTATCAAATGGGATATGTTTTATATCGATATTAAACAAATGCATGCATAAAATATTACGCCCTGTTTCGGCGTAAATAATTACATTTAAGTAGCGTTGCCACCAAATCCGATTACACCTATTTTTTGTCATTTGCACCTACATACATACATACATATCTTGAAAAATATTGCGCTGAACTTTCGATTATTTCCTACTAAGCAACATTTCCAGCTCTGAGCCTAAAGTATTGCCACTTTAAACTCAGAAGGTTTTTACAGGGTTGCCACCTGCTTAAATTTTGTTTTTAAAGTTAAGCAAGGTTTGACAATATGGGTATCAAATGGAAGGTATTTTACATTGTATTTCGAAAAAATTATTTGTAGAAAGGCTTAGCAGCTAGGGTTGCCACGTAATATTATTATGCTAATTTTTTCCCCACCCAGTGCTCTATCTTGAAACGCCATTGTGATAAATTTTTGACTATTTGTAATAACTGCACTTCCAGCTATCAAATTAAAGTGCAGCCACTTAGAATTTTTCTAAAGAGTTGCCACCTGTTAAATTTTTTTTTTTTTAATTAACATGAGATACCTCAATATGGGTATCAAATGGATGATGCTTTTGGTGGCATTTCAACAAAATTATTTCCAAATAGGGCTACCAGCCTATTCGTGAATAATTGTAAATTTTTCCAGCCTGAAATGAAAGCTCTAATCACGATTGTTCAACTGTCCTCCATCTTTTCATTCATAAAACATTTAAGTCTCTTAACACAACCGCAAACATTCCTATCCTTACTTGAGTATTATCTGTTCTGTTTGGTATTCCATGGCATGTTTGTGCAATTTATTATGTTCAATCAGTTGGCGGCGAAAAGGTGTGCACCCCTTTTAGGTTTGTTTTGTTTTCCTTTGTTTTGGCTTTTGCCATTTCGTTTTTCCACCTCAACATTGTCTACGCGAGTGGTTTATTTGTAATTTAATGATCATTACACATTTTTAGTGGGAAAATACTTCAATAGCGTTAAGCCGGGTAGCCGACAGGATTGCACCTGCGAGTGTTAGCGAATTGTTACTCATACGCCATGGCGGTTACTTGAAATCGTTAAGTACTCGCATTGCACTCATACACACGAATTAATGTTTTTTTTATAGTCTTTACAACAAATAAAACCTTTGAATGGCTTCTCAGAATTTCTCAAAGGAGATCTATAAAGTCCCGAGAAAAAAGTAAATACATTTTTTTTTTTTATTTATCGAAATCAGCATTGGGCTTATAAAAAATGTATTTTGGTATACAAAATATTTGAATATAAGCTTTTTGTAATGGGAATGTGACCTGTCGTCGAAAAAATCGTTTACTTAATAATCGATTTTTTTTCTTTGTTTCAAAGAAGATACTCGATTTTTGTTCATTAATCGACTTTTTATGCGAAACACTCAACCGAATTACTGACATAAAAATTATCAACACCTTATTCGATTACAGTGCAAATATTGCTATCGGCAATCGTTTTTCGAGAGCCAGCTGTTTTTTGTTACATAATTTATTTTTTTTTTGAGGGAACTTAAAGGCATATTTTATTTAAATAATCGTATGTCAATCAGAGTTAGTAATGCCAAACTCTCACCTTTAATTCTAGTTTAGAGAATGAACAGAAGTATTTTATTTAAAAATGAATAAATAATCGTTTTATACTTGATTCGATTATTTTTCGCTAGTTATAAATTTTTTTGCGTCGATTTTATGAATATCTACCGTTAATAAAATCGATTCTAGAAAATCGATAACTAACGTGAAATAATCGACTCAAGTAAAAATCGATTACCTAAGTAGCGGCCTTTAACACTAATATTTCACTAAAAAATTCTATGATTTAAATTTTTTTTGCTTGGATTTTATAAAAATTACGCTGCTGAGCTTTATATAAATTATCTAGGCTCTTTGAGAAAAATTTAATACTTACAACAAAACTATGAAATCGCAGCTGATTGAGTACTCACCTGAAATAAAAAAAGAAAATATTCCAAATTCAAATTGGAACAATTTTATAACAAAAATAAAATGTAAATAATTAAAAAAAATAAAACTTGCATAGAAACAACAACAAACCATTAACCAATAACCAATTTTAAAGTTTATGCGTCGAACATATGTTTTCTAACAGTTTTTCAGTGACCAAATATTAGCAATGCAACTAACCTACTTGGAGTTACATGAAGCTACATATACTTAGATGGGCAATAAGTTCATAATTTGCTATGGAACTTTAACTAAGCAGCTGCATATAAAATACTTTCCAAATTCACGCCCAGCTAATATCTAAATGCAGGTAAAACAAAAAGTTAAAAATGTCAACGTCAAACTGATAGTTGAAGCGGACATAAGAGAGAGAGAGAGATAGAGTTATAGTTCAGGTAAATAAAGAGATGAGTAAATGAATTCAGTAAAAATAACATTTTACGAAGTGTAAAATGAGCTAAAAGGGCGCGCGCATGGATGACTTTAAACTTGACTTGACATAGAACTTTTTCGGTTTTAGTAAATGCACCAATACACTCACACACACACACACACACATGCAAGTAGACAGTTTATATGGAGCTAAACCCTTTATTGCAATCACTGTCAGTAGAGTTTTGTTGGTTTAGTTTACTTGCTCGTTTATTATTTGCACTTTGACCTCATTTAAGTCAAAAAGGACAAACTTTTGCCTTACCAAATTCGTATATACATACATATGTACACCAAAGTCAAAATAAAAGAAGACGTGTCGTGTTGTCATACCTCATTGCAGATAAGTGCGTTAAGGGAAAGGGAAGGCGGGCATGAGGAAGTGAAATGATAAATTAGAAAATGAATATTTTTGTTAGAGCAAAGTAAGTAAGGGGGTATCAACACAAGTTCGCTTAAATGATGAAAATTTCAAATGGATACAAGAAAGACCTTATATACAACCTGCGAATGGATGAAATTATAATCGACCACGAAAGCATAAGAAAATTGTATCTTAACCATAACCATAACCATAACCATAAGTATTACCATCACCATAAACATAAACATAATCATAACCATAACCATAACCATAACCATAACCATAACCATAACCACAACCATAACCATAACCACAGCCACAACCATTACCATAAACATAAACATAATTATAATCAAAACTATAAACATAACGATAACCATAACCATAACCATAACCATAGATATAGCCATAACCATACCCATGATTTTGATAAATATTTTTTATCACTTTTATATTTGCTTCTCCTGTCGTTATCACCAACAAACATTGCAATCCTTTTTTTATTGTTTTAACTTATAAACTTTTGTAAGTCCCTTCACATATTTTAGTGAATCTTACGAAGCTCATAGTGCATTGGGAAAAAGTATGTTTAAAATAATGATAAAAAGATGCAATTGAAATTATTATTTAAATACGTAAAGGTGTGCACATACACACATACATATGTATGTATATGTACATATGTACATATGTGTGTACATTGCAGTTGCATTTGCAGTAGTTGTCGCTCTGTCATTCGCTGCGTTGCGCCACGTGTCAAACTGTGGCAAATCAAGAAATTTTCGACTATGCACAGATTCCATCGCCAAATAAAGTTTTGTGTTGTCAAAAATTTAACTTTTAAACGAATGCAAACATAAGCGTACACGCACACACACTCACACAGGCAGCCGTGCATGCAAATTCGTATAAATAAGTAATTGTAGATAATATTCGAATGCCTGCATGTGTCACAATATTTTTGACAATTTTCAAGGCGCGTGACAGTAAGTTTTACAATTCAAATAAAAAGTAATTTGCATTTTAGATTTTCATTTGCGATAATTTAGAATACAAAAGTTTTTAGGAAATTGTCTTATGTACATACATGTAAGTATACATATGCATGTATGTATTTACTATGTAAGTAAGACATGAATTCGTTAAGTAATTATGCAGCCATGCGAGCCTTGTATAAACCAGAATTGCTGGCTCTTGTACCGAATTCGGATACTATTTTATATTTTATTATTATTTTTTATATATGTACATACGCAATACTTCAGATTCTTTTCAAAAACGCTTAATTTCGAAATTTTATTCAATTCTTTTCATTGCCTTTTGAATATAAACAGGCGTTAGGACCTTTATTGGTAGCAATATTTAGTGAAATATGTTTTCGCGAAATTTTCCTTGAAGTGATGAACATAACTAAACTTCACAAAAAATTGCCCCAACGGTGCTGAAATGATCGGAAAACAATTCCGAAAAATTTCCAAAATTACATCGAAGAATTCACGACAACATTTCCAAATGGTTTCGAAAACAATCCCGAAAATGTTCGTTAACTATTCCGAAAAGGTCCAGAAAAGCTTCCCAATTATTCTCGACAACATTTCCAAATGGTCCCGAAAAAGTTCCTTAATGATACCGAAAAAGTTCCAAAACTATACCGAGAACCTTCCGAAATGATCACGAAAACAATCCCGAAAAAGTTTCTTAACTATCCCAAAACACTCCAAAATGGTCCCGCAAACAATCCCAAAAATGTTCCCAATAGACCCTGAAAAGGTCCCGAAAACATTGCAAAATGGTCCCGAAAAAGTTCCAAAATTATCCCGAAAAATTAACGAAATGATCACGAAAACAATCCCGACAAAGTTTCTTAATAATCCCGAAAGCACTCTCAATTGGTCCCGAAAACAATCCCGAAATTGTTCCCAAATGACCCCGAAAAGGTTTCGAAAACATTGCCAAATGGTCCCGAAAAAGTTCCAAAATTATCCCAAAAACATTCCGAAACGATCCCGAAATAGTCTCGGAAAGATCCCGAAGAAATCTTGCATAGTTCCCTATATGTCCATAAATATATGCAGTAAGTCAAAATACCTTTCAGGTTCCCTTGAGTGAATGCTTCTGAACCCAGCTAGTAAATACCATTAAAAATTGTTACTCATACGCCACGTACTACCAAGAAAAATAAATACATATTTAGTACGAGCTAATATCCTTTCAAAGCTCCTTTTTAGAACATATAATTGCTTTATCAAGTATGGCAATTTCAAATAGCTTTATTGATTAAAAAATCTATATTTTTGGAGCTTATCCTTTGATAATCAAAAGGTTCGGTCTGCAAAGTTAGAAGAGATCCCTTTCAACATTTTTTTATTGCTTTTTTTTAAGCTACATAAAACGATAACCAAAAACGTAAGTTTTATAAAATATGGATAAGTGCAATTAGGCATTTGCTCAGAAATTTTTTGTTTATTACCTTTGCTAGTTTAGCTTTTAAAGAAATTATTAAAAATTAACACATACAAACATACGTTTCATGTACTTAAAAATGACTTTATGCGATTGTAAAAGCACACACACACACACCTGCATATATGAGCCGAATATAGAGCATTTTATAAGCATTAGATGTACGTTTAAGTGCTTGAGTGTTGTCACATTTGTTGTTAACTTTTTACGCGCTTTTTATGTATGTAAGTATAAACATTTTAAATGTAACATAAAAGTAATGTTCCAACGCCATAACTTTATGACCAAAAATTACGTACATTTTACGCTTGCACAAACGTAACTAGGCAGCAATATATGTATGTATGTATGTATGTGTGATGTAGACTCTGCCATCGGGACTATTTTGTATGGAAACGCGAATATGAGACTGCTTCCTGCTCCAACTGTTTACGGACATGAATGTTAATTTGAGTTTACATTTATGCTTACGTTTAGCAAAATTTCAATGGCACTGAGCAGGTGTGTGTGTGTATGTAATGAGTATGAGGATGAGCTCAACGAGTTACAAGGTATCAAGCGTGCATACACCTCACTTTACACACACACACACACACACACACATACACGCATCTTTAACAGGCACGCTTCTGGTTTTATCTATTTACTCATAAGTTCGCGTTGAAGTTGGGTGGGAAATTGTTTGACACAAGAGCTACACATGTTGAAGGCAACAAACCGTTAAGTGTTAATCATCAAGAAATTTCACATGAACACCGTTGTTCAACACCTTTTGTTTAGCACACCCCCCCCCCCCTTCCCCCTCACAGACACACTTGCCGCGCCACAGGCTTTCACAAATAAACGTTTACATGTAAAAGTTGTAAGCTGATGAGAGTGCATGTTAGCTCGCGTGGTTTTGTGAATATTTAAATGCAATCTCGCTTATCGGAGGTAGTAGTGGACTACCAGCCGGTCTCAAATTACATTGGGTAATACTAGCAGTTCGGTCAGAGTTCGGCTGGACCCCAGTGTTCATTTTGTAAGCAAGCGAGACTTTAGACAAGACATATGTATGTAGTTTTAGTCCAGATGTTAGACAATGATACAAATACCTATGGTTGTAAATAAATAAATAAATTTTAATTTGTTATCGCTTTTTGTAATCGATTTTCTTAGAGTTAACATCGATTTTTACTAACTCCTTTATAAGAATTTTTAATTTCAAATCAGTTTTTATAAAGAGTGCCCCCTATAATGGGGTTAAAAAATGGCTAAAACTGTTAACGCTCTACAGCGGAAAATATATAGTTTATTGTGAATCGATTATTTTCTATAAATATCGATTTTTCACATTTCGTTTTATCTATAAACAAAACTATCGATTATTGAGTAATCGATTCTTCCAACGCGTATGACGAATTTAGCTTATTATAAAAGTGTAGAGGGGAAAGTAAGTGGGGAAAGTTTTTTATCGCCATTGACCGATAACTCATTTTTCGATTAATATATCGAAATATGGAATAAATAAAAGCTGTGGCCTTGCCTGTTCGTTTGACACGCTTATCGCATGCAGATTTCAAAGTTTTATGGCAACTAGAATTTTACCGATAACTCATTTATCGATAAATATATCGAAATATGGAATAAATCAAAGCTGTGACCTGGCTTTTTTGGTTTGACACCCATATCATCTGCACATTTGGATGTTTTATGGAAACAACAATTTTACCGATAACTCATCTATCGATAAATATATCGAAATATCGAATGGGCCAAATTTAATTGTGGACTTGTCCCTTCTTTTTACACCTATTTCATACACAAATTTCAATGTATAAGAGAAACCACAACTTGACCAATGACTCAATTGTGTTTAGCTGATCGAGGGCCTGAGAAAAGCAAAGGCATCTCCGAAAGGCAAAAGATCGACAAGGCGCCAAAAGAAGAATTTGAATGTAGACCTCAAACACACACCTCTCAAATTCTTATTTATACAAATCCACATTTTAATATTTAATTTAGCATTTAGGCTCTCCACCCTCCCATTTCTATGCCCATCAACTTGTTCTCATTAATTTCGCAAATCTGTGGTACACTTCCTCCTTCCATTCATTTTTGCTCATAATGGAAATTAGCACATCGCGCACTTACGTATTATTGCATTGATAGTCATTAGGCTGTGATGACATAAATTACTTTTGAGCTACTTTTTTTCCACTTAATATATTTTTAACGCAGAGAGAAATGTTCGTTAATGAGTTTGGGGGTGGGCGTACTTAAGAATTAAATACATGAAGGTACTTATGTTACTTAAATTAGTTATATTGAGCGTAAAGTATTTAGTTGAAATGTGTTTTGAGCGATGTTTCAGCACAAAAATATGTCTCTCTCATTAGAACACATACCCAACTAGTCACATGAAAGAGTAGTTCACAAGTAGTATTTTCTGAAGGATTAAAATTAGTTATTTTAGAATACTGGAGTGCGCAATATTTTTCCGGAATTCCAGAAGAAGTTTTTTTTTAAATTCGATTTTAACAACACCAGAGTTCGAACCTGTAACCGACGCTTAAATTATTTGCGCTTGGCATACCTAATCAAACAAAATCAAACAATAATTGTTTGATCTATTTGAAACTAGTTTGAGTCTAGTATATTTCTGTCCATTTTTAAAAAATTTCATTTGTTTAAAAAATTTTTATTTGTTTAAGAGAAAAAAAGTTGAAAGACTAGTCCGTTTTTGACACATACTAGTTGTGAGATTGTCTTCAATTAGTTGGTTCGCCTGTAGAGTAAATGTATGTAATATTTAAAAAAAAAAATTTTCTGATTCAGAGTAGCGCAGTGAAGTATTTTTCAAGCTTTCCTTCCATTTTGTACTTTAACAGATTTGTTGCTAAGAACTGAATAAGAAATTACACTATTCAACAAAAATAACATTTTTTTTGACAGAGCAAGAAAAGCTTTTTTTGCAAAAGGAACTTTGAACCAAACATTCTTGCTCAACAGGATTATAGTGCCGTAGGCTTCATCTCCTTTTTTGGGTCCTATTAAATGTTAAAGGGGTCAAACGAAAACGAAAAGTTTTTTAGGCCCTTGGAAAAAGGAGGTAGAAAATGTTAAAACGAGAAATGGAGAATTTAAAAATGATATTGTGGAATGTTAGTCCTGTTATCAAGACCAACATCTTCTAGCCAAATATCACCACTGATGCGATTTCTGCCTTTGGGTATGAAAACCCACCTGGCAATATTTTCTAGTAATAAGAGGCCCCCCCCCCCCCCCCCCCATATGTTTTTTCATCACAGTTGAGACCCCTTCTTCTGCTACTGAGTTCGGGAGTGGATAGGAAAATCAACTTCTTCAACCTTTGACACTCACCACTAGCAACGCTAATCGAGTTGACTCAGCTCTTCCGTAGAAAAATACCTCGATTACTCTGTGTCCAAATTGTTGTTGCACAGTGTTATTTAAAATATTTCATGCTAACTTAATTCTGTATAAATAACTAAGAAATGAAACTAGGTCAACAGGTTACTTTTACAAATACCTGAGCTAATTTAAATAGTAAATCTCACATTTCTTCTCAAGTTCTTACTCAGATTTTCTTGATATGCAAAATCTGTGCGCTCACTTAGGCTCAAATAATATGTAGGACAATTTGAATAGCAGTACCGATAACTAAGTAAATTTGCTATTTAGCCTTTGATATGGGAATTTCAAATTTATTTTCTGGGAGCAGATTTTTTTTGGTCTCTCCTCAGCTTGTGGCTCGCAAGTCGATCGGGGAGCTTCTGGAAAGTATGCCTTGAAAGCACAAGGGAGACGCAAAGTTTGAGTCCAACAAAGTAAAAATGGGAGAACAGAAAACCTTGTCAGTACCTTGATTATTCATCCACGGACCGGCGGAGAATTTTTACTTAGAACTTCTTTGTGAAATATTTCATTAAATTTGTTTGCCAATTTTAAAGAAAAACAAGTAAGGAAAGGGCTGTCTTCGGCTGTGCCGAAGGCTTTATACCTTTCATGAATGCTAAACCACACTTATCGGAACAATCGATTGTATGGGAGCTATACGTTATGTTGGTCCGATCTGGCTGATTTTGCCTACATATGTTACATGTATAATATGTAGCAAACGTGCAAAGTTTAACGTTCCTAGCTTTTTAACTGCAAAAATTATAGCCCAAAACCCATTTATCGAAACTATCGATTATATGGGAGCTATATGTCATGTTGGTCCGATCTGAGTCATTTTCACTACACACGTTGCAAATACAATTTGTACTAAACTTGCAAAATTTTACGTTCCTAGCTTTTGAATTGCAAGAGTTATAGGCCAAAACCCATTTATCGGAACAATCGATTGTATGGGAGCTATGCCTTCTATCGGTCCGATCTTGCTGGTTCCGACAAATGATTAATCCTATGCAAAATGGCGCCTGCTTGCAAAATTTCATCGAGATATCTCAAAAACTGAGGGACTAGTTTGCGTTCAAACAGACGGACGGACGGACGGACGGACGGACAGACGGACATGGCTAAATCAACTCGCCTCATCGCCCTGATCATTTCGGTATACTTAATAGTGGGTCTATCTCTTCTTCTTCTCATACTTACAAACATCGGACCAAAGTTATAATACCATTTCATGTTCATGAAAGGTATAATGAGATGAGTACTACAAAATATAGACTAATATTAAGATCTCTACTCTATTTTTCTTTAGTGCTAATGAAAAAAAATTTCTTTGTAAGTGGTTTCCAAAAAAAAAAAATAATAATAAAAAACAAAAAAAAAATAAACAAAAAGAAAAGAAATTCCCTTTGTCTTAGTCCACTTCAAACCCAACGACCATGCAAATTCTTAACAAACAACCACTTGCTAATTGCTTCCCATTGAAGTGGGTACTTGAATGACTCATTCCATGACTCAGATTCACTAATTCATTGCTTTGAGTGACAAGTGTCAGATGATGGATAAGCAAAAAAAAAATACAAAAAAAAGTGCTCAGAAAACAGTAATTTTTATTAGCCCACAAACTTGTTGTTGTCGCACATTTCCCACGCTTGGCTAAACAAAAGTGATATCACACGATTGTCACACGACAACACCCATTACATGTTGCATGCCACGCCTCACACACACAAACACAACACACTCGAACGAGCAACTCATTGCATGCCATACCAAATAATCAGGTGAGTTCGCCCATATTCAACCGGTCGCGACTGCTCAGCTGACTGCCAACATCCGCCAAACGCACAACCCGATTCACACACCGAACTAGTCAACCTGCTAAGTTGTGTGCAGTGAGCATTACAGCTGTTTTGTGTTATTGTACGTGAGCGCACGTCACATTGATGTTGTTTTTAATATGTACAATATAACCGCAATGTTTAATATGCACAATGCCACAACATAACATATAATCTTGTAATAGTTATGCCACACGGCAGCTAACACACCCACATAGACCCAGGAGAAAAAAATTCTTATTTACATATGTACATATCTGGCTTTGTAGTTTTTTTTTCCAATTTACAAAATTTTTTTTTTTTCGATTTTCAGAGAGCGTAACGATCAAAAATTTGTTAAACGATGCTATTACATTTCCATTAAAAAATTATAATTTTAAAAATTTTGTTTCGAAATTATTGATTATTTACAATTTTACATTTTCCAAAAACGAAAAACAACGAATCGATTGAAATATTTTTTGTTGATGAAATATGACTGTATAAAAATTTTTATCGACTTATATCGGTTCAATTTTTATTTTCAAAAGATAATACATAGTGCAGAAAAAATATTGCAGTTTGAGGAAAAATAAAAAAAAATGTTTAAAAAAAATCTAAAAAAAATAAATGTTAACCTTTTCTCAAAATATGTACTAAAATTTTAATTTTTCCGGATAGGTTAATATTTTTTTTTAAGATTTTAATTTTTTTTTATTTTTTTTATTTTTAGTGGTTTAAAAATATAAAAAAAAGCCGATTTTGTTTGGTCCCTGTTTATTTTTTACTAACACATACATGGTATATATGAAATGTGCAACATGCAGGTGCATGCTGTGTGACGCTTGATAAACTGCGGTTTTCCGACACAGCTTGTCGTTAACTTGTATATAAAAAAAAATTAATATTTTTTACAAAAGCTACTTGGCCATAAAGAGTTAGTTAATTTTTTAAATTAATTTCTCTTCATAAGGCCTGCTGATTTTAAATAAAATTAACTTCTGAAAGTTTTGGTTTTGATATAGAAAAAAAGTATATGCTCTCATTCCATTTTAATTACTTGAGCAAAAGCAAGAGATACATATGTATGTATGTATGTATGTTCTGAGTACTAAGATGAGTAATTATAAATGTAACTGTCATTTTAATTGTAACTTTTATTGTAATTGTAGTTATAATTGTTGATAATTGTAATTGTTAATGTAGCTGTAATTGTAATTGAATTTGTTAATGTAATTGTAATTGCAATTGTAATCTTAATTGTAATTTTAATTTTAATTTTGGTTTTAGTTTTATTTGTAATTGTAATTGTTAATATAGATGTAATTTTAATTGTAATTGAATTTGTTAATGTAATTGTAATTGTAATTGTAATTATTATTTATTATAATTGTAATTTAATTTGTAATTGTAATTGAATTTGCCAATGTAATTGTAATTGTAATTATTATTATAATTGTAATTTAATTTGTAACTTTAATTGAATTTGTTAAAGTAATTGTAATTGCAATTGTAATTGTTGTTATAATTGTAGTTTTAATTATAATTATAATTGTAATTGTTAATGCAATTGTAATTGCAATTGTAATTGCTACTGTAATTGTAATTAAAATTGCTGTGTTATATAATTGAAATTGCGAAAGTGATCTATGATGAACCAGTTCAAAAGCACAGCTTTTTTCTAAAAAATATGTACAAGTGATGTCAGTAGCGAAAAACAAGGGATTGTAACCTCGAATGCAAAAAATTTCGATATTATAAAAATTCACAAAAAAATTGCATCCCTAATATGTACACACATTTTTATCACGTTTGTTTTTGCAGTTGCATGTTTACCTGGCACTTTTGTATAGTAACCTTGCAACTTGCCTTTTAATTAATTTATATTTTGGCTGTTGAACGTTTAATCCATACACACCTCAACACATGCCATAAGTAAATATAAGTATTTACATAAGCAGACATGTATATGCATACATATGTAAGTACAATGATGGGTAGAAAAAAAGATGTGAGTAAGAATAACTCGTACTGTTTGATGTTTATTATTTTATTTTATTTCATTTTATTTTATTTTATTTTATTTTATTTTATTTTATTTTATTTATTTTTTTTATTTTATTTTATTTTATTTTATTTTATTTTATTTTATTTTATTTTATTTTATTTTATTTTATTTTATTTTATTTTATTTTATTTTATTTTATTTTATTTTATTTTATTTTATTTTATTTTATTTTATTTTATTTTATTTTATTTTATTTTATTTTATGTTATTTTATTTATTTTTTTTTATTTTATTTTTTTTTTATTTTTTTTTTTTTGTTTTATTTTTTTTTATTTTATTTTATTTTAATTTATTTTATTTTATTTTATTTCATTTCATTTCATTTCATTTCATTTCATTTCATTTCATTTCATTTCATTTCATTTCATTTCATTTCATTTTATTTTATTTTATTTTATTTTATTTTATTTTATTTTATTTTATTTTATTTTATTTCATTTCATTTCATTTCATTTCATTTCATTTTATTTTATTTTATTTTATTTTATTTTATTTTATTTTATTTTATTTTATTTTATTTTATTTTATTTTATTTTATTTTATTTTATTTTATTTTATTTTATTTTATTTTATTTTATTTTATTTTATTTTATTTTATTTTATTTTATTTTATTTTATTTTATTTTATTTTATTTTATTTTATTTTATTTTATTTTATTTTATTTTATTTTATTTTATTTTATTTTATTTTATTTTATTTTATTTTATTTTATTTTCTTTTATTTTATTTTATTTTATTTTATTTTATTTTATTTTATTTTATTTTATTTTATTTTATTTTATTTTATTTTATTTTATTTTATTTTATTTGATTTTATTTTATTTTATTTTATTTTATTTTATTTTATTTTATTTTACTTCATTTTAAAAGTCATTTTATTTGTTTGCCCACTTCTGTATATTTGTATTTGCACCTCTTTATGGTATACGGCTTATTAGTACTTTGCCATAAATGCTTTAAGCTCATTAAAAATGCACAGTTCAGTGGAGCATTAACTGCCAAAAATATGAAAGAAAAAAGTTTGCAATAAAAGCCAAAAGCACTAGGGTAAACTTTTAATGAAAATATGGCAACACTTTGCCTGTAGTTAAGTTGTGATGGCAGCCAAATGGATTTTATATGAAAAGTAGTATACGAATAGTTCCTCATTTTGTTTTTTTTTTGTTCTTGCAGCTGTGGTCAAAATTAGCAATGGACAGCGTGCTTTAAATTGCGAAAGCATCAGTTAGCAATGTATACGTGTAGCTATTAGAGTGTGCGTTTATTTAAATTTTTTTCAAACCCCGATTTTCTAGTTACGTGGAAAATTTCGAAAAAATTGATTCTCAATTGTTTATTTTCTTCAAAAAAATAAAATTGGAGCAGGTTGATGTTTTTACTTTGTAGATATTAAAAAAAAAATGATAAGAGGATTCATTACGAAGACAACACAGTCAAAAGCATCAGTTTTTAAAATTTTTGTTTGTATATCTGTATGTTTGTTCGGGCATCACTCAAAAACTGCTAAATAGAATTGAATGTAACTTTTACCGTCTTATTACTAGACGTCTCCCTAAACATTTATCATATCTCTAAATTCAATAACTCAAACATTTTCAAAGTTATCGACCAATATGTGAACCAGAGTTAGTCAACATTTGGTAGTAAGATATGGGTATCAAACGATAGGTGCTAATGAGTGCTGTAATAAGCTTTATGTTTAGGTTCAATATCTCAATTAGTTTCGGAGATATAATGATTCAAATTGGACACAGTTTTTCTTCTTCTTTTTTATTCCTTTTATTCCTTATTTTATATTCTTTTTAGATTCGATTTTGTTTGAAACCATGCTGATATCATAACCTAAGTAGGATGTGTGAAACTGTGCGCCCCGAATTGTGCATTTTTCATATGTAAAACAATAACAACAACAAACATCGTAAGGGATTATGCTCAACTTCCACGCTTGCATGCACCTCACAGCTAACTTTAAGCCGATAATCAGTGTCTGCTTGTTTTTGTTGGTAAAAACTCAGTGAATGACCGGAAGTTGTTGTTGCTTTTGCTTTAATGCCATGTCAAGTTTTTTTTATTTACTTAAGGTAATTTAAATTTTGAAATGAAGTGTGTTTTTTCTTTTTCATCAACACATTTTCAAGCGATTCATGGTTAAGTCAATTAAATTAAAATTTCAACACCTTCAGAGTTTTGAATTACTTCTGTTTTGTTGCATGCCACAAGGTTATTTGCAGCTTTAGAATTTAAATATCTAAACGAAATGAGCTGTGGCCATGTTTCTTTTGTTTAGTTCGTGTGATAGTCTTCACTTCATTTGACTCTTTGGCTAATTTCAAGATTTTCTCAATTTTGGAAAATAGGTGGTGCCACGCCCACATTTTTGAATTTTTTTCCCCCTGCATTCACGTTCAAATTTTATTGCCGTTCTCTAAAGAACTTTCGCAAAAGTTTCAATTAGCTGGTAAGCGCTAATTAATGGCGATGCTGATTTTAGTATTTTAAGTGAGGTAATTTCATCTTACGTTATGTTGATTTATGTCACGTTATGTTATCTTATGTTATATAGAATTTTCATAAATTTTGTTTATCGAAGAGGTACCAACCGTTATCGCAACTTTTGCTGAAACCTTAACCCTGACGGTAATAATAAATGGTATCCTGACCTTAACCTTAACCATAACCTTGACAAAATACGTAGACTTAGCCATGTGAGTAGTCGCAACTGTCACAATGTCGTTGCCGAACCGGAATCGTAACTATAGTTTTTACCATATCTTTTTTCTTAATTTTTACCATAGCCGTAACCGTACCATAACCTTGTCAGTAATCGTACATACAAGCCTTATCAAAAAAGTGCTGTACAGGTTAAACTGGCAATACTCCTAATTGAGATCAAACCCCTACTGGCAATCGTAACGGAAAACTTAACCATAACCGTAATGCTATAGGAGAAAGATACGGAAAATAAGACGGAGGGTAATAATAGAAAATGATAACCGTAGCAATTTGCATAGCAATAACCATAGCTCTGAGAGCAATCATTCCCATGACCTTTAAACAACTTAGTACCGTAACCGTAGTTATATTAGCTACCATAGATATGCCATAACCGTAATCACAACCATAACCATAATTGAAATAATAGTTGTGTCAAGAAGTGTAATAATAACCTTACGGGTTGTCGTAAGCGTAACCTTAAACTTAACCGTAACCATTACCGTAAATTTAATGTCATTAAAATCGGTAAAGGAATAGAAATTGTAACCGGCAGCTATGAGGGTGTGGAAATGATGATAACGTATGGAAAGTTTTAAGATGGTGGAAGGCCCAAACCGGTTTTTGATAAAACCAGATGTGACACGGGATGACGGAAAACCTTCCCTATCAATTGGTCCTTTTTCTACTTATTACGCCTTTCTGTTATTATAATTTAGGTTCTGTTAACTCACAGCAAAAGGAAGACTTGCCGTCTACTCTCTTAGAGCTCAACAAATTTCCAAATTAATTGCTGAACCCGCTTCTACACTCAACTAACATCCTTTACACATCAAAAGCTCAGTGCACAAAATAGTATTTAGTACTGCGGCGTTGTTAATCTAATAATAAAAAATTCTCCAATCCAAATATTCTACAGATTATCACAACAAAGTCTGCGCAAAAACGATTTGCATTTTACTGCATTGAAATAATATTTTTACAATTCAACAACAGCAACAACAATAAAATTTGCTAATTTAACAACATGCATATTCATATTATTTCCAATTTAGATTTTATAAAATTAAAGGATTAGTTGGAAAGATATTTGAGCTTTACTATCAATAAGAAGAAAACAAAATTTTTGATGCAACAAATAACTTAATACTCGACTACAGCAATGCGCAAAATTTTGTGGTTATTCAGTAGGCAAATGAAAATAAACAAAACTCTAGAGAAACTAACATTTGCACTTCATAAGAGTAGATAAGATGAAAAGCGAACTGTTGAGAAAATGTGAACAAAATTATATAAATGCTTGTCTATGTATGTGTGGGTAAACAACAAGAAATTTTGCGCTACCTTATATAAGGCTTATTTTATTTGATCGAAAGGCTTATAATACGACTAATGACAACTTTGGATTTAGTAGCATGCACTGTTCTCTATTTTGAATCTCTTGCGCTCTTTGTTGCAAACCTTTTCTATTGCTTGATAGTAAAAATACTATTTGAGCTAGTTTTTTCTTATAAACACTAACAAATTTTTTTGGGGGTGTATATGAAAAAATAAATTAAATATCATAAATAAGTAGAATTGTTTGTATGTGTGCGGAAATTTCGAAAACTCCTTGCACAAAATTTGCATTTCTACTGTGGCCTTTTGCATACTTACTAGGGATGTGAAGCCCGGGATCCCGTACTTTTGATGTAGTGATGTGTCTCAATGTTTAACCAATTTCACTTACAACTCTTCGCACTCACAATGAGCGCCAATAGCAAGAGTAATACAATAACATGTACGGCGCTATAGTGCGAATAAGTGTTTGTCATCTGTGTTGGTGAATTTTTCAAACGGATTTTTCTATATTCTATTGAAAATTTTTTTTAAATTTCTTTTCATTAACTGCACTTCTGCTTGGCAACACCTATCTATAGATATTTAATTGTTTATACCTTAGAGGTTTAGTTTGGCCGTAAAGTGAGACAATCTTCCTCAACTTGCGCATTTATATTATTTTATGATGAGATTATTACCCCTAAAAGTAGGCTATAAAAACCCTTTATATTTGTTCTACTACAATTTTTTTCCCCTTGCAACCCTGAAATGTCGATCTACTCCAAATAGAATTGTTTTAACATTCGTGTAGCGATTTGATTTTTCTTTAATGAATTTATATATAAAAAACTATAACTACGTGTATATACATATATAAACTATAGTTTAAAATATTTAATCAAGTATATAATATAATTATTTATTATTTATTTAAAAGCTTCCCGTATAATTTCTTCAAGGTGAGCCCTCGAAGTAAGCGTATTACCACATCCCGATATAACAGAAATCGAAGAATTGACATCCCTATTACTTATCTTATCGCATATGAATATATTCTCACGCACACAAACACATTGTAAATAGCAACAAATATTGGTGTTTATATGCCGGTTTGTCCTGGCCACACAGTTTGCTAACTTTTAAATATATATTTTGAAATGAAAATAGTACCATGAGACGAAACGACGATTGTCCGAGTTCGAGCAGATAAATATCAGTCTCATGTTAGATCTCTTGACTTCATTTAAACTACAAAAACATTGGACTTGTATTTGTCAAAAATTCAGTCTTCTTCAAACTAGTTTGATCACATTCGTAAAATTCAAGTTACGAACTAGTTTTCTTTCAAACTAGTTTGTCATACCAAACTGCAGAGCATATAGATATGTATAGGTTGTGTGTATTTAGTTGATGAGGTAAGCAATGTCCTTGCTTGCGATTGGTGTGAAGAACGTTTGCTGCCATAACAATTGCTTGGTTAATTTGGTTTTGTTTTATGCATAACAAAATTGTGAATACAATTGTTGTGACGTAGATAGGGTTAGATTTGTTTATATAAGGTTGGGTGTCAAACTTAACTGGTTGTGATATCACATCACTTTGGCCATAGCATGTTAGGACGTCATTGTTGTAAGGGACCTTATTGTTCCATGAGTCTCAGAGAGTTCTCATCTGAAAGTTGTTCGCTGCTATCTTGAACATAATCAACAAAAGTGAACTCTGCTCTGTCAGAGCTTGCTCGATCTAGAGATCAAATTTAGATATGCTGCTCTCATTTCTTTTACTCATATTTATTTACAAGTGTGCTGAATCTCCAGACCGTCTTTTTTGGGCTATAAATCTCAGTCTCCCCAACTCTCTACCCCAGATACATATGTAGTTAAGCTCAAACAGAGTAAAAGTGTTACAACCCAAGTAAATAAGAAACAAACACACATCCACACAAGCTTAGATACAGCTTTTTGTGCATATTTTCAACAAGCTTTGACAAGTTTATAGTTTACTAAACTGAGAGACAATATTATAAATAAACTAAGCATACCGAAAGCTAA